>CAMZMU010000118.1:20890455-21285313 GCA_947311845.1 Poa pratensis
GAGGCGAGGCGAGGCGTGGCGAGGCGGGCGGCGGAGGAGGAGGAGCGCGCGTGTGGTACACAGCCATTCTCCTAATACCTCACACCAACTCATACTAGTAGGAGAATGTCTCAGTATATAAGCTGATGCACATCTCACTAAACTAGCGGTATGGGACTAAACTCCCACCACATGCCATGACAACATGGGCCTTAGGGATTTTCAGAATTGTTAAATGGGCTAAATGGCCCAATATTTCAGCAATCCCCCACCAGATCCCAAAGACCCATGATGTTGTCATCTGTTCCAAACACTGTTTTGATATACCAGTATTTTCAGTGGAGACCCGTTAAGGTTGAACATCCACCTAGAGCAATCAGCTACACTCCTTCACAACTGACAATGGACTAGGCCTTGAATTGTCAGTTTGGCGTAAAGTAGTTTCACTGAATGTCTTACCAGTACTAGGCTGCCGAAGGCTGACCCCTCGGGTGGAGCATATTAGTCACTCCTGGCCTTTTCATGAACTTACTAGAGATCACCCTAATCTCATAGACTGTGACCAGCAGTCAGGTTCATATAGGTGTGTTCCTCCAAAGATCGCTCTGTAGGATAGCGTCTTGCTTATGCAAAGCT
Organism: Poa pratensis; assembly: GCA_947311845.1. Lineage (NCBI taxonomy): Eukaryota > Viridiplantae > Streptophyta > Magnoliopsida > Poales > Poaceae > Poa > Poa pratensis. Next base: position 20,891,071 of record CAMZMU010000118.1, read on the forward strand.
TTGGAACACATTAAGACATGTCAACCTGCCATACAGTTACCGAGAGTATTGCATCTCCAACGGAGTAGGTTAGTAAAAGTACTCTCCTCAGTTAACCATCAGCTTGTTTTCCCAGGTCCTACTTCACGGGATCTCCGATCACATAGGTTGGGTTACTACCATGGCAGCTCATGTGGGTTTCATCCCTATCTCCTCGATGCATTTTCTATCACAACACGTGATAGCCCTTTAGTAAAGGGATCTGCCAGATTCTTAGCCGACTGGATATAATCCAGCGCTATTACTCCGGAGTTTCTCAAATGTCTGACAGCTTTTAATCTCATTCTTATATGTTTGTTGGACTGCATGTTGTCCTTTGAACTCTTGACCTTGGTAATCACTGTCTGATTGTCACAGTTCATAAGGATAGCCGGAACTGGCTTTTCAACCACAGGCAAGTCCATCAACAGATCTCGAAGCCATCCTGCTTCGACACCAGATGTGTCCAATGCTGTTAATTCTGCTTCCATTGTCGATCTCGTCAGGATCGTTTGCTTGCAAGACTTCCAGGAAACAGCACCACCTCCAAGGGTAAACACATAACCCGTTGTGGCTTTCATCTCATCAGCATCAGAGATCCAATTCGCATCACAATACCCCTCAAGCACTGACGGGCTTCCAGAATAGTGAAGTCCGTAGTTCTCAGTACCTTTCAGATAGCGCATAATTCTTTCGACAGCATGCCAATGAACATCACCCGGATTGGAAACAAACCGGCTCAGTTTGCACACAGCAAACATGATGTCAGGCCTTGTAGCGCTTGCTAAGTACATGAGTGAACCAATGACTTGAGAGTACCTCAACTGATCCTTAGCTGTGCCTTTGAATTTTCGAATTTGCACACTAGGATCATATGGTGTTGGAGAAGTTTTGCAGTCCGAATATCCAAAACGACTCAAAATCTTCTCAACGTAATGAGATTGCAACAGAGTAATCCCACCCTCATTATCTCTCAATAGCTTGATGTTCAAAATAACATCAGCCACACAAGGTCTTTCATCTCAAAGTTCTGAGACAGAAAAGATTTAACCTCCTCAATGACTTTGAGGTTGGTCCCAAATATCAGTATGTCATCAACATACAAGCACAGTATAACTCCTTCGCCCCCACCATGGCGATAATATACACATTTGTCAGCTTCATTAACAACAAAACCAGCAGAGGTTAAAGTTGTATTGAACTTCTCATGCCATTGCTTAGGTGCTTGTTTCAGGCCATATAATGATTTCAGTAACTTACACACCTTTCCTTCCTGACCATCTAATACAAAGCCATCTGGCTGTTGCATGTAGATTTCCTCGTCTAGCTCTCCGTTCAGGAAAGCCGTCTTAACATCCATCTGGTGGACGAGAAGACCATGCGAGGCTGCCAAAGAGAGTAATACTCGTATGGTGGTCAGTCTGGCCACAGGTGAATAAGTATCGAAGAAATCTTCTTCTCTTCTTTTGGGAATAACCCTTGGCCACAAGTCTAGCCTTGTACTTTTCAATTGTACCATCGGGCCTAAGCTTTTTTTGAACACCCACTTACATCCCAATGGTTTACAGCCATAGGGACGTTCAGTAATTTCCCATGTTCCGTTAGCCATGATGGAGTCCATCTCGCTACGAACCGCTTCTTTCCAGTAATCAGCATCCGGAGACGCATAAGCCTCTGAGATAGAAGTGGGAGTATCATCCACGAGGTATACAAGGAAATCATCACCAAAGGACTTTGCAGTCCTCTGTCTCTTGCCCCTACCAAGGGTTTCCTCATCATCCTCCTCAGGATTTTCATCATGTGTTTGTTCATAATATTCCATCGGAATGACAGGTTCAGGAGTCTCATTAGATTCCTGTCTAGAAGTGCTTTGCATATCTCTCATAGGAAAAATATCCTCAAAGAATGTAGCATCTTTAGACTCCATAATTGTACCGACCTTCACGTCAGGTACCTCGGATTTCACTACTAGAAATCTATAGCCGACGCTGTTCTTAGCGTAGCCCAAATTAACACAGTCCACGGTCTTTGGTCCAAGCTTACGCTTTTTGGGGATCGGCACATTGACTTTCGCCAAGCATCCCCAAGTACGCAAGTATGAGAGTGTCTTTTCTCTTCTCCCATTTTTCATAGGGAGTGATCTCACTGTCTTTTGTCGGAACTTTATTCAGGACATGACATGATGTCAATACAGCCTCCCCCCACCATGCCTTGGATAAACCCGATGTATCTAACATGGCGTTAACCAAATCTGTTAGAGTACGGTTTTTCCGTTCAGCAACCCCATTTGACTGGGGTGAATAGGGAGGCGTCCTCTCATGAATAATGCCGTGTTCCGCACAGAAAGAATCAAACTCATGTGAGAAGTACTCTCCACCACGATCTGACCGGACTCGTTTAATTTTCTTTTCAAGTTGATTCTCAACTTCTGCCTTATAGATTTTAAAGTAGTGTAGAGCCTCATCTTTAGTGCTTAACTATATATATAGCAAAATCTAGTGGAATCATCTATGAGTGTCATGAAATATCTTTTTCCACCTTTAGTCAGCACGCCATTCATCTCACAAAGATCAGAATGTATGAGTTCTAACGGTGCCAAGTGTCTCTCCGTCGCAGCTTTATGGGGCTTGCGAGGTTGTTTTGCTTGCACACACGAAAGGCACTTAGAACCTTTGGCTAAAGTGAAATTCGGGATTAAATTCAATTTTGCTAACCGCGTCATACAACCGAAACCAATGTGACAAAGACGTGAATGCCAAACTTCTGTTTCATTAACATTCGAATGAATATTGTTCACGACTTTATTACAAAAATCAGCGAGGGAAAAGCGGAACAAGCCTCCGCATTCATAACCTTTTCCAACAAATAGTCCATATTTCGTAATAACTACTTTATTAGACTCAAATACCAACTTAAACCCTTCTCTACATAGAAGGGAGCCACTAACGAGATTCTTCTTGATGGCGGGGACATGCTGCACGTTCTTGAGCTGCACGATCCTTCCCGAAGTAAACTTCAGATCGACCGTGCCAACACCAAGAACAGAAGCACTTGCGCCATTCCCCATCAGTACGGATCCGTTCCCTGTGACCTGATAAGAAGAAAACAATGAGATGTCAGCACATACATGTATATTTGCACCCGTGTCAATCCACCAATCGTTAGACTGAAAAACTGAAAATACAGTAAACAAATTACCGTACCCGGATGCACCATTCTCATTGTTGCTCACAACCATGTTGGCAGACTTGGAGTCCTGTCCTGGTTTCTTGAACTTCTTTGGGCACTTGGGAGCCCAATGTTCCTCTGAACCACATGTGAAGCAGGCTCCCTTCTTCTTATCCTTGTTGAAGGGCTTCTTACCCTTCTTCTTGAAGTCGGTATTCTGTTGGACACTAGGTCTTCCCTTGGGCTTGTGGTGGTTGGAGTTCTTCTGTACAAAATTGGCGACAGAAGATCCCTCGTTCCCTTTTCCGTTTGAGTCCTTTGCTCTCGAGTTCTGCTCCACACTCAGATGGCCGATGACATCCTCCACTGAGAATTCACGCCTCTGATGTTTCAGAGTAGTAGCAAAGTTCCTCCAGGAATTGGGCAGCTTAGCGATTATGCATCCCGCGACAAACTTGCCCGGTAACACACACTTCAGAAGCTCAAGCTCCTTAGCGATGCACTGTATCTCATGAGCTTGTTCCAATACAGAACGGTTTTCAACCATCTTGTAATCATGGAACTGCTCTATAGTGTACATCTCGCTTCCAGCATCAGTTGCGCCGAATTTAGATTCGAGCGCCTCCCACAAGTCCTTGGCAACCCGCACATGTAAATATGCATCAACCAACTTATCTCCGATCACGCTCAGAATGGCTCCAACAAAGACGACGGTGGCATCCCTGAACGCCTTCTCCTGTTCAGGAGCAATCGTTCCATTGGGAGTAACACCGGCGACCCAGAACACGTTCATTGCAGTGAGCCATAAGGTGGTTTTGGTTTGCCAACGCTTAAAATATGTCCCCGTAAACGGGGCTGGTTTCAGTGCAGCAGCAAAACCATTGACCGAAAATTGCCTACACAATTAGGTTTTTGGATTGTTGAGAATATAGGCAATTGTTCGATTAAATTAATCCAAGAATAAATCATGAACATGGCATACACAGTGCTAATGACATACTGAAACTTCATGATGAAACTACGTACTAGACAAATAGTAGAAACATCTACGCATATGACTAGTACTGCAAACATGGAAATAAACAGGAGAGGGATAAACATGTTATACCCTCCAGTAGGCCAGTTGGCCGTGGCAGCAGCGGAGGCTGCGGCGGCAGCGGCAGCAGCAGCGTTGGCAGTCTCTTGGGCGGCGGCGGCCGCAGCAGCAGCATTGGCGGCCGCAGCAGCAGTGGCGTCCTCGTTGGTCATGATGATGATGAAGGCGACGCAGATGTAGTGGACGAAGAGGAAGTAGACGACGTAGGGGACGAAGATTGGCGAGCAGTCGCGTAGGAGACGCTCCCCAAAAACCTAATCGCCCCTCTCCCGTACAGGAAACGGAGAGCGGGGTTTCGATGGCAGCGACAGCAAAGGAACGATGGTAGCGGCGCGTGGAGCAGATGATTCTGTTCTGTATTCGCAAGAGAGGAGCGACCTCTCCTTTATACACGCAGCGCAGGAGGCGAGAGGTCCAACAGAAACACGTGCAATCAATTCCGTTAAAGAAAATGAATTCTGGAAACGGTCGTACTTAAGAGCACTTAAGACAGACGTTTCAACTTCGTATTCATTTCCATTAAGGAAAAACGTTTCATGACGTTCACATTTTATTCCTGCGTGACAAAAGGAATACATCGGCTCGGCGAGATTCCCAACACCCGCGGCGCGGCGCGTCGTGACGAGGCGAGGCGGGCGGCGGAGGAGGAGGAGCGCGCGTGTGGTACACAACCATTCTCCTAATACCTCACACCAACTCATACTAGTAGGAGAATGTCTCAGTTATAAGCTGATGCACATCTTACTAAACTAGTGGTATGGGACTAAACTCCCACCATATGCCATGACAACATGGGCCTTAGGGATTTTCAGAGTTGTTAAATGGGCTAAATGGCCCAATATTTCAGCAAACGAGGCACATATACATATATATTATTTCTTGTGGAAAAATGCTCCCACAAAAGCTTCAACAAATAGAACAATCATGAGCTTAACAACATTGATTAAACACTCACGCGATCACATGAACCTCACACACCATACACTCATGATTATCTCTTTATTTATTCTTCACCAAGACTCCATCACCAAGCATGAACTCTCCTGCAGTGTTCCTGCCTTCCTGGGATAGAGGTTGTTGAGTTTCTTCTGTCCACAAACCTTTACTTGTTTGCCCCCTCACATAAATGAGCTCTTGACTTAGCAGTGAACAATAAAATGTTCATGGATCAGACAATCATAGAGAGAAATGTGCTATTTTTTAAAAAAATGAATCCACAGACAACATACATGTACATCATACATCTGCAATCTCTGATACATTCATCACAAAAATCAGGCACATACATATATATTATTTCTTGACGCAAATGCTCTCACAAGCACAAAGAAATAGACCGAACACAAGCTTAACACAAGGATTAAACACTCACACTATCACATGAACCTCAGACACCATACACTCATTATTATCTTTTTATTTATTCTTCACCAACAAGACTCCATCACCAAGCACGCACCTCTTTGAATTACTGTGACGTTTCTTTCTATTGGCGAGACTAGGCGTACTCGGCAGGGTTGGCGACGAGGTAAGCCGCGATCAACTTCATTAGGCTGCGGTACGCCTTGATGAGCGCTTTCTCCTCCTCCGGCGCTAGCGCTCCACCGCCGTCGAGCCTCTCGTACTCTATTTTTGGTCTTGATCACGCAGGCCCCTTCCCCGGCTTCCTCGATCTTCACCTCTGCCACATGCGACTTGAGATTGGCGCTCACCTTGCCACCCTCCAGCATTTCCGACCTTATCACCCGCGTCGCGCCGTCGCGTGACACCAATCGGCTCTTCAGAACGGTCGTGCCATAGGCCGCCGCAATAGCCGGGCTGAGCGTCATGGTGGTGAGGGTGCCAGGCCCGCCGTCACCCTCGACGTCCACGGCGTCGATGAACCCCGCGTAGGCCTTGGTCATGGCGTCCTTGTGGTCGCCGAGAAGGCCACCTTCCACATCCGGTCGGCGGACACCGCCACGGCGTGCTCGTTGGTGGTCACGCAGCCGGCCACCATCTTGTCAAGTCGGTCTGTGCACACTGGTCGATCGATGCTGGCAAACTTGTGGTGGCTGATGAGCGTGTGTAATTCAAGAAAGGAGCTGTGTACATTTATTTATAGGTGCAAGAGAATTCAGATGAAGCTGTGACGCGCAAGTCAGGAACTAATGAGCCTGGACTAAAGACGATCACATGGTTGGACTTTTCAAACGTTCCGGGATCTAAAGCATTTTTGTATTGATTTCTCGCTGCAACCGGTCAATCTTCTTCTACCACGTGTGCTGACTCGTGACTATTGCAGCGGTGTGCTAAGGGGCTGTTGTACTGCAGACGACCTGAGGACGAGAGGGGGCGGCGGCGGCGGCGCGAGATATGGGCACGCGGAGATTAGGTCAGAAAATCCTCCCGGGCCGCCAGCGCGAGGTTGGCTCCGGAGGCGCCCCTCACGACCGAAGAGAAGCGCCGCCCGCCCTCTCCTCCGGCCGCTGCCGCCGGCGCCGGCGCAGGCAGTGGCGGCCACGCCTGTCCTTCGACGCGCGGCGGGGTGGCGCGGCCCGTCGTGCTCCCTTCGCGCGGGGGGGCGACTCTAGGCAGCGCAGGTGGAGACCAGGCGGCTGGGCGGCGGCGTCCGCCATGGGCGGCACTTGCCGGCAAGCTGCAGGGAGGCGGAGGCGCGAGGCCAGGGCGGGCGCGGTCCAGGGGCGGCGGCTTGCTGCTTCCTGATCGCCGCACGATCTGGCGGCCTCCCATGGCTCGATTTGAGCCGGAGTTGACCCCTCGTTCTGATCGCCAGGAGCCGGCCGGCGGCGTGGGGGCTGTGGGCTCGGAGCAAGGAGAATAAAGGTGGTGGTCCTAGGGTTCCAAATCGCGAGAAGACGAAGATCTGCTTGACGCCGGTACCTTGATCTGACAAGAATGTCGAGTTTCGGAAGGCTCCGCCGGTGATCTTTCATGGGCTAATTCCTAGTGATTACTGGAGCGGAGAGATTAAAGGACTAGCAAATGGCGATTGGATGCTCTGCGGCGATGAGGAACTTGCTTGGAGTTGCAGGATGCGGAGCAGCGGCATGTTAGTGGGGGCAACATCACATGTGAAGTTCAAAGTTCTACCTTTCAGGGTGAAAATCCAAGCCCTGGCCTTAATTGGTTGTGTCTGGCAATGCTCTTGCTGAAGACATTGTTTTGAGAGCGGGGACTATTATCTTCAGGGTGAAAACCCAATGTCTGGCCTTAATTGGTTGTGTCTGGCACTGTTCTTCTTGAAGGCTTTGCTTTTGAAAATTTGGACATCAGGTGGTGTCTTGGTGGTGGTTGTGCGGCTGCTGTAAGGACTGTAACTCTGTAGCGGGACTTTCTTTTCAATTATTCTTCTTATTGTCTTTCGGCTGTGTGCATCCGTAATGGCTTTGGCTATTGCGTTGTTACAGAGGCCGCGATATTAATATACACTCTTTATCTAAAAAAAATGGGCACGCGGAGATGGTGGAGAAGGACAATGGAAAGGGGGTTGCAGTGTGCGTCCTTGACTTCTCCCCTGCAGTGCACATCACGCTTATCTTCTGTTGATCTGTTTTAAGGGGCTCACCTTCCTCTCATCAGTTGCATATGCATAGCTTCCTTCATCAATCCATTCTTACAAAGCTCGTGAGGATAGTACACATTGTTGCATAATCTGGAGCAAGAACATGATTTGTTCCACTATTGATTGTTCTTGGCGTGAAGGTTCTTTGTCATGTAATCACGCACGTGGTATAGACTTGCAAAGAGGCAAACTTGTCTATATATATTATTTCTCTTCGGTTAGTAGGTACAGTAGATTATATTGATTCATAGCTAGTTGTACACCAATTCATCTTGCTGGCACTTCGTAGCATGGCGTATTATGTCCTGTAACTGTAATTGAGTTCACAGTTGGAGCTGAACATTTTCATTTCCTACCATCTACTACAGGGATGGAAAAAAAACACTTTTTGAAGCAAGTGTCCATGATCTCTTGGAGGCATAACGAGATCCACATTGTAAGCCCGCGAATACACCATGATTACAAACAGTTCATGCCTATTTCAAATCCATTTTACTTCTATTTGGTGATCTTGTAAACTTATGGGGTGTTTTAAACGATAGGAAAACAAACGACGAAAAAAGCAAGATCAATACAAGGGACATGAGAATTTTAACGTGGAAAATCTTTCCAAGAAGTAAGAGAAAAAACCACGGGCACCGGCCAGCAGATTTTCACTATGATCGGGTGAGGTTACAAACGTCGGGGATTTACAACTCGTGACTTATCCTAACCGGGGGCTTACAAGAGGTATATGTATTGGTGGAAACCTAATCCAAGTTGGTATATATTTAGCTAGCTTTTTAAACTAACGGGGCCAGATTCTAGAAGGTTCAAATTCAAACAGGAGGGGACTATGCCTTCTATCGGTCCTCGTCTACCAGACTCTGAATGAGCTTCTCTAGTTCCACGCCTACTGTTCGGCCAACTCCCTAGTTGTGGTGTGTTTGCTTGAAATCACGAAGTGGAACATAATGAAATGGTTTCGCACCTGACGATTGTTCCGGTGTTTCGTTGAGAAATGAAAACCCCCACCCCCTCCTCAACGTTTCTCTATGCTAAAGTCATCACACAATCGATAAGTTACCTACTCTATCGTTAAAGTTCGGACTAAAAAATTAGCCTTAGTGGAACCCCCTATCTGTTTGTGCTGACCCAAAAATTGTCCGGCAACCCAGGTGATAGGGCAAAGGTGTCCGATCTTTCGATCAGATGGAGATACGTCGATTCTAGTGGAGTTTGACCTTGGCGATCCGACTACTACGCACACGTACGCAGCACCAATGCAATCGCTAAACCAATCTCCGGGAGTTACCGATCCTGCAGAAGCACGATCAGCCTGACCAAAAGGTCTAGTTCTAACTGCGATCGAGGAACAAGTAAGAACCAATAATGCAATCAAGAATTGCGGATGTAAGAAGAACTTTATTGATGACGGCGGGATTCTGCAAGTGCGTAGTACAGGAGGTCTAGCCGACACTCGTGCCTATGGCGAAGACTAGCAATAGCTGAGTTCTTTTTAACTAAACAAAATCCGAGTCTAAACGAAACCCTAGACGAGGTATATAAGGGGGAGAAGGAGGAGTTTCGCCCAGCCATCAAGTGGCGGCCGAATCAAACCCTAGGAGGCCTTCTCTCTCTCAATACGGACTCTAAAATGGACCTAATAGTTCAGGTTTCGAAATTACATGGGCCCCGGCCCATTAATAAAGGTGACGCAGCACCATATGTAACTATGAACGAAAATATGAAGTGTAGACTTGATTATTTCGCCTAGCCTCCATTGGTGGCATCATCATCTCCAACGCGTCCACTCCGGCTGTGATCTCCATCCACGTACATGCTCCATAGATTGTCCTTCTCATCCATGCTTGGTCCATCATTCCTAAGAGAGACAAATACATCTACTTTAGGCAGCATCATATCTCATGTACATTAGGAGTAGATCGTAGAAACGAAAATACCTACTGTTGGAGTTGACGGGCACAAGCTCGAGTTAACGGTCCTTGCATTTGAGGAGGTGTATTTGTCGTGGTTGCATCTATAGTAGGTATGTCCTCATCACCAGGCACCCCCCAAGTTTGGAGGCCCGCTCAGGGGCGCCGGATAACGCCTCCAATAGATGGGGTCCACTTGTCATACACACGTGGCTCAGTCACCCGTGATTAATGGCGGCATGCATCAAGCCGTTCCGCGCATAATGGCGCCCACTTCGCCTTTCGTTGCCTAAAAGGCAGCTGGAGTAAAATGTACTAAAAATCAGCAAAAGAGGAGGTGTTCCACTTAACCTCCAGCATAGAACGAATCGCACTCCACATAATCTAGCCAGCACACAGTTGAAGAAGATGTATGATTAGTGGATTCAACTTCCCCGCACAGAGCAACTTGCTATCAGGGGATGTGCCTGATCAGGATTTGTTCTCTCGAAGGTAACCTATTTTGAGCTGACTGCCATATGAAGATCTTAATCTTGAGAATCATCTTAGCAGCTCATAAAGTAGGTAAAGGGCATGGTCAGATTGTTAAATTTTATGGAAGTGAGGACACCGTGAATTGCCCGAAGCTTCGAGGGCTTTCTTGTTCCTCAATGGAGTATTGATCCTCAATCTTGTCCCACAGGTCTCTCCATTGAGCCATTCCACAAAGGCTCGAGATATTGGTTGGAGTGCCCCGTATGTGAAAAAAACCGGTAAAAACTTAGCACACCGGCTGATGTGGCTATTTGGTCGGTGTCGTGGGGCTACCCTTCGGCTATCCCACGGTGAAGATACATGGGTCACGCCAAGACTATAAAAGACCAAAGAAAGCCCAGCAAAGACACGTATGGCCCGAGTTAGTCGACTAGGTCATGAGGTTCATACCTATCTTGTAAGTGCCATCAGCACCGTTCACCCGAGACCTAGCCTACCATATAAAGGCTAGGAGGGTCCCTCGTTCTAGGGTACGCTCATAGCCGCCACCACAAACCCTAGCGAGATCGCCATCTCGCCATTGTAGCCACAATTCGCCATCAATAACCAGACAAGCAGTAAGTAGGGTGTTATCCTCCGGGAGCCTGAACCTGGGTAAAACGCCTCGCTTGTCAGCCGTCGTGATCACCAGTGCTCAACTCTCTCCCCCTCAATCAACCCGGGGTGTATAACCCAGGGATTTGCCGAGTCCACACCTCGTCAATTGGCGCCGTCTGTGGGAAAGAACGAGCGCTGGAACCATGGTCGCACCGGCTCCATCGACTTTGAAGACCGACGTCTGCATCAAGGGGCCAATCTGCTTTGGCTCCTTCGAGTACACCTTCCACCCGCCGGCCCACCGCTCGGTATACGCCGATCTGCATGTAGGTATGTGCCTCACATTCGGTACCATGCACTACTTCGTAGATAGCTGTGGGGTACTCAGATCCACGGCGATCGCACCGCGCGCGGTGGTGGCACCCTCATCTACCGCGACTGCCTCAACCGCGCCCCCGCCTGCTGCGGAGATCGCATCTGCTGCGACTGCGGCGGCAACATATTCGACTGCTGAGAAGATCGCACCCGCCTCGACTACTCCGACCGCCTCCGCTGCGGCAGAGGTCGCGCCCAACACGGCCGCACCATCAGCGTCTCCGGCTGTCACGGAGATCGCATCGGCTACGACTACATCAACTACCTCGTCGACCACGCGCGGATCGAGTCTACTTCGACTACCTCGATCGCGTCGCTGGCAAGATCTACGTCAACTTCGACTGCGTTGACCACATCTTCGCAAGTGACCAAGGTCGCGCCGTTCTCGTCCGTGCCACTCGCATCTCCACCGAACTCCAAGGTCTTCACCGAGCCAACCACGCTCGCATCGACGACGACGACATCGCTCATGTCCGCGGCAAAAATACCCACCACGTTGCGGCCATTTTCGACTCCGAGCACGGCTCGGACGAAGGAAGCAGCAGTGGCAGCGTCCATCCTGCTGCCCAGATCTACCCCATGCAAGTCTTCATGATCGGCCAGAGGCCGCAGGGCAACGACGACGAACCCGCATACCCACTGGAGGTGGTCATGCCGGACCAAGTGACGCGACTCACCATCACCCGCGACATGGCAATCAAAGCCCTGAAGCACGTCGAGGAAGGCACGTACCCTCCACCGGACGCACCCCGGGAGGACCTTATGGCGGTCCAGTACCTGCTGCGGAAGGAAGGCGAACGACCGCGCAGAGAAGGCCGAGCTACTCCGACGCAAGGACGAGGCTAGCGCGTCGAGCGCCAGGAGGGCCGCTTACTCGTTCACTACCTCAACAGAGGTCTCACAAGGAGCAAGGCGCCACAAGCCCGCGTGCCCCTGATGACGGAGGCGACCGCGCTAGAGTCACCCGCAACCTCGAGTCATCATACATAGAAGATGCAGACGGGATACCCGTCCCCAAAACACCCGGAGCCGCACTAATGGCAGTCGAAACATACCTGCGACTGACACAGCCGCCTGAGGGCGACTCTCGCGCTCTCCTCCACAAGCAGCAGATCATGTCTATCAAGACACTCGAAGATGCACTGATAAACAAGGCGCCAACGGAAAAAGCGCGAGAAGATCGAGATCGCCGCGACCGCGAGCCCACAGCACTCGCGGCCCCGGCGGCAAGACAACTGCGACACCACAGCCAGGCGAAGACCTCCGCAACGTCATCACAAAGGACGGTAGACCGCAGCCGCACCCAGCGGCCGGTCAGCACGTCCAACTTCGACTACGACCGCAACGACGGCGACTACGAGCCATGCGGCGCCGCATGCTTCAGCTTCAACATACGCGACACAAGAATGCCCAAGGGCTTCAAGCTCACGGCAGAAGCAGTCAAGTACGACGGGAAGCAGGACCCGAGACTCTGGCTAGAAGACTACCTCATAGCCTGCAGCTGCCAGGGCGGTACTCGACTACGGCCATGCAGTACATCCAGCTGATGCTCACGGGCTCTGCACGTGGGTGGCTCAACACTCAACCCAAGAACGCCTTCAGGACGTGGGACGAGTTCGCGGAGGCCTTCGTTAAATCCTTCCTGGGGACGTACTCGAGACCGACGACGTTCGTCGAGCTACAAGCATGCAAACAAGGACGGGACGAGCCGCTCCGGTCATACATCCAGCGTTGGACCCTGCTCCGCAACACCATGGAGACCGCCTCGGAGGACCGAGTGATGGACGCCTTCATGCACGGCGTCTCCCGCCGCGACCTCCGCGAGGAGTTTGGTAGGCTCCGGCCGAAAAACATGATCGAGGTCATGAAGATAGCAAACCAGTGGGCAGACGGAGAGGACTCGGTCCGCAATAGTTCACACTACCCCGAAGGACGAAGCCGGACCAAGCAACTGGCGAGAAGGCGCCACAAGAAGAAGCCGCGTTACAACGGCAACGACTCAATCGAGTTAGTAGCGGCGGGATTCCAAACCCCCCGTGAGGATGAAGCGCGCGACAGCAGTCGCCATACAGCCATGCACAGTACAGTCGAAGCGGCGGTGACCAGAGTCGCCAATACAGCCAGGGGCAGTACAACCGAAGCGGCGGCAGCAGCTACCGCAGCGACGGAGGCCATAAACGCGAGTGGCAGAAACGCACATCTAAGCCCAGCGGAAGAGCTGGAACAACCCTGCAGGCACCACATGTTCAGGAACCCGGAAACGGGCAAGTGGGGATCCAACCACCTGTTGAAGGACTGTCGAAAGGCACGCATATATGAAGCCATGCAGAAGATAGTCACTCCAGCACCCGCAGCACAGCCACGCGCACTGGCCATCCAGGCAGCCCCCACCCGCAGTCGCTAATCCAGCACAGGCTGCGGGAGCCTTCCTGCAGCAGCCAGCAGCAAGAAGCCCCACCGGTGGTCCAGACGCATATCCAGCGGCACGCGGACAACTCAACATGATACAGAAGGGGCGCCCCTCAAACAGGGCTCAGAACTCATCACCCGCCAAGTCTTCCAAGCCATCACTGTCCACCGCGGTACCAGACTACCTGAGAGGATCAGAAACACCAATCACCTTCTCCAGAGCAGATCACCCGCCTGCAGTACCACGACCCGGGCACGCCGCTCTGGTAGTCGAAGCTCTGATCGGAGATTACACCCTGAAAAAGGTGTTCATGGATGGAGGCAGTGGCATTAACATCATCTTTGCCGACACCCTCAGAAGGATAAACAGGCCAACGACGGACTTGGCGCATCAGAGACCACCTTCCATGGCATAGTACCAGGGCAAGCAGTCACGCCCATGGGAACGATCACACTCGACGTCATCTTCGGCACACCCGAAAACTTCAAGAGGGAGTCGATCGACTTCGAGGTAGTCGACTGGAAGTCGCAGTACCACGCGATACTCGGGCGCCCAACCTTCGCCAGATTCATGGCGATACCTCACTACGCCTACCTCATGCTCAAGATGCCTGGACCCAAGGGCGTCATCACGGTGCGGCGACTTCGACCGCTCCAACAGCTGCGACCGCGAGTTCAGCAAGATCTCCGAATTCTTCGGAGTCGAAGAGCACTTCGAGGCAATGGCAGTCGACAACGACAAGACCATCTTCCCAGCCCGCAAGAAACCAGCCAAGGACGCTGCCTTCAACGCGGCTGACGACACAACGACCCATCAGGTCCACCCGACTGACGCCAGCAAGACGGTCAAAGTATCGTCGAGTCTGACTCCCGCATAGGAAGGCGCGCTCGTCGAGTTTCTACGTGAGAACTGGAGAATCTTCGCATGGCAACCCTCTGACATGCCAGGAATACCCAGGAACCTCGCCGAGCACTCCTTAAAGTCCACAAGGACGCCAGACCCGTCAAACAGGCCATGCGACGCTTTTCCGGGCCCAAGCGAGACGAAATCAGCAGAGAAATCGATCGACTGCTGAATGCCAAGTTCATCCGAGAGATCAAGGACTCGGACTGGGTCGCCAACCCAGTCCTGTGGAGAAGAAGAAGACGAAGAAACTCCGCATGTGCGTCGACTTCACCGCCCTCAACAAATGCTGCCCCAAGGACCATTTCCCGCTCCCGCGGATAGATCAGATCATCGACTCGACTGCAGGCTGCGAACGCCTGTCCTTCCTGGACGCCTACTCAGGTTACCAGCAGATCAGACTGAACGTCGACGATGAGGAGAAGACAGCATTCATCACACCCGACGGCGTTTTCTGCTACCAGACGATGCCCTTCGGGTTGAAGAACGCTGGTGCCACGTACCAGCGCACAATGCAAGCATGCCTCAAAGGGCTCATCGGGCAGATCGTCCAAGTCTACGTCGACGACATCGTCGTCACCACCCGCAAGGAGGACACCCTCATCGCCGACCTCCGCAAGGTCTTCGCCGCCCTCGACGAGTATCAGATCAAGCTGAACCCAGACAAGTGTGTCTTCGGCGTGCCAGCCGGAGAACTGCTTGGGTACCTCGTCTCTGCAAGAGGAATCGAAGCAACCCTGAGAAGGTGCAAAACATACTCGCAATGCCAGCACCGACCAAGCTCACGAGGTGCAACGCCTAGCCGGCCGAGTCGCAGCTCTCAGCCGGTTCATAGTAAGTGGGGAGAAGGCCCTGCCTTTCTACCAACTGATGAAAAAGACAGACAAGTTCGAGTGGACAGGAAGCGCAAGTCGCGTTCGACCAACTCAAGAAAACACTCACGACTTCCCCAGTACTGGTGGCTCCACTGGAGAACGAGCCGCTATACCTCTACGTGTCAGCCACAAACAGGGTGGTCAGCACGGTACTCGTAGTCGAACGAGAAGAAGAAGGGCACAGCCACCCTGTCCAGCGACCTGTCTACTACCTCAGCGAGGTGTTGACCCTGTCCAAGCAGCGCTACCCGCACTACCAGAAGCTGGCCTACGGAGTTTTCATGACTTCAAGGAAAGTAATCCATTACTTCTCCGAGCACCCGATCACGGTGGTAAGCTCCTCCGGGCTCTCCGACATCCTGACCAACCAATGCGCGACAGGACGAGTCGCTAAGTGGGTCGTCGAGCTAGGACCCTGGGGGCTGAAATACGCTCACCCGAAGTCAATCAAGGCCCAAGTGCTCCCAGAATTCACCACCGAGTGGATAGAAGCCCAGCTGCCAGATGTCCCCGACCTGTCCAACGCATGGACAATGTACTTCGACGGCTCCAAAAAGTTCAGATCAGCCGGGGCAGGAGTCATCCTCATCTCCCCCAAAGGCGACAAGCTGAAGTACGTGCTACAGATGGACTTCCCAACACCCTCCAACAACGAGGCTGAGTACGAAGCCCTAATCCATGGCATGCGAATGGCCAAGAACTGCGGCGCCACTCACCTCATGATCTACGGCGACTCCTACCTCGTCGTGCAGCAAACCATGAAGGCCTGTGACGCCATCGCCGACAACATGATCGCCTACAGAGACCTGTACAACCAGCTGGAGGGCACCTTCGACGGCTGCGAGTTGCGGCACATCGGCCGCGAAAGCAACGAGGAAGCCGACGCCCTCGCCAACCTGGGCTCAGACAAGGCGCAGGTCCCCGGCGTCTTCCTTGAGCGCATCACGCAGCGGTCTGTCAAACTTCGACCCGCGCCCGGATCCTCCACACCATCAACGAGCACCGCCGACCCGCCAGGCAAAGAGAAGGAGCCAATGGAGGTTCTGCTATCGAGCCCACCTGGACGAGCCCATATCTGGCGTACATGCTGCACCAGAGACTGCCAGTCAACTCAGTCGAAGCCAAGCGCATTATTCGCCGTTCGAAAGGCTTCACCATCATCAAGGGGGAGCTATACAAGCGAAGCATCTCAGGAGTCCTGCAAAGGTGCGTTGATCCAGTCGACGGTCAAGCCATCCTGCTCGAAATTCATACAGGCACCTGCGGGCATCACGCCAGCAGTCGTGCCTTGGTGCCAAAGCCTGCGAGCCGGGTTCTACTGGCCCACCGCAATGCAAGACGCAGAAGAACTCGTGAGGAAATGTCTCGGCTGCCAGGAGTTCGCCAACAAGCCGCACGCACCAGCTCAGCACTAAAGACCATCCCACTGCCTGGCCCTTCGCTCATGGGGGCTCGACATGGTGGGTCCACTCAAGAAGTCCTCGCCAGGGGACACACGCATCTCTGGTGGCAGTCGACAAGTTCACGAAGTGGATCGAAGCCGTGCCTATCACAAGTTCGACTGCCTCTCGGCAGTTAACTTCATCAGGTCCATCATCTTCAGGTTCGGGTGCCGAACAGCATCATCACCGACAACGGCACGAACTTCACAGCCGAAGAATTCAAGGACTTCTGCTCCGAACAAGGCATCAAGCTCAACTACGCATCAGTCTCGCACCCGCAATCCAATGGGCAAGTCGAAAAGGCCAACGGCCTAGTCTGCAAAGGCATCAAGAAGCGCCTGCGAGTACCATTGAGGCGCGCTGCAGGCGCCTGGGTCGAAGAGCTGCCATTGTGCTTTGGAGTCTACGCACACACACCGAACAGATCAACCCAGTACACGCCATTCTTCATGGTTATGGTGCAGAGGCGGTCATGCCCTGCGACATCAAGTTCGACGCACCTCGAGTGGTGGCCTACGACGAGTCTGACGCAGAAGAAGCACTCGAGGACGACATGGACACCTGGACGAAGCACGCGACATCGCCCTCACCCGCTCAGCCGTGTACCAGCAGGACCTGCGCAACTACCACGGACGGCGACTGCGGCCAAGAGCTTTCGTTCCAGGCGACCTGGTCCTTCGCCTCAAACAGAAGAAGGTGCACAAGCTCGCCTCCCCATGGGAGGGCCCATACATTGTGACAGAAGCAATCGGCGGAGGAGCTTACCGCCTGAAGGACTCGAAGACAGGAACAGTCTGCCACAACCCATGGAATGTGCGCAGCTGCGACGCTTCTACGCCTAGTCGACTCCCCTGTTGTAACAAAGCATACATGTCAAGGCGGCAGGTTTCAGACGCACTCTTTCCCTTACCAGGGTACCTGAGGGGACTGGAAGGGTTTTAATGAGGCGGCCTGCTCGCAAAAATCAATGAAGTGATTTGTGAACAAGCTCTCCCCTTTACTTTTTCAGTCAAAAAGCAACATAAACCTAGGCCGCACGACGCACTGGGGGCGCGCCACAGGTTCAACTGAAAATCCTTGGCCGCCACCCGAAGCACTCGGGGGCTGCGCCGACAGGTCTAAGTCAACCTAGGCCGCCACCCGACGCACTCGGGGGCTGCGCCACAGGTTCAACTCAAAATCCTTGGCCGCCACCCGAAGCACTCGGGGGCTGCGCCACAGGTCTAAGTCAAACCTAGGCCGCCACCGACGCACTCGGGGGCTGCGCCACAGGTTCAACTCAAAATCCTTGGCCGCCACCCGAAGCACTCGGGGGCTGCGCCACAGGTCTAAGTCAAACCTAGGCCGCCACCGACGCACTCGGGGGCTGCGCCGCACAGGTTCAACTCAAAATCCTTGGCCGCCACCCGAAGCACTCGGGGGCTGCGCCACAGGTCTAAGTCAAACCTAGGCCGCCACCGACGCACTCGGGGGCTGGCCGCACAGGTTCAACTCAAAATCCTTGGCCGCCACCCGAAGCACTCGGGGGCTGCGCCGCAGGTCTAAGTCAAACCTAGGCCGCACCGACGCACTCGGGGGCTGCGCCGCACAGGTTCAACTCGAAAATCCTTGGCCGCCACCCGAAGCACTCGGGGGCTGCGCCACAGGTCTAAGTCAAAACCTAGGCCGCCACCGAGCACTCGGGGGCTGCGCCGCACAGGTTCAACTCGAAATCCTAGGTCGCCACCCGAAGCACTCGGGGGCTGCACACAGGTCTAAGTCCAAACCTAGGCCGCCACTCGACGCACTCGGGGGCTGCGCCAGGTCTAACCGAAAAATCCTTGGCCGCTACCGACGCACTCGGGGGCTGCGCCACACAGGTTCAACTCAAAATCCTTGGCCGCCACCCGAAGCACTCGGGGGTGCGCCGCACAGGTTCAACTTGAAATCCTAGGTCGCCACCCGAAGCACTCGGGGGCTGCACCGCATAGGTCTAAGTCCAAACCTAGGCCGCCACTCGACGCACTCGGGGGCTGCGCCGCACAGGTTCAACTCGAAATCCTAGGGCGCCTCCCGAAGCGCTCGGGGGCTGCGCCCTACGGGTTCGACTCTCAAAGTCCTAGGCCACACCCGATCCGCTCGGGGTTGCGCCACACAAGTTCACATACGTCTACAAGATACAATTTACTCACTCGGGGGCTACCCCCACCTCGACATACATACACATATTTCCACTTGGAAAAATTGCTTTTACAAGCCAACGCTGTACAACAGCAGTATACTATTCTTATTCTACAGGCTCGCCCTTTGGCGCATCGAGTGGCCCTACGAGGTGCTCACTAAAGCTCTGGACCTGCTGATCATCTGACGCGCAGCCGCAAGAGTATCGGCGTAGTCACCCTCTCCAGGCAAGCCGTCAAGCACCTTGTGCAATGGAAGATTAGGCCGGTGCAGTCGAACGTATGCCAACGCCACGTTCGCCCCGGCAACAAGTTGAGTGTGCACGACTTCCTTCAACGCACTGCCTTCACGGAACCTCTCCAGAAGCGCAGTCAGTCCATTCGGCTGCTCGTTGTGAGGAAAGTACACCTTGTTGATCTGCCAGAGGGTTTTTCTGCAACCTTCCAAGAGCACAGCAGCCCGCCAGGTGCGATCCAGCATTCGTGCCATACACTACCTCTGGATCTGTTCGACCAAAACTAGCGCGCTTCGGGTGAGTCACCGGCGGCCTCTTTCTCTACTCGCTCGTCCACTCGAAGCTGCTCAGCCTTCCAGTCAGAGTTCACATCTGCATCAAGGCCAAGCATTAAGCGTAGCAGGAATACACAGAAGCCGAAGCAAAAACGCTAGAAGGCCAACCTTGCAGGTGTCGACTGATCAAGTCCATCTCGCCAAGCAGAAACTCTTCGCGCTGGGAGAACGGCGCAACGGGCCGCGACCTCAATCGCTCCAGCTCCAACTCAGCACTCTTCAGCTTCGACTCAAGTCCAACACCTTGTTCCTTATGAAGGTGATCACTCTCTGGTCATTTACGCTTCGCACAGGAGCTGGAGGAGCTTGACGGCGGCGACGAGTAGGTGCAGCCGAAGTGGTGTCCTCCTCATCGTCCGCGCCAGTCGTTCCAGCAACATCAGGAGCTTCCCATATCAGACTGCCAAGAATTGACAGCGTCAAGCTAGGAAAAGAATCAACATAATTCATCCAAGCAGATATCAAAAAAGACTAGGCGACTGCACCCCCGAGGGAGCGAATTCACATTTCATCATCAGCATGTTCACTCGCACAATATAAAGTGCATTACAGACTCAGGCCCAAAAGCAGAAGCATAGTCCTAAAAGAAAAAAGTCTACACTACAGACTCCGACTGGGACCGGCTCTTCCTAGCAGCAGCCAACTCAGTCATCTTAGCAATCCTCTTCTCGAAGGTGGAGACAAGCTTCACGGCTAACTGGCTCGCCCGCATTTTCACCCCGCTAAGGGACGCGGTCTTGCCATCAGGCTTTCGAGGGAAGTCGCTGCAACCTTCTCAAAATCGGCTACGACTTGGTGACCAAGAAGCAGCTGGAAAGTGAGCTCTGAGCCGCGTACCGTTTGCGCGCGCGTGAAGTCCGCCAGGACATTCGAATTGCCTTCGAATGGAGCCGCGAGTGCGTCAACAGCAGTTGGTGGCGGCTTGTTGGGGAAGATATTTGGTGCACAGTCGCTAAGGCCCCGTCGACTTCTGCAGTGCCGCCGTCGACTGCTGCAGCGCTGCCGATGCATACGCGCAGACGCGGTCGACGAAGCTAACAGCCTCCGCCAAGCCGACACTCGCGCTGGAAGTCCCTTCTGGAGGAGCACCTCCGCAAGTCTCTGATCAAAAGAAATCCACACCCGTAAGACGTCAGAGTCGAATAAAGACAAAGTAGGCACTGAGCCGAAACTTACTTCCAACAACATCTGCGAGTGCGAGCAAGCGGTCGACCTAGGTCTTCTCCAGACCATCCCGAGCTTGTTCATGCTTCGGGCTTCACCCAGCGACTTCTCCAGCTCCGCGACCCGCGTCTTCATGCTCTCTTTCTCGCCAACAGACCAATGGAGCAGAGTTAGCATAAAAGGCAGTCGACGTGCCCCTCGAGCACAAGGGTTCACACTCACTATTCGCCTGCTCCAGAGCAGCGCGGAGTTGATCCCTCTCCTGCTCCATGCGAACGAAGGCTGCGGCTCCCTCCACCTGCTGGCGATAAAAGGCTGTGGGAAAACACAAAACATCAATCTGCGCGACTATTCTAGTCACGCACATCTTCGGGGTACTCCCATCGGGAGCGTTGTTCGCGCACCCGATACAGATTTTGCAGAACGAGTCAAAGGACACTTACATGCTCAAGCAGCCCAGCGTCAGCCGGAGTCGCATCAGCGGTTTTCTCCGGCACGGAGGAGGTCGAAGTCCTCAAGGCCAAAGCGTCACCCGCTTGAGCCTCTTCTCCGGTCGTCTTCGCAGTTTGCTCAATCATGGGAGCAGAAGTGTACTCCATCTCACGAGGGGAACAACGGCGCCAGTACGGTCGCTGTGACAAGAAAACTCAATTCAAGGACCCGCAAGCGAAGAAGCACACTCGACAACAACAAAGCACGGGTTATGCGACTAACCTGACGACATCAACATCATCTTCACTTCCCAGGGAGACGGAGGCCATCCTAGCGAACTCGGTTGGCGGTGCAGAGCCGAGTGGAGGCACGACCAAAGGATCAGCAGGGTCACTCGGATGCCTAGCACCCGAAGAGGACTCGCTCGTCTCTTCCTCGTTCACACCGCCTCCTTCACAGGCGACGAGGCAGAACCAGAGTCGCCACTCTTTCGCCTCTGCCGCTTCCGCAGCGGCTCCTCATCTTCATCATCCTCCTCCAACTCTTCACTCGGAGAGGTGGCGGAGGGAACTTCATCGTCATCAACCTCGTCCTCAGGGAACTCGGCCTCTTCATGAGGTCCATTCTCCATCAACGGAGGAAGACTGACGTAGCCCGAACGACCCTGTCAGCGAATGAAGCATTTGAGTCAAGCAAAAAGATTTGACAGAAGATACAAGACAAACAAAGCAAACGAAACTCACCTCAGACACAGGATTATTAGGCCCATATGGCTCGACTGGGCACTTGACATTGCACGGGTCAGCGGCTCGGAGACTAGTGATGCTCCTCACCTTCGACTCGACTGCGTCATCATCAAGCTCATTGCCAGCATCCTCACGCGCCCACATCGGGTGGACGCGACTGCGCAGCGGCTGCACCCGAAGCCTGAAGAAGGTGGCGATGAGGTGAATTCCACCCGTCTCGCGCCCGAGACTCTTCAGAAGGCCACGAAGTAGCGTCAGCAAGGGCTGAGTCGCCTCCCTGTCCTCCTTCGACAGCGGGTGCGCCCACGCGTTTGTCTTCCGCAACTCGCGATCAGCCGCGAATTCAGGAAGCCCTGCTTGGTCGCACCTGATGTAGAACCACTTCTTCCGCCAGCCCTGGACGGAGTCGGACTTCTTCATCTGGAAGTAGGAGGTGTCGCCACGCACCTGGATGCCGAAGCCGCCGACTGGGTACACCTGCTTGCTCTTCCCCACGTTCCTCCTCACGAGGAATAGCGACTTCCACAGCAGCCAGTTGGGCGCGATTCCCAAGAAGCACTCACAGAGCACGAAATAGCTCGCGATGCTCAAGACGCTATTGGGAGTCAGATCGTGTATCTGAATCCCATAAGCATACAAGAGACCACGGACGAAATCGTGGAGGGGGAACCCGAAACCCCGCGGAAGGAAATCCACGAAGCAAACGCGTTCCCCCTCGCGAGGAGAGGGAAATACCTCTTTCCCAGGAGCGCGCACCGTCGCCTTGTCTGCCGGCGGCAGCAGCCCCTGCGCGCGGAGGGCCTCGAGGTCGCCCTTTTTCACCGACGACTTCACCCAGTCGCCATCGGGTTCATCACGCTCGACTCGGCGGCGGCGGCGCCAGAACTAGGCTTCCCCTCTTCATCGCGGCCTTGCTCATGGTAGGGGGAGAAGGAACAGAGAGCACACAGCGCAACAATGGCGGAACAGAAGCAGTGGAGACGATGACAGAATGGGGATGGATAAACTGTTCACCGCCGCGGTGAAAATTATATACCGCGCGGTCAGTCAATCCTGGCCGTCCTTGCTGAAACCGCTCTCCGCAACAACGTCTGGCCGTCCACGTGTCGCGCGGAGAGGGCAACCGTCGCCGGCCACGCCGCCCACTACGCACGGGAATCAAGGCACCATCATCACACCGCGAAATTTTCGCGCCCAACGGTCAGGAAAAAGCGGCAACCGCTGTCTCCAGTCAATACTGACAGTGGGACTGCACTGTCACGTCCCATCGGACATAGAGTGCGTCAAAAACGTCAGCACTGACGTCAACCACGAAGGCGTAGGAAGTAAGCCAACGGGCTGATGGAGAACTCGAACAGTTCATTCGAGTGCAAGAAGATTCAGTAAGCTCTCAGAGCTGAATAAGTTCGTACAGTAAGCCAACGAGCTGATTGAGAACTCGAACAGTTCATTCGAGTGCAAGAGCATTCAGTAAGCTCCAAGTGCTGAGCAAACTCGTGCAGTAAGCCAAACCGGCCGAATACACAGTAAGTCACACAAAGCCAGTCGCGACTCCAATTCAAGTCCCTTCTCTACTCCCATCGGGAGCGGGCTTTTCGACTGAAGAAAAATTGAGTTTAACCCCAATTGCAAGCAATTGAGCTTAATCTCGGGGGCTACTCCATCGGGAGCGCTGTTCGCGCTCCCGAGTGACTCAGAACAATAGCAGTCGAAAAATCACCGACTAAGGCCATACTCGCAGTATTTAACCCTGCAGTCGACAGTGCGACTAAGGAATTCTCCGTAAGCCCTGAACGGCCGAAGTCGACTAATTTTACTTGTCCTTTCAGGAACTCGAAGGCGTGCCCAGGTGAAAGGAGTCCTTTGTCCGACTCTGCGATTCGACCAAGCACTCGGGGGCTCCTGTCGTGGGGCTACCCTTCGGCTATCCCACGGTGAAGATACATGGGTCACGCCAAGACTATAAAAGCCCAAAGAAAGCCCAGCAAAGACACGTATGGCCCGAGTTAGTCGACTAGGTCATGAGGTTCATACCTATCTTGTAAGTGCCATCAGCACCGTTCACCCGAGACCTAGCCTACCATATAAAGGATAGGAGGGTCCCTCGTTCTAGGGTACGCTCATAGCCGCCACCACAAACCCTAGCGAGATCGCCATCTCGTCATTGTAGCCACAATTCGCCATCAATAACCAGACAAGCAGGAAGTAGGGTGTTATCCTCCGGGAGCCTGAACCTGGGTAAAACGCCTCGCTTGTCAGCCGTCGTGATCATCAGCGCTCAACTCTCTCCCCCTCAATCAACCCGGGGTGTATAACCCAGGGATTTGCCGAGTCCACACCTCGTCAGTCGGCCAACCATGTAAGAAACGAGTCAAAAAAAAGTGGGTGAAGCAAACCTAAGGTATTTGTAACTTAATAGACTTGCAATCAATGATTAGTTCTCCACCGTTATATCGTGGAGTATTAATTTGTGTTCAAAGCTAGTTATGCTTGATGGAACCCATTTTGAAACGTATTCGTTTTTAGTGCATAACCAATGTAATTTTTTGCTAAGGTAAGTGCCTACAAGATTTTTTTTTTGAACAGGGAATGGTCCCGAAGGACCTGGAGATTTCCATTAATTTCCAGCGACGGAATTACATTTTACAATAAAAGGCACAAGACAAATAGAAATTACAGACCAGCCCCTACATTTTGCACAAAGGGCCTCAAGTAGAGAAAAAGAAGTGCAATCAAGGCCTGCTCCTTCTCCGTCGCTAACAGAAGCCGCCGCACAGTCACCTTCATCGTCGCCGGGGACGATGCCACTTGGGGCGATGAAGGGGGAGCAAACTGCGCCGCCAGCAAGGGCCTCCGCTTCGGCAACATGGCCTGGAGGTTGTTGATCACCATCTGGCATCGGTCGGAAGAAACCGTCCCCGACGCGAGAGGCGGGAGATGTCGCCATTCGACCATCGTATACACCGACGACGCCGTCGCCGGCGTTGGGAATCTCCCGAGAGAAGAAAACACTCCTCCCCTGCCGCAGAGACAAGCAAGAGCTCCAACCACCCCCAGCCTCCAACTCCTCCACACCTCCACGATGCATAGGAAGAGGAAGAACAGGAATAAAAGAAACTCCTTCGGCTCTGCAATTAACGAACCTAGTTATTGAAGAGGCTGCCGAGCTGATGACGCAGACATTCTCCTCCATCCTCTGGAACATGACCGCCTGCATCATCTTCTCCACCGCGCCACGGAAGCGGTTCCAGGACCTCTGCGGCGCACACCTCACAGCACCTCCTCTGAAATCGCAAAGAGAACCAAAGAATCGCTCGATCTCCTCGCCTCCACGGCCGGCCAGAAGGAGCTTCTCTTGGTCTTCTTCACAAACAGAAGAATAACACATGCGCTTATTGAAGAAGAAGATCTCCGCAGCTCCGCCGCCTCCACCCAACTTCCACCATGGAGATTTGACGGAGAGGCTCGCCGCGGACCACTCGACGCCGCGCCAGAACGCCGAGCTTGCAGATCTTCGGAGGAGGAGAGACGGCATACGCCAAACTCCACATCGGGCAAAGCAAAGCCTAGATCTACATATATACAAGGCGGGCCGGCACCCTAGCTCGACTCTACACCATCCGGCACGAGCGCCAGCGGCAAGAGCGGCCGGAATCGGGCGGCGCAGCGGGCGGACTCTCAAAACGCTCTCAAACAGTAAAGGAGGGGAAAGGGAGACGTCGGTTTCGTCGTAAAGTTAAGTGCCTACAAGATGGATAGCTCAGTAGTCAAACACACATATGGCTATACAAATACAGTTCGTGATTCAAATGCATGCAACTTTTTCCACATAATGCTTATCTCCAGCCTGTAGCAGGCGTCAGTATATGTAACTGTCGAGCCTCACAACGCAACGGAGCGAACTGCACGGCATACGTCAGCGCCGAACAAACTGTTATACGCCAACGGCGCTCTCAATGCAGAGGTGGATATTGAGAACAAGCAAACGCCCACCCCCGGGCGTCTACCTAGCCTATCCACGTGGCGTTTTCATTTTGTCCCCTAGCTGCTGGTTTTTGTCCTGCTTGTTTTTTTGTTCGCTCTGGTTGATTGGTTGTGTGCGTGGCGATGGCTGCGGGAAGCCGCTCGCAGAGGGATAGAGGAGCACGCCTACACGCTTCTCTTTCCTCCTCACTCACGCGATCCCTGGCCGCCACCCTCCTGAAGTCCTGATCCCTCCTCACCCCAAGCCACTTCCACCGCCGTTGCGCCGTCTCCACTCCCTCTAACCTCGCCCTCTCCTCTTCTACTCGGCGGCGTCTGCTCGAGCTGGCAGCCGTGGGAGAAGGTGCAGAGGAGGCCAGGGTCCAGGCCGACGGCCTGCTGCTGGCGGTCGTCCTCCCCACGGATCGGGGCGGAGCACCGCCCCCCCCCATAGATCCGTCTCCTCTTGAATGCTGAGGAGAAGGAGCGGTGGATCATCGTCGCGGCGCGAGCTCGGGAGGGAGATAACCGGGGTAGAGGGCTCAAGGGCGCTGGAGAGGCGGCCGATGCGCCATCCCTGGGCCATGCCAACGAAGTGGTGGCTGCCTCGCGCCGTTCCATCACCGGAGGAGCTAGTACGCCGCTTCCACCGCTGCCTCGCGCAGTCGCCGTTGTCTCCGCCGATTACACCGCCGCCTTGCTAACCGCCTCTCCTCCTCCGCCACCGTTGGCTGGAGAAGCACGGAACAGCGTTGCACCCCGGGACAGCGAGATGCGGTTAGTTTCTTTCCTTCTCCGATTGAACAATTTTTTGGCAAAGTTTTCCCCAAATTTTGAGGCTTCTTTCTTTTTAATTAATGTTTCTTTTTTTCTGGTGCACTCAGTTCTTGATTTGGTGATCCTCTCCGCCTGTGAGAGTCGGACATGAAGAGGAGGAGGCAGAGAGGGTGCACGACGAGGAAGAGGAGACCCATGGCGGCACGCTGCATCACCCAGCGGCGTTTGCATGGGAGAACCCTTTTCTTGGATTTTTTTCATCTATACCTTGTTGGGTTAAGACATGGGTTATGCAGTGGCAGCTGCAGCTTCTTTGGAGTGCCTCACTGTGAGTGTGCTGCAATGGTGCATGATGGCGACTCGGCAAGCAGGCCAGCGCGGCAGCGCCACACCCTTTGCTAAGTGGCCGCGGCCATCTTCATCAGTGAGGCGGAGGTGATAACAGATGGTGGTTCCGGTGCCGATGGTTTTTTCCCTGCTTTCCTTTGCTGTCCGAGGCAGCTACTTTGCCACTCTTTGTGGACCTGGTCATCTCCTAGATACGTTCTTGACTCTCCCTTCTATTGTATTTGCAATTGCTTGCTCATAGGCTTACAAGTTGTATCTGTTGCAGCTTTGTCATTCCTCTGCTGATGTTGCTTGCTCCTGCCTAATGACTCATCCAAGCCCCGTCGCTGAAAGAGGCCATAGGATGGGCCACATGGCAACATTGGCCAGGCCAACTACTGTATTGCCAAGGCTGGGTGATCGGATTGACCAAGGCCATGACAAGGGAATGTGGTAGCAGAAACATAAATGCAAGTATCAGCTATGTCAAGGCAAGTCAACCAAGAACACACCTTAATTAGTATCAAGCTTGTCTGAAACTTTGCCTGCTTAGTTTTACCCGTGAACGTGGTCGCGCCGGGCTAGGCCGCCTCTGACATAACCACGAAACTAGGCGACAACATCGAGAGGAAGGCGTTCGAGACAATACCACTGGGTAAGTGGTAATACACTGCAATTATCTGAATAATTAGTTCTGAACTTTGACTTGGTTTACTGCATGTTCTGCTGCTGCTTCTGATGGATACTCCAGGACGGCTCGGCAAGGCAGAAGAGATCGCTGGTCTGGTCGAGTTCCTGGTCGCCCATCCGGCTGCAAGCTACGTGACCAGCCAATGCCATGCTGCTAGGTATGCCCTAGACAAGAATTAATTCTATTATTGAACTACATTTTTACCGACATCATGTGACCTGATACTGCTATTGGTTGCAAAATGCTATTATCCTGTGTTCTCATTCACAACTTTAGATGTTAGAGTTTACATCCATTCTGATATATAATTCTACTAATTGATATTTTAATATGTTCATACTAAGATAGTGAGGTGAAATTTCGGATGTACAAATCAAATTAATTAGCCATAGATCATGTAACATGAAAACAATCTGATCTAACAGTGTTTTGGTAGACTTGTTTAAGCATGTCTCTGAATTCTGTAGTCGCAGTCGCTTGAGAGCTATATGATCTATTTGTACTACACCAATGTCCCAAGTATGTCAATCCCAATAGTATTTCTGCTTGTTTGATGTGATGTTAGGTCTGAAGATAATTTATCTTCTAGCATTTCGTACTGATTTTTGTTCCAGTGGGTCCGAACCCTATTTTCTGACTACATTAAACACCACTATAAATTATCTGAGAAGTAAAGGAATAAAGTTTCTCGCAATTCAGTTGAGTTAACTTGACGTTAAGCTCCCCAGTTTCCCCAATCGAACACTATTTCGGGATATATGTCATGTAGCCTATGTTTCTGCACATCATCCAGCCGCTTGATTATCTTCCTTATTTTGTTAGTTTCTGTTTTATTACTTGGTTCTCTCAAATGATGAATCATGCTGGATGTTCGAGGACGCAGAAGGCTGCCATCATGGGCTTCCAAATTCTATCCCGCTGATTTTGAAGAACAAGAAAGGGAGAATCTTAGATGTCAGTTGCGGCATTATGAGCATGATATACCCTCACACCCTAAGTTTCAGAATTTGACAACTATATCAGAGCTTTGTCAACAACTTGCAGCAACCAGAAAAATGATGATTGTCACTTGATTGACAGGTATAAAATGTCTTTGCTCCTATACTAGTTGATTTAAATCATTTCTAAAAAACTAACTTGTTTGTTTTTAATGAACAAATTGATTCACCTTGTTCTTACTGTCGTGTGCCGCCACCTGGGCCACCTGCTCTGCTCCTCCGTGGCAGGGACGCCGCCTCCAGGAACCAGCGACAGGAGCCCATGACAGCGCCACCATACCTCCTCCATGGCCTAGGCCGCGTCAAGGATGCGCTGACGGCAAGGTCTAAGTCGCCGCCTCCTGGACCCTGCGTTGTTGCCTCCATGACCCGTCTACTCGCCTAAATGGCCAAACGCCTCGCCTCCAAGCTTCTCCTCTGCTCCGTACCTCCTCGCCATGCGCAGTCCGACTCCACCGCCGTGCACAGCCCGAAGACGTCCTCCTCCGTGTGGATTCGACCCGCCGAGGCGCGCGCACTCCTCCCTGCCGCCTTTGGCGACCGGGTGCGTGGGAGCTCTGTTTGCCTGAGTTTTCGCCGGCTAGGGTTTGGCCCCTGATGTCTACGCACGCATCTGTTCTTGTAGACAGTGTTGGGCCTCCAAGTGCAGAGGTTTGTAGGACAGCCGCAAGTTTCCCTTATGACATCATAGTAGCTATCTCTAGGATCTTTCAATGGTAAAAAGAAATAAGCAATCAAAACCATGTCTTGTAAATCCCACTCTGGTTTTGTTATTACCTCTTACTGTTTGTTGCATTGTCGCCTTGAGTGCCCTTGCCGTTATTTATTAGACTAGCATCATGTGAGGACCATTTGATATGTTTGTTCTTTTGTATTTCTCTTATTGCCTTGCCAAGGGCAAACGATAGGGCAAGTTTGTGAAGTTGAACAACTTTCCAATGCAACTTAATTTATTGTGTTGCCTCACCTGCCAAAAGGTAACTCGCTAACTGGAGATTTGTTTGTGTCAATTCAATTTGTGCTTATGCCGTCGTTGAAGAGATTAGTACTCTATGTGCCAAGGAATTACAAAAGAATTTAACACTGCGATAAATAGTTGTCTACTCCGCCTACGAATGATGAACTACCAGGGATGTTAATCCAGTATAGCCTCTTAACATGTTCTTCTATTATGTAGCATTTCCCTTAGGGAGGCAGCTGCTTAGCACTGGTCAGTGCACATCCTTCAGGTGCGATTCATTTACTATATGGGACCGACATAGTAAATTTTCTTAGCTATAGAAAGGCAATATTTAGAACCTCAGAAAACTTCAGAGTGCCAAACCAATCTGAATATTATAGAAAGGCAAGGAATGTTGAGAATATTTTTACCTTTATTGTTGAGAGTGCCAAACCAATCTGAATATTATGTAATCAAATTTTAAGTTTATTGTTTTATTTCCATGCCCATCTCGATACCCTTCCAAGTATTTATGTTTGGATGCCATGCCCACAGATATAAAGTTCATGTTTTAGGCATCAGTAGATGTTCATTCTTATTAAGATTACCTCTCTGGCCTGAATAGCTATCTTATTTCCTATGATATGCTGGGTGTGCAGTTTGCACACATTTATACCTACCTGTTTTTTGTGCAAATAACCTGATGAGCTGAGGTTCTGGGTTGTTGTATGCTTAAAGGGTTCTCATTTTATTTTTGCTCTGCATATGTAATTGCCAGAAAGATCGTCTTACGAGGTCGTATGGTTTCTGTGCAGTGCAAACTTCTCATTTCATGACTCCAGTATTCCTGCCCCAAATTATATGTTTTCTAATTATATGTTTTGTTCATTGCCTTTTCTTAGATTGTAGGCCGCTACATGTGTTATGTCCACAACGTACCTCAGTGTTGGATTGCTTATTGTTGTTAGTGCCTTGCGGGTCTCAGAAGATGTCATGGATCATCCCACAGTACATCACCAAAAAGGTCATAACCTCTCAACTTTTAAATTTGTTTGTGGTGTGTTTAGTTGTTTTGGCTCACACTATAATTAAGACGTGCGAACGCGATGCAGTCGATTATAGGTCTGCTGAAAGTGTATATATTTTAGCTCATCCCAGTATAGCAAGCATGGCGTTTTCAGGACAAGCTCCTTAAAGTTTGGATTTCTGCTAAAAGTAATGCGTAAATGGCGTAACATGATTTTTTTGGTGGCATTATTTCGTTAGCATTAATGAAGCAATATTCATATTTTGGGACTTAAAGATATTTGGCATTTTGTTCACTGGCTATCCATGACAATTTTCTTCCATCCTTGAGCAGAAGCCTCTGTTTGTTGCTTTTGTACTATTCTATCTGTCTGGTTTCAATACAGTCAATGCATCTCCGTTCATAGGATTAGACGACGGAAATCATTTAGTTACCCTCAATTAGAAGTTCTTGTCAGCAAGCATTGCTCGTCTTTCAACTACAACATTATTGCTGCTGCAGCTGTTAGTCTTAGTTACAATTTATATCCTGATTCTGAAATTTGCTATTACTTTTTGCTCATGTGAAATACAGGAAACTGAAGGTGGTTGCAACCCTGCCGATCATATGGATTAGCCTGATTCTCTTGCTGTTCCTCAATGTGGATGTGAAGGGGAAGAGACATAAACTACCTAACAATGTATAGAGATAACTACCTTGTAATTATAGCAGTACGACTGACATATAATTATTAGTCTCTTAGCGTGTGGTAAACAACAAACTTTTCCAGTAAACTTTTGCGGCATTTTTTCACTTCAGTCTCCAGCCTTGTTTTATTGGCGTCACTGCAAATAACATACTAACAATCACTCTGTATAATATGTGCTGATTTAGTAGTCGCGTCCCAGCCTTCGTAAATCTGTGTCTAGAACTTAATGTAAATCTTGAGCTGTGATTCGGCAACAATGGATCAAAACTATGTTTTACAGTGAAAACTCATTTAAAATATGACATGTCGTGATTAGACAGCAACTAACCGGCCAGGAGGCGCCCCGAGGGGCGCCCCAGCCTCTAGTAGTTTTCAAACACGTTTGTGTCGGAAGAAAGCTAGAGTCGTCACTGTCTTAGGAACAGCCGGGCTTGGACCAAGGGGATTCCATGGTTGTACTCTTGAGAACAGTCCAGGTTCAGTATTTCTCTCTGCAATTCAATCTTCTGTCCATGTGTGTTGACCAGGGCGACTAGATTCTAGAAGCGCTGAAAATTCTGACATGAGGGGAGTCACTGTCTTCAAGTCTTCTCCTGCGTATATTGTTCTTGATGTAGACATGGGCATATCTGGGCTAAGGCCAAGTTTCTCACATTGAACCCGCCCACAATAATATATCAGCAATTTTATGACATTTGTCTAAACAAAGCAAATTCATGATGTAAGTAAGCGGAAAGTCATTTTGGCTCCTGAGTTATAGTACTCTCTCTATATATAAAAAATAAAGTATTTATAAGTTTTATAAAAATCTGGATGTAGTCAATAATGCTTCCTACAAGTATGTAAAATCACAATGTGAAATTATTTTTATTATGGGCTACAATATCTTGGTATATTTTGGAGATTTTAAAGTGTTTATACTCATATCCACATATTTCATTTTTATGTAGTTCTGAATATAAATTATGTTGAGTTGAGATTTTACATGTTAGTAATTAAGATACATATCATTGATAACATGCATGATTTTTCTTCAGATTTTTATAACGTGTAAATATAATTTTTGATATTTTTTAATATAGAGAGCACTGAGCTTGGGAGTCAGAAATCTCGGCTCCATAAGCAAGCCCGAACAAATCAAAGATTTCGAAAAATATATGCACCATACATGATTTTTTTCGAAATGGGGTGTGGATCACTGGCCTCTGCATCGAAACAATGCACACAACCCCGCATAGTCAAGTTTACAACTCATGAGTCTTTCAAAGTGAAAATACAGATCAATCACTCGAACAATGGAGCTCTAAGCATTTAATCCTCTAGGATGCAGCCATCTAGCCCGGCACAAGATAGCCCGTACGACACCGGCATTCGGGTACAAACCAGTATCCATAAGACCACTTTGGTCTACAGGGAGAAGAAAGGACCACATGTTGATCCAGTAGACCGCCTTATTTACCACTTGCAAGTAATGAACAAAATCCATTTTGTTAAAAATAATATCATTGAGGCAATTCCATATTGCCCAAAGAAGAGCTGACACGCCTATATGTATATGCGCTTCAGTACTCTTATCTACACCCTTCAACCAGCTGCCAAACATATTAGCTATGCCGGTTTGCAGGCAAATATTAAAAGTGAAATGCACTAATCTCCAAATATTCCGTGCAAAAAGGAAAAAAAAGAGACGAACTGATGCTCCACAGACTCATCTGCATGACAGAAAATACATTTCTTACACCCTGTCCATTTCCTTTTGATCAGATTATATTTTTCAATAACTAGGTTGTGTCTAAAAACCAAAGAAAATATTTATCTTTAAAGGTATCTTCGATTTCCATAGGTATTTCCGCAAGTATCTCGTGTGTCCATTTTGCAAATCCGCATAAAATGATTTAACCAAAAAAAAAACACCTGTCGGTGTTAAGTTCCATTTAAAACACGACACGTACATGGTCTCAGCCTCCCGGAGCTTGACCGGCGCACGGCGTTTGCCGTCGACCCTGTCGCGGCGAGGGCCGTCGAGAGCGAGGCGTTCGTGGAGGCTGCCAGGAACAGGCCACAGACAGGGCTTGGGTGAGGAGCTTCCACCGCCGGCGGCGGCTGATCCGTCTGACGTTAGAGGACGAGAATAGATGGCCTCCGATATTGCCTCCGGTCAACGTCGATTTAGGCCACGACTTCAAGCGACAGTTGCGGTGACGGTTGCCGTGCGGCTGTGCCCAATGAAGCATGTGTCGACCTGCATCTGCGGCTTGGATCGAGCCGTGCATTCTCCCGTCCGCAAGGT
Source organism: Poa pratensis (assembly GCA_947311845.1). NCBI lineage: Eukaryota > Viridiplantae > Streptophyta > Magnoliopsida > Poales > Poaceae > Poa > Poa pratensis. The sequence continues at coordinate 20,924,683 of CAMZMU010000118.1, forward strand.
AGCCCAGCCTATGACGTGACTATGTGAGTTAGGTTGAGATTTGAGAAAGGTAACAGGTAAATTTATTTTCCTGTTGTGTGGCTATCAAGGGACAAGGAACGACCTGAGGTTCCTTCGCTTCGGGTGCCACTTATGCCTGGAGAATTCGCTCTACCTCTGCAACAGGAAAAGTAGAAATTTTCTTCCTGGTGGATGCTCTCCAGTCAGGTAGGTCGTCAATGTGCCTCTGCTTGTGACACGGACACCGGGAATGCTCATTTGCTCCTGTTTGCATTACCAGTGGATTTTATTTTAAGTATTCAAAAGATGGTTTGGGGGAAACGGGAGGAAGAGTTTTACGAGTCAAAACGTATTACGAGCGGTGTCATATGATGGCTCGAATACGTTGGTGGTGTTGGTAAATTTTTTTTTTGTACCATAGCAACGCACGGGCATCTTGCTAGTTAATATAAAACCGATAAAAGAAGAGAAAACAGGAAAAAGAAAGAGAAAACGAAAATACATAAAAAAGAAATAACGATCAACAAAAAGAAAATAAAGAAATAGAAAAAGAAAAAAGCAAAGGAAGAAAGAAAGTATAACAGAAAAATAAAGCTGAAAGGGGCATTTATTTTTGTGGCCTATTTCGCTTAGTTCTCCTCAGTTTTACCCCACTCGATTAATTTTTCTCATTTTTGCCCTAGTTTCTACACTCGAGGCTTGGAGATAGCAAGAGGCGCGTTTCCGTTGGGTTAACCTTATTTGACCATTATTTGGCTGAGTATTGACGAGTGGGACCGCTTAAAAAGTTGACAGGTGGGAACATCGTGGCTAGTAATAGGGTCACACGGCCGGATTGAGATGTTTAGTCCCACCTCGCTAATTTGGAGGGTGAACAACATATTTATAAGTAGGGTTGCGTGCTTGCGTTCCAATAAATGTTTATCTTGGGGCTTTCTAAATTCAAATAGACATCGCGAAAAGGCTACTGAATCTCGGAATGGCCCCAAGATTAAATATTGATTATTTTTAACGGATGTTATCAAAATTATAAATATTCTAGTATGATGTTTAGAGATAATTCGTTGATTAATTCTCAATTAACAATGTTTCTTTGTCTGGGCGCTTCGCAAGGGTACGAGCAACTAATCAACTAAATCCGTCGGTTTCCTCTTCTTCACTAAACGAAAAATGAAACTAAATTCGACAAAGCAATAGTTTATGTGATTCATCGGAACAAAAATATATACTAGCAAAATTTCTTCTTCATTACAATCTTCTTCTTCATTACAAAAGTAATATTTCAACTAATCTACTCATACTAGTAGTACTACTACTGTTGCTACTCTGCTAGTACTATTCCTAGGCCCTAAGCGGCATTCTGCCTCTTTGATGGCGGTTCATCGTCATTGACGTCGTCGTCATCCTCCTCGTCGTAGTCGTTCCCGGCGTCATCGTCGGGGACCGCCGCCTCCTCCTCATCCGATGGCGGTCCCTCGTTGTCGCCACTCGTACCCGGGGTGGTGGTTCTCATTGTCTTCGTCACAGGTGTCACTCGGGATGATGCTCCGCTACCACCAGTCCATTGTTCTGCTTGTGGAGAGAAGGGGACAAGTTTGAAGAGAAGGGGAAAATGAGAACTATTGCTAACCGCTGAGGTCTTTTTATTGCACACTAGTGTGCACAATCAGAGCAGAAAGCACAACATACATCATACTGTCATATGGGGTTCTCATTCTCTCACAGAGCAGGAGCTACTACAGACTGCAGAAGGCGCACCATACATCATACGTCATACTGTCATATGATGTATGTTGATCCTGAGTGTATAGCGAGTGTGATATTTGTTTATAATAGGTTGCTCACCATGTGTGAGATGATGTGCTAGTGTGAGTGTCTAATCCTTGTTGTTAAGCTTGAGATTGTTCTATTTGTTGGTACTTTTGTGAGAGTATTTTGCTTCAAGAATAATACTCTCTCCGTTCCAAAATACGGATGTATCTAGAAATGAAAATAAGCTAGTAGATACATCCATATTTGGATAAATCAAAGACATTTATTTTAGAATGGAGGGGATATATATGTATGTGCCTCGATGTATGTTGTACGTGGATTTAAAAACAATTAGCACATTTCTCTCTTTGAAGTCACGACAACATACATCATACGTCTGCAGTCTATGATACATTCATCACGAAAACGAGGCACATATACATATATATTATTTCTTGTGGAAAAATGCTCCCACAAAAGCATCAACAAATAGAACAATCATGAGCTTAACAACAAGGATTAAACACTCACGCGATCACATGAACCTCACACACCATACACTCATGATTATCTCTTTATTTATTCTTCACCAAGACTCCATCACCAAGCATGAACTCTCCTGCAGTGTTCCTGCCTTCCTGGGATAGAGTTTGTTGAGTTTCTTCTGTCCACAAACCTTTACTTGTTTGCCCCCTCACATAAATGAGCTCTTGACTTAGCAGTGAACACTAAAATGTTCATGGATCAGACAATCATAGAGAGAAATGTGCTATTTTTTTAAAAAAAATCCACAGACAACATACATCATACATCTGCAATCTCTGATACATTCATCACAAAAACCAGGCACATACATATATATTATTTCTTGACGCAAAATGCTCTCACAAGCACAAAGAAATAGACCGAACACAAGCTTGACACCAAGGATTAAACACTCACACTATCACATGAACCTCAGACACCATACACTCCTTATTATCTTTTTATTTATTCTTCACCAACAAGACTCCATCACCAAGCATGCACCTCTTTGAATTACTGTGACGTTTCTTTCTATTGGCGAGACTAGGCGTACTCGGCAGGGTTGGCGACGAGGTAAGCCGCGATCAACTTCATTAGGCTGCGGTACGCCTTGATGAGCGCTTTCTCCTCCTCCGGCGCTAGCGCTCCACCGCCGTCGAGTCTCTCGTACTCTATTTTGGTCTTGATCACGCAGGCCCCTTCCCCAGCTTCCTCGATCTTCACCTCTGCCACATGCGACTTGAGATTGGCGCTCACCTTGCCACCCTCCAGCATCTCCGACCTTATCACCCGCGCCGCGCCATCGCGCGACACCAATCGGCTCTTCAGAACGGTCGTGCCATAGGCCGCCGCAATAGCCGGGCTGAGCGTCATGGTGGTGAGGGTGCCGGGCCCGCCGTCACCCTCGACGTCCACGGCGTCGATGAACCCCGCGTAGGCCTTGGTCATGGCGTCCTTGTGGTCGCCGGAGAAGGCCACCTTCCACATCCGGTCGGCGGACACCGCCACGGCGTGCTCGTTGGTGGTCACGCAGCCGGCCACCATCTTGTCAAGTCGGTCTGTGCACACTGGTCGATCGATGCTGGCAAACTTGTGGTGGCTGATGAGCGTGTGTAATTCAAGAAAGGAGCTGTGTACATTTATTTATAGGTGCAAGAGAATTCAGATGAAGCTGTGACGCGCAAGTCAGGAACTAATGAGCCTGGACTAAAGACGATCACATGGTTGGACTTTTCAAACGTTCCGGGATCTAAAGCATTTTTGTATTGATTTCTCGCTGCAACCGTTCAATCTTCTTCTACCACGTGTGCTGACTCGTGACTATTGCAGCGGTGTGCTAAGGGGCTGCTGTACTGCAGACGACCTGAGGACGAGAGGGGGCAGCGGCGGCGCGAGATATGGGCATGCGGAGATTAGGTCAGAAAACCCTCCCGGGCCGCCAGCGCGAGGGCGGCTCCGGAGGTGCCCCTCCCCACCGAAGAGAAGCGTCGCCCGCCCTCTCCCTCCGGCCGCTGCCGCCGGCGCCGGCGTAGGCGGTGGCGGCCACGCCTGTCCTTCGACGCGGCGGGCGGGGTGGCGTGGCCCGTCGTGCTCCCTTCGCGTGGGGGGCCGACTCTAGGCAGCGCAGGTGGAGACCAGGCGGCTGGGCGGCGGCGTCCGCCATGGGCGGCGCTTGCCGGTAAGCCGCAGGGAGGCGGAGGCGCGAGGCCAGGGCGGGCGCGGTCCAGGGGCGGCGGCTTGCTGCTCCTGATCGCCACTCGATCTGGCGGCCTACCATGGCTCGATTTGAGCCGGAGTTGACCCACTCGTTCTGATCGCCAGGAGCCGGCCGGCGGCGTGGGGGCTGTGGGCTCGGAGCGAGGAGAATAAAGGTGGTGGTCCTAGGGTTCCAAATCGTGAGAAGACGAAGATCTGCTTGACGCCGGTACCTTGATCTGGCAAGAGTGTCGAGTTTCGGAAGGCTTCGCCGGTGATCTTTCATGGGCTAATTTCTAGTGATTGCTGGAGCGGAGGGATTCGGTCGCGCCGGAGGGAGCGGTGTGAAGCTCTGCTTCTATGCCATCATGGGCAAATCCATGGTATAGTCAGATGCGGCGAATTATCTCTAAACATCATACTAGAATGTCCAATATAATCACAGGTGAAGTTCAAAGTTCTACCTTTCAGGGTGAAAATCCAAGGCCTGGCCTTAATTGGTTGTGCCTGACAATGCTCTTGCTGAAGACATTGTTTTGAGAGCGGGGACTATTATCTTCAGGGTGAAAACCTAAGGTCTGGCCTTAATTGGTTGTGCCTGGCACTGTTCTTCTTGAAGGTTTTGCTTTTGAAGATTTGGACATCAGGTGGTGTCTTGGTGGTGGTTGTGCGGCTGCTGCAAGGACTGTAACTCTGTAGCGGAACTTTCTTTTATTTCTTCTTCTTATTGTCTTTCGGCTGTTTGCATCCGTAATGGCTTTGGCTATTACGTTGTTGCAGAGGCTGGATGCAAATTTGTATCTCCGCGATATTAATATATACTCTTTATCTAAAAAAAATGGGCACGCGGAGATGCTAGAGAAGGACAGTGGAAAGGGGGTTGCAGTGTGCGTCCTTGACTTCTCCCCTGCAGTGCACATCACGCTTATCTTCTGTTGATCTGTTTTAAGGGGCTCACCTTCCTCTCATCAGTTGCATATGCATAGCTTCCTTCATCAATCCATTCTTACAAAGCTCGTGAGGATAGTACACATTGTTGCATAATCTGGAGCAAGAACATGATTTGTTCCACTATTGATTGTTCTTAGGCGTGAAGGTTCTTTGTCATGTAATCACACACGTGGTATAGACTTGCAAAGAGGCAAACTTGTCTATATATATTATTTCTCTTCGGTTAGTAGGTACAGTAGATTATATTGATTCATAGCTAGTTGTACACCAATTCATCTTGTTGGCACTTCGTAGCATGGCGTATTATGTCCTGTAACTGTAATTGAGTTCACAGTTGGAGCTGAACATTTTCATTTCCTACCATCTACTACAGGGATGGAAAAAAAAAACTTTTTGAAGCAAGTGTCCATGATCTCTTGGAGGCATAACGAGATCCACATTGTATGCCCCGCAATGACACCATGATTACAAACAGTTCATGCCTATTTCAAATCCATTTTTCTTCTATTTTGTGATCTTGTAAACTTACGGGGTGTTTTAAATGATAGGAAAATAAACTACGAAGAAAGCAAGATCAATACAAGGGACACGAGAATTTTAACGTGGAAAACCTTTCCAAGAAGTAAGAGAAAAAACCACGGGCGCCGGCCAGCAAATTTTCACTATGATCGGGTAAGGTTACAAACGTCGGGGATTTACAACTCGTGACTTATCCTAACCGAGGGCTTACAAGAGGTATATGTATTGGTGGAAACCTAATCCAAGTCGGTATATATTTTGCTAGCTTTTTAAACTAACGGGGCCAGATTCTAGAAAGTTCAAATTCAAACAGGAGGGGACTATGCCTTCTATCAGTCCTCGTCTACCAGACTCTGAATGAGCTTCTCTAGTTCCACGCCTACTGTTCGGCCGACTCCCTAGTTGTGGTGTGTTTGCTTGAAATCACGAAGTGGAACGTAATGAAATGGTTTCGCACCTGACGATTGTTCCGGTGTTTCGTTGAGAAATGAAAACCCCCACCCCCTCCTTCCCCGTTTCTCTATGCTAAAGTCATCACACAATCGATAAGTCACCTACTCTATGTTAAAGTTCGGACAAAAAAATTAGCCTTAGTGGAACCCCTATCAGTCTGTGCCGACCCAAAAATTGTCCGGCACCCTATGTGATAGGGCAAAGGTGTCTGATCTTTCGATGAGATGGAGATACGTCGATTCTGGTGGAGTTTGACCTTGGCGATCCGACTACTACGCACACGTACGCAGCACCAACGCAATCGCTAAACCAATCTCCGGGAGTTACCGATCCTGCAGAAGCACGATCAGCTTGACCAAAAGGTCTAGTTCTAACTACGATCGAGGAACAAGTAAGAACCAATAATGCAATCATGAATTGCGGATGTAAGAGGAACTTTATTGATGACGGCGGGATTCTGCAAGTGCGTAGTACAGGAGGTCTAGCCGACACTCGTGCCTATGGCGAAGACTAGCAATAGCTAAGTTCTTTTTAACTAAACAAAATCCGAGTCTAAACAAAACCCTAGACGAGGTATATGAGGGGGATAAGGAGGGAGTTTCGCCCAGCCATCAAGTGGCGGCCGAATCCAACCCTCGGAGGCCTTCTCTCTCTCAATACGGACTCTAAAAACGACCTAATAGTTCTGGTTTCGAAATTACATGGCCCCGGCCCATTAATAAAGGTGACGCAGCACCATATGTAACTATGAACGAAAATATGAAGTGTAGACTTGATTATTTCGCCTAGCCTCCATTGGTGGCATCATCAACTCCAACGCATCCACTCCGGCTGTGATCTCCATCCACGTACATGCTCCATAGATTGTCCTTCTCATCCATGCTTGGTACATCATTCCTAAGAGAGACAAATACATCTACTTTAGGCATCATCATATTCTCATGTACATTAGGAGTAGGTCGTAGAAACGAAAATAACTACTGTTGGAGTTGACGGGCACGAGCTCGAGTTAACGGTCCTTGCATTTGATGAGGTGTATTTGTCGTGGTTGCATCTATAGTAGGTATGTCCTCATCACCAGGCACCCCCCAAGTTTAGAGGCCCGCTCAGGGGCGCCGGATAACGCCTCCAACAGATGGGGTCCACTTGTCATACACACGCGGCTCAGTCACCCGTGATTAATGGCGACATGCATCAGGCCGTTCCGCGCGTAATGGCACCCACTTCGCCTTTCGTTGCCTAAAAGGCAGCTGGAGTAAAATGTACTAAAAATCAGCAAAAGAGGAGGTGTTCCACTTAACCTCCAGCATAGAACAAATCGCCCTCCACATAATCTAGCAAGCACACAGTTGAAGAAGATGTATGATTAGTGGATTCAACTTCCCCGCAGAGAGCAACTTGCTATCAGGGGATGTGCCTGATCAGGATTTGTTCTCTCGAAAGTAACCTATTTTGAGCTGACTGCCATATGAAGATCTTAATCATGAGAATCATCTTAGCAGCTCATAAAGCAGGTAAAGGGCATGGTCAGATTGTTAAATTTTATGGAAGTGAGGACACCGTGAATTGCCCCGAAGCTTCGAGGGCTTTCTTGTTCCTCAATGGAGTATTGATCCTCAATCTCGTCCCACAAGTCTCTTCATTGAGCCATTCCCCAAAGGCTCGAGCTCTTGGTTGGAGTGCCCCGTATGTGAAAAAAACCCGGTAAAAACTTACCACACCGGCTGATGTGGCTATTTGGTCGGCCAACCATGTAAGAAACGAGTCAAAAAAAAAAGTGGGTGAATCAAACCTAAGGTATTTGTAACTTAATAGACTTGCAATCAATGATTAGTTCTCCACCGTTATATCGTAGAGTATTAATTTGTGTTCAAAGCTAGTTATGCTTGATGGAACCCATTTTGAAACGTATTCGTTTTTAGTGCATAACCAATGTAATTTTTTGCTAAGGTAAGTGCCTACAAGATGGAAAGCTCAGTAGTCAAACACACATATGGCTATACAAATACAGTTCGTGATTCAAATGCATGCAACTTTTTCCACATAATGCTTATCTCCAGCCTGTAGCAGGCGTCAGTATATGTAACTGTCGAGCCTCGAAACAGGCTTTCGCCCCGCTTTATAAATAAAGCAACCATCCACAAACATACAACGATCCAGTTAAAGATTCAAAAAGAAAAGCAACTAGTCTACTGGGGCCACAGCACAAAGATGCCCAAAGCTAAAAAAGAGACGATACAACTCCACAAGGGAGTAACTCAGTGGCTGGATGACGCAGATAGACGGCGTGCCGCCCTCAGAAGCTTCTCGATCAATCCATCCAGCCGCTCCTTGTCCCGCTGTCTACAGAGCGGGTGCCACTGCTGCAAAAATGCCAAGAATTTGAAAACAGAGTCAGAGGCACGCCTCAGAAAGACACGCTCGATAACCATCTTGTTACGTATAGTCCACAGTGTCCAGGTCATCGCGGCAAACACTAACCAGAAGAGGCGCCTCCTCTTACCAGTACGGTTCGCCTGCACTTCTAGGAATTCAGCAAGGTCTTGGGCCTGCCACTCAGGCCCAAGCGCCTCGGCCAGAAAACTCCACAGGAAGCGAGCTGCGGGGCAAGAAAAAAGAATATGGGTCCCCGACTCGGGGACCGCGCATAAGGGACAAGTACCATCCCCTGGGCCAAATCGCTTGACCACCTCCACACCCGAAGGGAGGCGGTCACGCAGCAACTGCCACGTAAAGATCTTAATCTTTAGTGGCATAGGGGCCTTCCACAAGTGGGAAGTCCACGAGAGCACGGGTCCTCTAAATAGGGCCCGGTAAGCAGAACGAACTGTGAAACATTTCGAGGGCGAGAGTGACCAGGAGACACTATCCGGGGCGTCCGAAAGGGAGATGGAAGGGAGGGCAGTAATTGCTCCCACTGGTCGGCCTCGACCAGACCAAAAGTACGGCGGAACCTAATGTTCCAGTGCCCATTATGGGCCGCATCCGCCACCAAGAGCATTGGGTCAGAGCAGATAGCAAAGAGTTCCGGGAACTCATGCCTAAGTGGTCTTCACCAAGCCATGAGTCTAGCCAAAACAGGGTACTCCCTCCGTCGCCTACGGAGAAGGTAGCCCCAAGCCGGATCTCATGTTTGATGGCTTGAAGAGATCTCCAAAACTGAGACCCCTCCTTCCTCTCACAGGCCATGAGAGGACAACCACGTAGGTACTTGGCCTTCACTAATTGAAGCCAAAGTCCCCCATCACCCCTCAGGATCCTCCAGACCCACTTCAACATGAGAGCCTCATTCATGCGCCGGGAAGCCAAAATACCTATGCCCCCAACCTCCTTGGGGGCGCAAAGGTCAGCCCATTTCACCATATGATACTTTTGACGTCCGTTGGCCGCCTGCCAGAAGAAACGGGACAGCTCTCTATCAAAGCTGCCATGTACCCCTCCGGCAGTATATATAACCCCATCATAAACATGGGGAGACTAGATAGGCAGGAGTCAATGAGAGTGGTCTTGCTCCCCTTGGAGGTAAACCTCCCCTGCCACGGCGCGGCCTTCGACTTGACCCGCTCAACTAGCGGGTCCAGATCCTTTATAAGGATCCGAGTATCTCGGACGGCATCCCCAGATAAGTCACTGGGAATGTGGCCAGCTTACAGTTTAGGTTGTCCGCGATCCGCTGTTGGTCCTCAGCCGAATAACCCAAGATCACGACCTCACTTTTATCAAAGTTAATCTTGAGGCCCGACATGGCCTCAAAGCAGAGGAGAGGAACTTGAGATTGATAATGTCAAGTTCAGATCCCTCCACCATAATCATGGTGTCATCAGCATACTGGAGGTGCGTCACCCCACCCCCTGGGACAAGGTGTCCAACCACACCAGAGATGTGGCCAGAGGTCTTAGCTCTCTCTAAGATCTCTGCAAGGACGTCAACCGCAGAGTTGAAGAGTAAGGGGGAGATAGGATCCCCCTGTCTAACCCCACAAGTTGGCCTAAAATAGGGACCCACTTCCCCATTTATGTTAATGGCGGTATTGCCACTCATAACTATCTGCATGATCCAACATATCATCCGATCATCAAACCCTTTCCGTTCCAGCGCCAACCGGAGGAAAGCCCAGTCCAAGCGGTCGTATGCCTTTTGGAAATCCAGCTTAAGAAACACCCCCTTCTGGTGCTGAGACTTAACCTCATGAATAATCTCATGAAGTGCTAGAATTCCATCATGGATATACCGCCCCTTAAGGAAGGCGAACTGGTACGGGTGCGTTATGCGCTCCATAACAGGAGCTAGCCTAGTTGCGCACACCTTCGAGAAGATCCGATGGATGACGTTGAGGACCGTGATTGGTCTAAATTGGCGGATGTCCGTGGCCCCCACTATCTTGGGGATCAAGGTCACCACACCAAAGTTAAGGCGAGACATAACCAATGTACCAATATAAAATTCTTGGAACATTGGCATGATCACCCCCTTAATCTCTCCCAGAACGTCTGGAAGAAGACCACCGGAAGACCATCCGGTCCAGGGGCCGAATTCGCCTTCATCTCCATTATTGCCCTCGCCACCTCTTCCGGCAAGAATGGGAGTGTGAGCTCCGCATTCTCCATGTCAGAGACCCTGGCCCTCGCTGGCCAGAGGTCAACTGGCACGGTGACCCCAGAACGGGGACCGCCGTGAAGAGCTCCTTATAGAAGGAGTATATGGGACGAAATATCCCCTGGCGCCTCCAGGAGATGATCCCCTTCCCACAGGCATGGAATAGAGCATTTCCGACGACGCCCATTGGCGATCGCATGGAAGTAGGCCGTATTCGCATCGCCTTTGAGGATCCAGTTCTGGCGACTGCGCTGTCGCCAGAAAGTCTCCTCCCCCTTGTAGATCTCCATAAGGGAGTTCTCAAGGGCGTACCGCTGAAGCCACTCCTCAGCGGTAAGGCCAACAGAATCTGAGGCGTGGTCCAGGGTCTGGATCTCCTCTAAGAGAGAGGCCTTCCTCTGTCTCAGCTCAGCTCCCAGATTGGCACCCCAACCCCTCATGAATTGGCGTGCCATCTGGGCACAGTGGTGCCACACATCTACCGCATTATAAACACGAGGAGGATGTGCAGCCGCCACCGACCACTTTAGTCGAACCGCTTCCTGAAAACCTGGCTGACCAAGCCAGAAGTTCTCAAAGTGGAAACGGTTCAACCTCGGAGGTTGAGCTCCTCCTGTTGAGAGGAGGAGAGGAGTGTGATCCGACCCAATCCTAGTGAGCGCCCGGAGGGAGCAAAGTGGATAGGCAACCTCCCAATCCACAGATACTAGGACCCTGTCCAGCACACTCCGGACAGGGTCCACCCGGTTATTAGTCCAGGTGTATCTCGCTCCCACCCGTCTGATCTCTCTAAGAGCGAGATCAGCAATACAATCATTGAACATCCGCATCCGCTGGAGGTCGACGTTCGCTGAGCTCTTGTCATCCGGGGATCGAATCAAATTGAAATCCCCAGCACAACAAGCGGCGTTAAACATCGTTCTACCTTCGTTCTAAGCTCGGCCAGGAACGCCGGGGACCTACTATGATCCGCAGGGCCATAGACGATAATGACCTCCCACTGAAAGGAGGTCCGCCTATGGGTGAGCAACATGCTCACAAAAAATTCCCCGCGATCCATATCCTCTACCTCGAATGTATCCTCCTTCACCCCAAGGAGGATACCACCCGAGTGTCCATTCGCTGGGAGCCATTGCCAAGCGAACTTATGCGGACTGAGCCCTGCAGCTCCTGAATAGAGAAGTCCTGTCTAATCGTCTCCTGGATGGCAACGATATCTACGTCTTCCCGCCGCATGTACTCGCGCAGTTGATTACGCCGTCCCTCCTGCCCAAACCCCCTCATGTTCCAGTCGAATAACCTTATGGGTATATTCATTTGGAAACACTGGAGGGGGTAGTCCCCTTACGGGGGACAGAGCGGGCCCTACCAGAGGTCGAGGGCCGGGACGGCGCCTTGGGGGGTCTCCCCCGGTTCCCCCCCGCCTGGGGGGTCACGCAGGGAGTCTCCACCCTAGCAGGCAAGCTAACAGAGTTACTACTAGGATCCAGTGCCGCCTGCCCCGGATCCCCAGCAGCTGGGGCCGTCTCCCTCTCAAGCTCCGCCTGAGCTCGTGAGGCAGCGAGGGCCCCCTCATAGATCTCCTTTGCCTTGATCGCAGCAATCTGGTCCATCCGGGGGCCTCGCTCACCCCGGAAAACCACCCCGCAGCATCAGCAACCTGTGACAGATGGTCCAAAGGGACCTCCTCGAGAACCGAAAATCTAGAACCAGAAGCTGAAACGGAAGGCTTGGGTAAGTGCGTACCTGGAACACTACGGCGAGCCGCAGTCAGCTGGATCGCCTGCTCCTCCACGTGGGCACCGGCATCCCCAGCCCTCCGCGAGCAAGGGCCAGCCTGGCACTGTGGCGGGACGGCTCAGAGGACGGGGGCTGCCTGGTACGGCGCTGTGGACGGGCCTGTGAATCCCCCACGGGGTGTCGGGGAAGACCGTGAGAGACTCACAAACACCAGTGGCTGGCGTCGCCGGAACCTGGGGTGGCGACCCTGTCGGGGAGGTGGGGTGGAACCCGGCGAGAGGGTGTAGCACAGGACCCCCGCCGAACGAGCCGACGAGGGCGGGGCAACCTCCAGCCCCACGCTCCCACAGTCCTCCTCCACTGAGGCAGAAGGCTCCAGGCCTAGAGCTGTCGCGTCGAGCCCCTGCAAGCCGAAGTTGGATCCGTACTGAGCAAGGGGGAGCTCCAGAGGCGCCAGAGAGTCGGGGCGCGAGACGCGGGGGCGGTCCACAGGAGCCAGCTTGGCCGGCGCACTGCTAAAGTGTGTCGGAGAGGCTGGCGGGGAGGACACAGGCGAAGATGCCTGTGTCGGGGCGGCAGTGTGCGTAGTCGTCTCCGTAGCAGGAGCAGTGGTGGTGAGGGTGAGGGCATCTGGCCCCGAGGGAGTGTCGTGTGTCCCACCCGCACCAGGGTCGTCGGCGTCGTCGTCCGAGCTGTCGTCCTCAGACGAGCTCCCTCCTCCTCCCGAGTTCCCCCCACCAGTGGCCTGGGGAGACGGAGAGCGCGGACGGTCCTCGTCAAGCTCCACGTCCAAGATCGCCTGACGCTCTCCCCCCTCCCCTCCAAAGAAGAAGGGCGGGAGAGTGCCGGGGATCTTGGCCGGCTCAGGGCAGAGCAGCCTGATCCGAACCGCACCAGAACCAGCTAGAGAGCGCGCATCAAGCTCCACGAACCTGCCCATGGGCCGCGCAATCAGCTCGAGGATGTGCTTCTTCCTCGCCTCCTGTGGTACCCCGTGGATCCTGACCCAGATGGAGGACAGGAAGGTCGCCCCCGGGTCAGACGTCGCAGCCTTGATGGCCACCTGGATCTTGTTGATCGGGAGCGTGTACGTGGTACCCAAGGTGCAAAAGCGAAGCATCTCATGCGAGGGGAAGACCACTGCGAACTCGGACGCCGAGATCTCGCGCACCTGCCACTCGTGTCCTGGCATCACCATGGCCAGCTCGTCCCTAAGGATCTCCACAGTGAGCGTAGTAGCAACAGGCGGGAGCTGGTCTGGGAGAACTGACACCTGTGCTAGGTTCTGCGGACTCGCCCTCGGCACCCCCCCCAAGTCAACTTAGTAGAAGATGGAGTCCACCCCGTGACCAAGGAGCTCTAGGCGAGGGTGGTGCTGGGCGGCAGACACGGTGCAAGCGGCAACAAGGTGCTCAGGGTCCCCACAGCGCGCGCAACACTCAGGGCGAGTGCACTGTGACCGGTAATGACCAACCACCCCACAGTTGAAGCACGTGACCTGCGACGGAGAGCCCGTCCCTTCCTCCGCCTGAGGTCGGGATGCGACCGTCCCCGCCTGTCGAGCCTCACAACGCAACGGAGCGAACTGCGCGGCATACGTCAGCGCCGAACAAACTGTTATACGCCAACGGCGCTCTCAATGCAGAGGTGGATATAGTTTTCAAACACGTTTGTGTCGGAAGAAAGCTAGAGTCGTCACTGTCTTAGGAACAGCCGGGCTTGGACCAAGGGGATTACATGGTTGTACTCTTGAGAACAGTCCAGGTTCAGTATTCCTCTCTGCCATTCAATCTTCTGTCCATGTGTGTTGACCAGGGCGAGTAGATTCTAGAAGCGCTGAAAATTCTGACATGAGGGGAGTCACTGTCTTGAAGTCTTCTCCTGCGTATATTGTTCTTGATGTAGACATGGGCATATCTGGGCTAAGGCCAAGTTTCTCACATTGAACCCGCCCACAATAATATATCAGCAATTTTATGACATTTGTCTAAAAAAAGCAAATTCATGATGTAAGTAAGCGGAAAGTCATTTTGGCTCCCGAGTTATAGTACTCTCTATATATAATAAAAAATAAAGTATTTATAAGTTTTATAAAAATCTGGATGTAGTCAATAATGCTTCCTACAAGTATGTAAAATCACAATGTGAAATTATTTTGATTATGGGCTACAATATCTTGGTATATTTTGGAGATTTTAAAGTGTTTATGCTCATATCCACATATTTCATTTTTATGTAGTTCTGAATATAAATTATTTTGAGTTGAGATTTTACATGTTAGTAATTAAGATACATATCATTGATAACATGCATGATTTTTCTTCAGATTTTTATAACGTGGAAATATAATTTTTGATATTTTTAATATAGAGAGCACTGAGCTTGGGAGTCAGAAATCTCGGCTCCATAAGCAAGCCCGAACAAATCAAAGATTTCGAAAAATATATGCACCATACATGATTTTTTTCGAAATGGGGTGTGGATCACTGGCCTCTGCATCGAAACGATGCACACAGCCCCGCATAGTCAAGTTTACAACTCATGAGTCTTTCAAAGTGAAAATACAGATCAATCACTCGAATAATGGAGCTCTAAGCATTTAATCCTCTAGGATGCAGCCATCTAGCCCGGCACAAGATAGCCCGTACGACACCGGCATTCGGGTACAAACCAGTATCCATAAGACCACTTTGGTCTACAGGGAGAAGAAAGGACCACATGTTGATCCAGTAGACCGCCTTATTTACCACTTGCAAGTAATGAACAAAATCCATTTTGTTAAAAATAATATCATTGAGGCAATTCCATATTGCCCAAAGAAGAGCTGACACGCCTATACGTATATGCGCTTCAGTACTCTTATCTACACCCTTCAACCAGCTGCCAAACATATTAGCTATGCCGGTTTGCAGGTAAATATTAAAAGTGAAATGCACTAATCTCCAAATATTCCGTGCAAAAAGGAAAAATAGAGACGAACAGATGCTCCAAAGACTCGTCTGCATGACAGAAAACACATTTCTTACACCCTGTCCATTTCCTTTTGATCAGATTATATTTTTCAATAACTGTTTTCTGTCTAAAAACCAAAGAAAATATTTATCTTTAAAGGTATCTTCAATTTCCATAGGTATTTCCGCAAGTATCTCATGTGTCCATTTTGCAAATCCGCATAAAATGATTTAACCAAAAAAAAACACCTGTCGGTGTTAAGTTCCATTTAAAAGA
Organism: Poa pratensis; assembly: GCA_947311845.1. Classification (NCBI taxonomy): domain Eukaryota; kingdom Viridiplantae; phylum Streptophyta; class Magnoliopsida; order Poales; family Poaceae; genus Poa; species Poa pratensis. The sequence continues at coordinate 20,940,142 of CAMZMU010000118.1, forward strand.
ATCTGATTCATTGCTGAGTGTGACCTGCATTAGTATCTCAACTAAATGTAGCCATGCAGTCCTTTTGTTACCCACTAATTTATTTCTAAAAGGTAAGTTAATAGTTACAGTTGATAGAACAGTCGCAACCGTCGCATTCTTGTGACTAGCAATAGCATATAGTGATGGATATTCATTTGCTAACGAATTATGTCCCATCCACACATTCTCACAGAACCTTGTTTGTTTACCATTGCCAATGACAAAAGAACCACGATCAAAAAAGTCATTCTTGAATCCCATAATTCATTTCCAACAGGGAGAGTCAGTTCATTTGACTTGAACTTGTGACAACGTTTGTCACCCAAGTATTTGTTAACTAAATCTCTTGCCATACTCCTTCGTCGCGTAGGATTTTGTAAAGCCATTTAGTCAACAAACACATGTTTTTAATCTCTAACACTTCAATCCCCAATCCCCTTGGTCCTTAGGGCAACAAACTAGGTTCTATTTTGCAAGTTTGTATTTTCTCATTTACTGATCACTTTAACAAAAAAAAACGATAAAAGCCTAATATTTTCCTTACCCCTTTAGGTATTTCAAAGAAAGATATAGAAACATAGGAAAACTTGTTAAAAGTGAATTTATTAGCACAAGACGATCTCCGTATGTCAACATCTTGCCTATCGAGGAGCCCAGTCCTGCAATGGTTTCCGCTCCTTGTTAAGTAATTTCATATGGTGAATGGGAATGCAAGGATACCGAAAAGGAAGAGACCCCAGCTCACATCCAAACACTTGCCGGTATTCATCTTGGGCCTCCACCGATTTGCCAAAACAATGTAGCTCGGTCTTGTGGAAATTGATTTTTAGTCCCGCTAATTGCTCGAAGAAATGCCAATATTAATTTCATATTCACTTCTTTCGCAATGTCGTGCTCAAAAAAAAATTTGTATCATCCACATATTGAAGTATTGATACACCACCATCCACTATATGTGGTATCAAACCTCCGACTTGGGCATTTTTCTTTGCCCTTGCAATTAGAATATCCGACATATAGGCGACTAAATTAAATAAAAGAGGAGAAATTGGATCCCCTTTGCTGCAATCTTTTAAGTGTTTGAAAATAATGACCGATTCATTATTAACTCTTATTCCAACACTTTCTCCCTGAACAAATCTAATAATCTAGGCACGCCACCGAGGTGTAAAACCGTTAATGCGTAAAGTGGTAGTAAAAAGACTATTTGGCATTATCATAAGCCTTTTCAAAGTCTATTACGACTGCCAAACTTGAACACACATGGTGTTTGTGTGAAAAATGAATGAATGCCCAAGATTTAGGGTTTAGGGGCTAGACGATCAGTGATCTCATGAGGATCATTATGTATGCTGGAGTTGACAACAGTAGGGAAAAGCTTATAGAGGCCTACTTATTAGTAGCGTGCGATAAATGGTACACGCTACTAATAAGAGCTAGTAGCCTGCGTGCAGCCCCGCACGCTACTACTACAAACTAGTAGTAGCGTGCCCTTCCTCGCCGCGCGCTACTACTAACTTCTGTCGAGACCACCCTCTATCCAGAAAGTACTAGTAGCGTGCAGTTTGGAGGCACACGCTATTAGTACTCAAATACTAGTAGCGTGCACCTAAAACCGCGCGCTACTAGTACTTTCTGACAGGGCGCGCCCCGGGTCCGATTTACTGGTAGCGTGCCCCAAACACCGAACGCTACTAGTAAGTCGTGCAGACCACTTTCATGTTAAGAAAGAACAATATTGCATCGATGACATTTTTGTATTAGTAGTAAAAAACAAGAAAGGCAGGAATATAAAAAATGTTAAGAAAAAATAATGTAATATTTTATTATGCAAACGGTACAAAATATAATATAGTATTAGTAGTAAAAACATAATATAATTGGAAACATTTTAGTGTTAGTACTAAATAATTAGAAAATGAAAAAAAAAGAAAAAGCAGTAAGGAAAAAACAGAAAACAAATGTTAAGAAAAAATAATGTAATATTTTATTATGCAAACAGTACTAAATGTAATATAGTATTAGTAGTAAAAACATAATATAATTGAAAAAATTAGTCTTAGTACTAAATAATCAGAAAATGAAAAAAAAAACAGAAAAGAAAAAGCAGTAAGGAAAAAACAGAAGAAAAAATGTTAAGAAAAAATAATGTAATATTTTATTATGCAAACAGAACTAAATATAATATAGTATTAGTAGTAAAAAACATAATATAATTACATTTTAGTCTTAGTACTAAATAACCAGAAAATGAAAAAACCAGAAAAGAAAAGGCAGAAAGGGAAAAACAGAAAAGTACCCGCACGCTACAACTAACTTTTTTTTTCACTTAACCCCCCGGCCCGCGCGCGCTCTCCTTCTTCTCCCTCTTGCACTCCTCCCCCACTCTCTCCCTCTCGCGCGCACCGGCCGGCCGACTCCCCCACCGCGCGACCCACTCCCCCGCCGCCCTCTCGCCGTCGGCCGCTCTCTCGCCGCCCACCCACTCCGCCGCCGCACCCGCCCACCGCCGCACTCGCCCACCCACTCTGCCGCCGCACCCGCTCGCTCGAGCGCCACCGCCGTGAGGACTCCGGCCGCTCGAGCGCGACCGCCCCGAGCACTCCGGCTTCCTCCCCGCCGTCATCGTCTCCTCCCTAGCCCCAAGGTTCGAGCGCCTCTCCTCTTGCTCTTCCCTCTCTGAAAATGTGAAGACAAGGTGTTTGATGAAATGCTTTCGTCAAATTTTTGATGGATTCTGATGGATTTTGATTATTATATATAGTTCTTGTTGTGGTGATGGTGATGATGCATTTGTGGTGGTGGTGATGATGCATCTGTGGCTGTGATGTTTTTTTATGAATTTTGGTTGTGTTGATCGTGTTGTCGATCATGAAATGTTGCAGGTACCCAGCACGAATCCTATATTTTTCCGGAATGTCGATTAACTCCCGTTCCGGCAAATATCGGGTACTCGATATGTCCTATTTTTAGCAAAGGTCATGCCAAAATTTTATGTGAATTTTGCCATGACTTTGGCTAAAAAAAGGACATATTTTGAGTGCCCGGATTATATATGAATTTTAAATAGAGATTCTTACAAGTATTTCCGTGAATTTTATTTATATATATTTGTTTTAATCTTTTGTTGATGTCGGGAAATGAAGAGGTCAGGTGTTCTCAGAACATGCCAGCACGAGGTGAGGACGGTGCAGACACATGGATAGATGATTTTTATGGTCCACACCCACAGCATCCCATCGAGAACCAGGGCGGTGACTTGTCCATGTCAGACGCCGAGACAATCGATCATGTCAACCCTAGTTAGCTTGAAAGGATTTCGAGAAAGAACTGGTAATTAATTTACCTGCTTAGTTAGCTTCTAATCAAGTCTAAATGCATTCTTTATATAGTATATCTTCCACTAAGAAGGTATATCTTGCTCTTATAAAGTCAATTGCAGCTCCATCACCTTATAAAATGCCATGATGGCAGGATGTTGGAGCATTTGGAACCATAGAAATAAAATCATATTCGATGGCGATTTGAGAAGCCATGATACATGTTTCTCTTTTTTTTAAAGATTCTGTAATAATGATTAGGCATAGGATTAAGCCTAGCCTCAAGGAGGGCATGCAAGATTGGCTCGACTTGTTGTAATTCCCTTCCGAACTGTTGTATTTGTTGTGTAAATGAGAAAATGACGTAGTGGGGGCCTTCCCCACTGTCCTACCACGTAAAAAAATGCATTCTTTATATAGTCACTGTCGCAGCAGTGGAACATGGGGTTCCCCTGATGCTGCCAAAGTGGGTCCGCCACAAGGGCCCACCAAGAAGATGGACAAGGCAAGGAGTCAAGTTCAGCAGATGGGTCAACTCATCTGCTCCAAGGGGACCCGACAAGCTCGACAGCAACGCGCTGTGGCTAAGGACCAGGCGACCTTCCGGGGTCACCTGATACCCGGAGAACAAGGCGTAGTACGCGCGGGTCTGTGCACCTGGCTGGAGGCGAGGCGTACCCCCGGGTCCTCCATCTGTACCACTGAAGTGATAAGAACGCCAGCTCGCCGGAAGCTGGTAGAAGACTTAGGTGCCAAGACGAAGGGCGCGCCCTGGTGACGTTGCCACGAACGTAGCTGGTGGGGCGGACGGGCTTTGTCCGTCCCACCTTTCCCCAAGGGCGGACGACCGCGCCACCCTCCAGAAGATGCTTGGAGGAGAAGGAGCCGCGTCTCCTCCAAGGACCACCGAGGGGTTTTCCCACCGAAAACCCCTCACGCCCCACGCGTGCCCATGTCGGATCCCCTTAGCCTATAAAAGGAGGACCATGGCACCGAGAGGGGGAAAAAGTTAGAGATAGAGCTCAAGCAAGCCTAGACTAGGGTTCGGAAGGTAGAGAGAGAGGTAATCTCCCCAGGCCAGGATCTGCTCTCCGTCTACCTCCGTCCGGAACTCTGCCGGGTTAATCCCCGAACACCCTTGTACACCACACCATGATGAACACTTCAATCCAAACATGCAGGAGTAGGGCTTTTAGCCTCCGGGCGGCCTGAACCTGGGTAAACCCTGTGTGTCTCTCTGTGTTGCCTGCGTGCTTGCCCCGGCGAAGAACTTGATGGTCTTGCTCCCGGGTAAGGCGTCTTCCAGCCTCCTTCGCGCCCCGTGCCGAACCTAAAAAGGGGTATCCTTTACTCCCGGTGTCCTTGACCCGAGACACGACATCTGGCGCGCCAGGTAGGGGGCGCAAGCGCTGGATTCGTCTTCGTCTTCGTCAACCTCAAGTTCTTCGTCAAGCATGCCACCGAAGAGGAAAACCGACGCCGCGACCTCCAAGGCCACGTCGCCATCGCGTGCTCAGACTTGTGCTGAGCGTCGCGCTGCGGAGAAGGTGGCACCGGAGAGAGCCAACATCAACAAGAACGTCGATCCCAACGATCCGGCGGCTCCAGGACGCTCCGCCGCGCCTCCTCCCCGCTCTGGAGAAAAAAAGCATCAGAAACGGCAAGGGTCCTGGCGCCGGGGAGAAATGGGACCACGTCCGTGCCAGCGGAGATCCTCGGAGCGCCAAGAGCAAGTCCTCCACGCACTTGCCCTCAGACGCGCAAGCTCGCCACGACGCCCTTGTTGCTGCCAAGGCTCTGATGCAGTTCCCTCCGAGCTCTGGCGACCCCAAGGTCTACCAAGAATGGAGAGCCCGTGTGGTGGCGCTCCTCGACTTCGCCGACGGCGGCCCTGGGCCCGATCTTACTCGAGCTCCCACTGTCGACGGTCCAGAAGCTGGAGGGCACAAGGCGCGTGAACCACGGGGCCATCCCCGTGGCGAGCGCCAGGGCGAGACAGCACTTCCTCGCACCGTTCCACCGATGGCGGATCGGCTGAACAGCGACCGCGGCAAGGCCATCTCCTTCGGGTCATCTACCACGCGCAACCAAGATCTTCGCCACGACCTCCACAACCATCGAACCGAGGATATGCGCACCCGCATTGAACGACGCCGTGAACACCATCGACGGGAGGACCGGGACGACGACATCGCCGAAGGATGTCTCGCCCTTGCCCCTGAGTTTCGCCAGGTCGACGTCCTCCGCTACGACGGCACCACGAACCCCCGAGACTTCCTACAGCTCTACTCCCTAGCTGTGGCGGTCGCCGGGGCCGATGAAATGATGATGACCAGCTGGTTTCCCGCTGGCCCTAAAGGGAGATGCCCAGACATTGCTTCTCAATCTTCCCAAGTGCTCCATCCGTTCCTGGAGGACCCTGAAGGAACAGTTCCTGGGGGGCTTTCCAAGGCGGGTACGAGCGCCCGGGGGCTCCCAGTGACCTCCACGACTTCAAGCAGCTTCCGGGTGAAACCTCGCAAGTTCATCCAGCGCTTCACCCAGAAGATGAACACAATACCCTGCATCAAGCAAGAGCTGGTGATCGCCTCTTTTCACGCCAACGTCCGCAACACACGGATGCATGAAAAGTTAAGCAATCGCCGCATCAAATCCACCCGCGAGCTCTGGGAGCTAGCTGATCGATGCGCTCGAGCAGAGCAGGGGGTCAAGTTCCCCGGGGAGGATAGTTCAGACAATTCACATTATCATTTCCATTTTTACTTTTTAGTGACTTCTCCACAATAGAGATAGAGCTTAGAAGTATACTTCTTCCCAATAGAGCTTATGAAGTAAGAATTTCTTGGTTGATTGTATCCTTAACCATTTTTTTTGACACGAGGAACTCAACATGAATCCACTAATTGCTGTTGCTTCTGTTATTGCTGCTGGATTGGCCATAGGGCTTGCTTCTATTGGGCCTGGAGTTGGTCAAGGTACTGCTGCAGGCCAAGCTGTAGAAGGTATTGCGAGACAGCCAGAAGCAGAAGGTAAAATACGAGGTACTTTATTGCTTAGTCTAGCTTTTATGGAAGCTTTAACAATTTATGGACTAGTTGTGGCACTAGCGCTTTTATTTGCGAACTCTTTTGTTTAATCCTAAAAAATAAAAAAAAGTTGTTTTGATTAGATACTTTTTTTCCTTTTATTGACAAGCGCGTTTTCATCACCGAGCCCCTTCCCAAGAAGGTTAAGCCCGCATCGACTTCTAAGGGAGAAGACGACCCATGGTGCCACATTCATCCCGACGGCAATCACCCGCTCAAGGACTACCGCCAGCTCAAGAACCTCGCCATACGAGAGTAGCGTCGGGCTGACGGCGTCAGCCTGGACGGCTGCTACAACTGTGGCGTCGCCGGGCACATCGTCCGTGACTTTCCCACGGGTCGCCAAGGTGGAGGCGGCCAAGGATGGGGTCACGGCGGTGGTCGTGGAGGTCGGGGAGGACGCGGCGGCCAAGGCGGTCGTGAATAGAGCAATCACGAAGTCGTCCCCAACAAGGAAGCTCCGGATCCCCAGGGCGGTATCAACGGAAGGTTCTAGGAAGTCACCGGAGTTGTCGGGCGCATTCACGGGAGAGCTTCTCTGCCTCCTTCCAACGGCGTGTGCAAGAGGCTTGTCCGAGAGCTAAACGCGGTTGCTTCTGCACCGCCTAAGCCCCTGGAGTGGTCTGGACAAGTCATCACCTTCGACCCGGAAGACCATCCCACCAATGTGGCCAGGGTGGGAACTCTTCCCCTGATTGTGTCACCCATCATCCACAACTACAGGGTCACTAAGATGTTGGTCGACGGAGGCTCCACTCTCAACCTACTGACTGCGAAGACGCTGACTACTCTGCAAATCCCTTTTTCTCGCCTGCAAGACACCGGCGTGTTCCAAGGCGTGAATGTTAGCATTACTCGGCCGCTGGGAAAGATCACGCTCCCCGTCACCTTTGGTGACTCGGAGAACTTTCGCACCGAGGATATCGTCTTCGACATAGCGGACACTCCGCTTTCGTACAACGACATACTTGGCCGGCCTGCTCTGACCAAGTTCATGACCGTCTCACACTTCGCCTACACATGATGAAGATCCCCGCGGCCTGGGGAGTGATCAAGGTCAAGGCTGACGTCGACAACGCCATCTTCTGCGTTCAGGAGTTGAACCAGACAGTGGCGGCGACCTCGGACGTTCCGCCAAATGTGCAAGAAGTTGGTGATGGTGCATTCTCCGGGGGCGGAGGGTACCCCGGGGGATCGGCGCCAACTCCCCCCAAGAAGGCATCCTTCCATGAAGATCCACAAATGACCAAGAAGGTGGCGTTGACTAGTGACGGGAGTCGCTCCATCACCGTCGGCGCCCGCCTCACCGACAAATAGGAAAGCGCGCTCATCGCCTTCCTTCGGGAAAACTCTAACGTCTTCGCATGGGAAGCGTCAGGGCTACCCGGCGTACCAAGGGAGATGATCGAGCACAAACTGGCGGTCAGCGAGGATGCTCACCCGGTAAAGCAAGTTCAGCGGCAAGCATCCCGGGAACATCCTCCTGGGGCAACCAAGCAAGAAGAGGCAGCCGGGTGACAAAGGGACAGAGGGCCCTGAGCCTGGCATGCCCATCGTCGTAGAAGAAGCACCACTGGGGACTGACGCGCTCTCATTCGAGGCAGAACACCCGGAGGAACCCGAGCCCGTCAAGGACTCGGTAACCCGCAAGGTACAACATCCGGTCTACTTCATCAGTTCGGTGTTGCGCGACGCCCGGGAGCGGTACCCCATGCTGCAGAAGTTGTTACTGGCAATCCTCATCGCCTCTCGCAAGATGAGGCCCTACTTCGAAAGCCACCAGGTCACTGTGGTTTCCAAGTATCTCTTGAGGAGTCCACTGGAAAACCCACTCGCCACCGCACGCGTCTCATGGTGGGCCATGGAGCTTCAAGGTTTTGGCCTCAAGTTCGAGCACACGAACAACATCAAGAGTCAAGCGCTGGCTGATTTCATGGCGGAGTGGACAGAGACAGAGTTTGACGACCAGGTGGAGGAATCCAGCCTCCCCGGGAAAGAAGACCTCGATGCCTGGACCATGAACTTCGACGGCTCCTACACCAAAGGCCAAGGAGGCGCTGGAGTTGTCTTGATCTCTCCCATGGGAGATCGCCTGAAGTACCTCATCCAGATACACTACAAGGAGAACATCTCGAACAACACTTCGGAGTACGAGGGCCTGCTTGCGGGACTTCGTGCTGCCGTTGGCCTCGGTATCAACAAGATCATCGTCAAGGGTGACTCTCAGCTAGTCATCAAACAAGTGAACAAGGAGTACGCCTGCCCCCCGATGGCTCCGTACGTCGAGGAGGTATGGAAGATTCAGCGACGCTTCGACAGCTTCCGGGCCGTGTACATCCCGAGCGATGAAAACACGTCCGCGGACGAGCTGTCACAGATGGCCTCCAAGCGAGAACCAGTGTCTCCCGGGATCTACATTGAGGTGCTCCGGCAACCCTCTGTGTCTCCCGAGAGGCTCAAGGCAAGGTCTACATCGACACCGAGGGCTGGTGACCCGTCTACTTCGACAACTCGGGAAACCAGCCCAGAATGCACACAAGCCCCGGCAGGACCTGGACCAAGGGAAGCCATGCTTCTCCTTGGTCAAATGGTGCTACCGGTGGAAAGAACCCACCCACCCTAGGCCCTGAACATCATCAAGTACATGTCGGAGCATGCTCTTCCAGAAGATGATCATGATGCCGAGCGGGTGGCTCGCCAAGCCAAGCTCTACGTCTTGATCGACGGTGAGCTCTACCGGCGATGCGACAATGGAGTCAAGCTCCGTTGCAAACCACAAGAACAAGGCCAAGTACTGCTACGAGACATCCATGAAGGCACATGCTCAAGTCATGCTGCATCAAGATCTTTGGCGGGAAAGGTTTTCCGCCAGGGTTTCTACTGGCCAACAGTCCCGTACGACGCCAAGCAAATTGTCAAGACCTGCGAAGCTTGCCAATACTACGGGAAGAACATCAATCAGCCAGTTCAAGCCCTCCAAACAATCCCAATATCCTGGTCGTTTGCAGTCTGGGGGTTGATATTGTGGGCAAGTTGCCAAAGTCAGTTGGTGGGCATGACTACCTATTCGTGGCAGTCGACAAGTTCACAAAATGGGTTGAAGTAATGCCAGTACCACGCCAGACGGCCCAGGCCGCCATCAAGTTCATCGAGGGGATTGTCCACCGCTTCGGAGTACCTAACAGGATCATCACAGACAACAGCACTCAGTTCACAAGTCGAGCCTTCCTTAACTTCTGTGAAGAATTGGGCATTAAGGTGTGCTTTGCATCAGTATCCTATCCAAGATGCAACGGACAAGTGGAACGAGCCAATGCGGAGGTCCTAAGAGGTCTGAAGACCAAAGCATTTGATAAGCTGGAGAATAAGGGGAAGAATTGGAATGATCATCTACCCAGTGTACTGTGGTCCCTCAGAAACACACCAAGCCGAGCCACTGGAGAAACACCTTTCTTCCTTGTCTATGGAGCTGAAGCTGTCCTGCCAACAGAACTAAGGCACAGATCTCCCCGGGTACTCGCTTATGATGAAGACACCCAAGCTGAGCGAAGGATTGATGACATAAACTTCCTAGAAGAAATTCGATGCCAGGCATCACTACGATCTGCTCGATATCAGCAAGGGCTCCGCCGCTACCACAGCCGTCATGTCCGGTCGCGGGAACTGCAGCCCGGGGACCTGGTAGTCCGCAAGATACAGAAACTCGAGGGCTTGAACAAAATGTCAAGCAAGTGGCACTAGTACAGAACGACACATCGGAAATGGGCCAAAAACCCCTTCGGCAACGGAGAAAGGGTCCGTGTCCCCGCCTCTGTCACTGATGCGAAGGCTCACAATGGCAACGGAGATTTTTATCATTTGCAATAAGTTTAGCAATGGGCATAATATATAACCGTTGCCTTTAGTCTTTACATCAGATACGGAGATTAGTTTTTGACCGTTTGTAATGAGGGCTAAAGGAAACAAAACAAAAACCGGTGACGCCTGCTGCACCGTCGACGGAGCCCTGTGGTTCCTGCTTGACGGCCGCTGGTTCTTCACCTTCCTCTTCGCCCAGCTTCATTGCGTGGTCTTCTTCTACCTATTTAGTACTGCACAAAAGTCTTGCTCCTGGAGGCGCCGGCTTCAGTGGACCGTGTGGACGGAGCCCCGCTCCTACGTCTTCACGGCCGCCGCATAGTCTCCAGGTTTCCTCCTCGCCCTATAGGAGATGAAAAAAATCAAAATGTAAGCTCCTTCATCTCTATACACAAGACATATGCTTCTTCATCGGCATTACAGAAAATATAGAACTAATTACAACTAGAACATAGTCTAAACAATGCCTCATATATAGGTAGATTGGACACACAAATTCCAGGGATGGAGCAAGCGAGACAAGTAGGATGCACAAGATCGATGTGTATTTGTGCATATCACAAGGATCACTAGCACCACCCCCGGATCACACGGTGTCACCTAATTTTAATCATCGGCATAACAGAAACAAAGCTAAAATCGGAGCAAATGCCTACTAAAAACAGAGCATATCCATGGATAAACAATTCGCTACTTACAACTAGAAAACGGCTAAAATCTATGTGTAAACAATGCCTACTGAAAACAGAGTAAATCTATGGATAGATAATTAGCTACTTACAACTAAAAAACAGTTAAAATCTATGTCTAAACAATGTCTACTAAAAACAGAGCAAATCTATGGATAAACAATTAGCTACTTACAACTAGAAAACAGCTAAAATCTATGTGTAAATAATGCCTACTAAAAACATAGCAAATCTATGGATAAACAATTAGCTACTTACAACTAGAAAACAACTAAAATCTATGTGTAAACAATGCCTACTAAAAACAGAGCATATCCATGGATAAACAATTCGCTACTTACAACTAGAAAACAGATAAAATCTATGTGTAAACAATGCCTACTAAAAACAAAGCAAATCTATGGATAAACAATTAGCTACTTACAACTAGAAAACAACTAAAATCTATGTGTAAACAATGCCTACTAAAAACAGAGTAAATCTATGGATAAACAATTAGCTACTTACAACTAGAAAACAGCTAAAATCTATGTGTAAACAATGCCTACTAAAAACATAGCAAATCTATGGATAAACAATTAGCTAATTACAACTAGAAAACAGCTAAAATCTATGTATAAACAATGTCTACTAAAAACAGAGCAAATCTATAGATAAACAATTAGCTACTTACAACTAGAAAACAGCTATCCTACTGAACTGGAGTCTTACATTAGGCGAGGCGGGCTCGCTTAGCGTCGCCGCCGGCGACGGAGCTAGCGCCGGCCTCCCCTGGCGGCGCCATGCCCTCGCCGTGGACCAAAGAGAAGGCTATAGCGGCCCAGAGGTCAGACTGGTACACCGCCTCCTCGACGCGTTCGACCTAGGTCGACGCCTCCAGATCGGCCTCGCCCTGACGACGCTTGGCGTCCTCGTGCTTGAAATCGGCGCGGGAGAGTTGGCAAGCGATCTCCAGATCACGATCCTCCTCCTCTTCCTCTTCCTCTTCCTCTTCCTCTTCCTCTTCCTCCTCGTCGGAGGACGAGGACGAGGAGGACGAGGAAGACGGATGGCGGCCGGGGTACATCGCCTGGCGGATCTCGCGGTAATGGTGGCCAAATGAGCGGGTGCGGCCGGAGCCTTCGCCGTGCGGACGAGCGCCAAGGCTGCGGGACCGGCCCACGGGGGACGGATCGGCGGCGGCCTGTTCCGCAAGCTCGTCCCGCAACACCAGCTGACGCTGCTGCTGCCTGAAGGCCCGGAGGGTGGGGCGGCCACGGCCGCGGCTGCGGTCACGGCCTCGATGGCCGGATCTACCAGCGCCGACGGTGGAAGCCATGCGAGAGAGTGACGAGAGAGGAGACTGTGCGGCGGCTAGGGTTGGAAGTGAGTGAGAGTGATAGTGAAGGGCGTAGTAGGTTCTTATAGGCCGGCTGTCGGGCTGCTTCTAATGGCAACAGAGATTACAAAACTGTCCGTGTGCGAGGAGCAACATCGGTAACGGAGGTAAACTAACCTCCGTTGCCAACATATATTCCACTATTCACCCGTTGCCGATGTTGTGGGCCTGCTTTACGGCCTAGTGCGGGCACGCGGGGGATGTCACGATTTACCGTCGCCTAACTCCTTCCGTTGCCATAGAGTGGTATCCGATGTGTCGTTTTGTACTAGTGTGGGAAGGACCCTACTGGGTTACTCATACCCTGAGACCCGGAGCAGTCTATCTGGAAAACGAGAAAGGCAGGCCGGAGGGCAACGCTTGGAACATTGAGAATTTTCGCAAGTTCTACCCCTAATTACGAACATGAATCGCCAAACATCGAATCCGCTAAGCACACCCAAGGGGCTAATGTTCTGTAATAGGGTGTAAGAAATCATCACCAAGAAATAAGAGATAAGTGTTTCAAATCCGTGAGCCTCAATTCATGCCGAGATGTGTGCTATCCGCAACAACCCCCAAGCAGGGGGCTGATATGGTGCCGGTGGCTGACGGGTTAAGCGCGAGTGGCCTATCATTAGGCACTGCCACCCGATCGTGCCGTACTGTCGCGGAAAGGAGTGAACGGGCAGTGCTGTGTTTTAACGAACTTAAACACAGAAATGCACATTCAACTTTGCTTGCGGGTTGCTCCGGATGAAACACTATCATGACATGAAAAGAGGGTCCATTCTTTCCAACTGAAAGTTTGTTATGTGCAACGCCTTCCCGGGACAGGAACTGACGGCGGAAAGTGGCTAAGGAGTTGGAAACCCGGGAAGGACAGGACGGATCGAGGACACGGCAGAAAACAGCTAAGTCCTTGCATTCGCATCCTGCATTTAGGCATGACATCTCGCTCGAGTCAATATACCATCGACCTGCGCATGCTTGACAGTTGATGAGATCTGCTCTCTGTCTACGTCTGGCCGGAACTCTGCCGGGTTCATCTCTGAACACCCTTGTACACCACACCATGATGAACACTTCAATCCAGACATGCAGGAGTAGGTCTTTTAGCCTCCGGGCGGCCTGAACCTGGGTAAACCATGTGTGTCTCTCTGTGTTGCTTGCGTGCTAGCCCCGGCGAAGAACTTGACGGTTTTGCTCCGGGTAAGGCTTCTTCCAGCCTCCTTTGCGCCCCGTGCTGAACCTAAAAAGGGGTATCCTCTACTCCCGGTGTCCGTGACCCGAGACACGACAGCCACATTTCTAAATTGTTCACGTTCCTTTTTGTAGCGTGATTAGTATACTAAGTTATCATCATCATCGCAGTCGTCCTCCAACCGGGCGTGGGACACTCCTTTTAATCGGGCGATGAACAAGTCCCTGGGAAAGCCGGAGGAGAAGGAGCCGACACGTGGCCGAGTGCACACTGTCGGAGTCGGTGCCAAACGGGATTTCTACTATCATGATTCCACTGAGGCCCGGAAGAGGAGAAAGGAAGAAAAGACGGTTTCTCAAGAGAAGTTGAACGCCATGATGGATGAGAAGACCCGAGCTACGGCGAAACATGAATGTCAAACACAGTTGATGGCCTTGCTACCTGCACTTGGAAAGTTGTTCAAAGAACATCCAGACGGGGAATTGCCCAATCTCAGCTCCTTAGGGAGCAACTCCTTGAGCACGGAGAATATCCCAATAATCCCACCTCGTTCGGGAGCCCAGTTGATCGGACGTAGTAGGGAGCATAATTCATCCGGCACCGCACCTGAGCGCAGCCCCTCCTCCGTCTCTGGCATACCTGTCGGCGGTGCGTCGACATTAGCTAAGCTCGATGCCCAGGCTATTCCTAAAGTTAGGTGAACTTTATGATATGCCGGCGATGAGAAAAAAGTGAGTTATAAACATTATGTAATTTTTTGTCACTTTGATATATTTTCATTAATTATGATGCTTTTAGTTCCCTAGTATCTTACAATTTTCTTATGACGCATCTGTGTTGGGCATAGATGAAGGATTCAAGATCGAGGGAGGACATGAGGAGTACGTCTACCTACACACCGAGTGGGCCGAGTATGAGTCACGGGTGGACAAGTTCGATCAAGAGAGCATCTACCTTTGTAATTCGTTCGAGACTTGAAATCTGGCTAGATAGCTATTCGAGACTTGTATTATTTTGGTCACGTTGATATGTATTGGTTTGAGCTAGTGTTATGAGAACTTTAGTACTGCTATTTGTATGTTTTGGTATGTTAAATCCATGTGTTAGCTGTACTGCCTACATACTGGAATATATGTGTATATTGCACTGTCTAAATACTATCATAAAAAATTAATTTAATTAGAAATATTTATTTAATTCAAAAATTGTATTAGTAGCGTGCTGCAAAAATCATACGCTACTATTACTTTTAATATCATTAGCGTGCGGGGAAGCCAGCACGCTACCACTCGGACAACTAGTCACGCTACCGCTACTATGCGGCGCGAGATCTAGCACGTGACGCTGCACCATAGGCTGACGGTGCGAAGCCGCGTTTACAAGCTGTGCATGGTTAGAAGTACAGTGTAGTATGCAGACATGTAAAAAGACAAAATGTATTGATGTCATCGTCATAAATTCTAAATAGTGTAACCTTCAAAAGCTGATCCTCTATGGGTATGCTTCAATAAAAAAATCGGCCTTAAGAGGTTCAAGAGCTGGAGCCCGACGAGGGGTCCGATAATGGTGAGTAGTCAGTTTACAGTGTTAAGGCCCGGTTCTTTTGGAGCATCTGGGCAGCTTAATGGTGAAAATAAGCTTAAACCAAAAAGAACTCGATTTTAAGCCGTTTATTTGAACAGTCGGCTTCTCTGATTCCTTCACAGTGGAGAAAAGCCGGGGTACCCCAACTTCCCGCGGCCGCCGGCAGCTTCCCGCAAATGAAATCGAAGCAGAAAACTGCCACAGGCCAGCCTCTAGCGAAACGAACCGAGCAGAACCCGAGCGAACCTCTTCTTCTTTCGCTTTTCCTCTCTCTCTCTCTCTCCCCCGAGAACAACCTAGGGTTCATCTGATGCCGCCCGCCGCCGCTGCCGCCTGTGAGGTTTCTCTGCAGCTAGCCCACCGCCGCCGCCGTCCCCGGCCAGTTCGGCCGCCACTCCCCGCCGCCGGCGTCCCCGGAACTCGCCCCGTCCACCTTCCTCGAAACAGGCTTTCGCCCCGCTTTATAAATAAAGCAACCACCCACAAGCATACAACGATCTAGTTACAAGCTCAAAACGAAAAACAACAAGTCTGCTGGGGCCACAGCACAAAGATGCACAAATCGAAAACGATACGAAACACTCCACATGGGAGTAACTCAGTGGCTGGATGACGCAGATAGAAGGCGTGCCGCCCTCAGAAGCTTCTCGATCAATCCATCCAGCCGCTCCTTGTCCCGCTGTCTACAGACGGGTGCCACTGCTGCAAAAATGCCAAGAATTTGAAAACAGAGTCAGAGGCATGCCTCAGAAAGACATGCTCGATAACCATCTTGTTACGTATAGTCCAAAGTGTCCAGGTCATCGTGGCACACTAACCAGAAGAGGCACCTCCTCTTACCAGTACGGTTCGCCTGCACTTCTAGGAACTCAGCAAGGTCTTGGGCCTGCCACTCAGGCCCAAGCGCCTCGGCCAGAAAGCTCCATAGGAAGCGAGCTGCGGGGCAAGAGAAAACAATATGGGTCCCCGACTCGGGGACCGCGCATAAGGGACAAGTACCATCCCCTGGGCCAAATCGCTTGACCACCTCCACACCCGAAGGGAGGCGGTCTCGCAGCAACTGCCACGTAAAGATCTTAATCTTCAGTGGCATAGGGGCCTTCCACAAGTGGGAAGTCCACGAGAGCACGGGTCCTCTAAATAGGGCCCGGTAAGCAGAACCAACTGTAAAGCATTTCGAGGGCGAGAGGGTCCAAGAAACACTATCCGGGGCGTCCGAAAGGGAGTATGGAAGGGAGGCCAATAGTACTCCCACTGTTGGCCTCGACCAGACCAAAAGTGCGGCGGAACCTAATGTTCCAGTGCCCATTATGGGCCGCATCCGCCACCAAGAGCATTGGGTCAGAGCAGATAGCAAAGAGCTCCGGGAATTCATGCCTAAGTGGTCTTTCACCAAGCCATGAGTCTAGCCAAAACAGGGTACTCCCTCCGTCGCCTACGGAGAAGGTAGCCCCAAGCCGGATCTCATGTTTGATGGCTTGAAGAGATCTCCAAAACTGAGACCCCTCCTTCCTCTCACAGCCATGAGAGGACAACCACGTAGGTACTTGGCCTTCACTAGTTGAAGCCAAAGTCCCCCATCACCCCTCAGGATCCTCCAGACCCACTTCAACATGAGAGCCTCATTCATGCGACGGGAAGCCAAAATACCTATGCCCCCAACCTCCTTGGGGGCGCAAAGGTCTGCCCATTTCACCATATGATACTTTTGACGTCCGTTAGCCGCCTGCCAGAAGAAGCGGGACACTCTCTATCAAAGCTGCCATGTACCCCCTCCGGCAGTATATATAACCCCATCATAAACATGGGGAGACTAGATAGGCAGGAGTCAATGAGAGTGGTCTTGCTCCCCTTGGAGGTAAACCTCCCCTGCCACGGCGCGGCCTTCGACTTGACCCGCTCAACTAGCGGGTCCAGATCCTTTACAAGGATCCGAGTATCTCGGACCGGCATCCCCAGATAAGTCACTGGGAATGTGGCCAACTTACAGTTTAGGTTGTCCGCGATCCGCTGTTGGTCCTCAGCCGAATAACCCAAGATCACGACCTCACTTTTATCAAAGTTAATCTTGAGGCCCGACATGGCCTCAAAGCAGAGGAGAAGGAACTTGAGATTGATAATGTCAAGTTCAGATCCCTCCACCATAATCATGGTGTCATCAGCATACTGGAGATGCGTCACCCCACCCCCTGGGACAAGGTGTCCAACCACACCAGAGATGTGGCCAGAGGTCTTAGCTCTCTCTAAGACCTCTGCAAGGACGTCAACCGCAGAGTTGAAGAGTAAGGGGGAGATAGGATCCCCCTGTCTAACCCCACAAGTCGGCCTAAAATAGGGACCCACTTCCCCATTTATGTTAATGGCGGTGTTGCCACTCATAACTATCTGCATGATCCAACATATCATCCGATCATCAAACCCTTTTCGTTCCAGCGCCAAACGGAGGAAAGCCCAGTCCAAGCGGTCGTATGCCTTTTGGAAATCCAGCTTAAGAAACACGCCCTTCTGGCGCTGAGACTTAACCTCATGAAGTGCTAAAATTCCATCATGGATATACCGCCCCTTAAGGAAGGCGAACTGGTACGGGTGCGTTATGCGCTCCATAACAGGAGCTAGCCTAGTTGCGCACACCTTTGAAAAGATCCGATGGATGACGTTGAGGACCGTGATTGGTCTAAATTGGCGGATGTCCGTGGCCCCCACTATCTTGGGGATCAAGGTCACCACACCAAAGTTAAGGCGAGACATAACCAATGTACCAATATAAAATTCTTGGAACATTGGCATGATCACCCCCTTAATCTCCTCCCAGAACGTCTGGAAGAAGACCACCGGAAGACCATCCGGTCCAGGGGCCGAATTCGCCTTCATCTCCATTATTGCCCTCGCCACCTCTTCCGGCAAGAATGGGAGGGTGAGCTCCGCATTCTCCATGTCAGAGACCCTGGCCCTCGCTGGCCAGAGGTCAACTGGCACGGTGACCCCAGAACGGGGACCCGCCGTGAAGAGCTCCTTATAGAAGGAGTATATGTGGGACGATATATCCCCTGGCGCCTCCAGGAGATGATCCCCTTCCCACAGGCATGGAATAGAGCATTTCCGACGACGCCCATTGGCGATCGCATGGAAGTAGGCCGTATTCGCATCGCCTTTGAGGATCCAGTTCTGGCGACTGCGCTGTCGCCAGAAAGTCTCCTCCCCCTTGTAGATCTCCATAAGGGAGTTCTCAAGGGCGTACCGCTGAAGCCACTCCTCAGCGGTAAGGCCAACGGAATCTGAGGCGTGGTCCAGGGTCTGGATCTCCTCTAAGAGAGAGGCCTTCCTCTGTCTCAGCTCAGCTCCCAGATTGGCACCCCAACCCCTCATGAATTGGCGTGCCATCTGGGCACAGTGGTGCCACACATCTACCGCATTATAAACACGAGGAGGATGTGCAGCCGCCACCGACCACTTTAGTCGTACCGCTTCCTGAAAACCTGGCTGACCAAGCCAGAAGTTCTCAAAATGAAACGGTTCAACCTCGGAGGTTGAGCTCCTCCTGTTGAGAGGAGGAGAGGAGTGTGATCCGACCCAATCCTAGTGAGCGCCCGAGGGAGCAAAGTGGATAGGCAACCTCCCAATCCACAGATACTAGGACCCTATCCAGCACACTCCGGACAGGGTCCACCCGGTTATTAGTCCAGGTGTATCTCGCTCCCACACGTCTGATCTCTCTAAGAGCGAGATCAGCAATACAGTCATTGAACAGCCGCATCCGCTGGAGGTCGACGTTCGCTGAGCTCTTGTCATCCGGGGATCGAATCAAATTGAAATCCCCAGCAACAACAAGCGGCGTGGAACATCGTTCCACCTTCGCTCTAAGCTCGGCAAGGAACGCCGGGGACCTACTATGATCCGCAGGGCCATAGACGATAATGACCTCCCACTGAAAGGAGGTCCGCCTATGGGTGAGCAACATGCTCACAAAAAATTCCCCGCGATCCATATCCTCTACCTCGAATGTATCCTCCTTCACCCCAAGGAGGATACCACCCGAGTGTCCATTCGCTGGGAGCCATTGCCAAGCGAACTTATGCGGACTGAGCCCTGCAGCTCCTGAATAGAGAAGTCCTGTCTAATCGTCTCCTGGATGGCAACGATATCTACGTCTTCCCGCCGCATGTACTCGCGCAGCTGATTACGCCGTCCCTCCTGCCCAAACCCCCTCATGTTCCAGTCGAATAACCTTATGGGTATATTCATTTGGAAACACTGGTGGGGGTAGTCCCCTTACGGGGGACAGAGCGGGCCCTACCAGAGGTCGAGGGCCGGGACGGCGCCTTGGGGGGTCTCCCCCGGTTCCCCCCGCCTGGGGGGTCACGCAGGGAGTCTCCACCCTAGCAGGCAAGCTATCAGAGTTACTACTAGGATCCAGTGCCGCCTGCACCGGATCCCCAGCAGCTGGGGCCGTCTCCCTCTCAAGCTCCGCCTGAGCTCGTGAGGCAGCGAGGGCCCCCTCATAGATCTCCTTTGCCTTGATCGCGGCTATCTGGTCCATCCGGGGGCCTCGCTCTCCCCGGAAAACCACCCCGCAGTCATCAGCAACCTGTGACAGATGGTCCAAAGGGACCTCCTCGAGAACCGAAAACTAGAACCAGAAGCTGAAACGGAAGGCTTGGGTAAGTGCGTACCTGGAACACTACGGCGAGCCGCAGTCAGCTGGATCGCCTGCTCCTCCACCGTAGGCACCGGCATCCCCAGCCCTCCGCGAGCAAGGGCCAGCCTGGCACTGTGGCGGGACGGCTCAGAGGACGGGGGCTGCCTGGTACGGCGCTGTGGACGGGCCTGCGAATCCCCCACGGGTGTGTCGGGGAAGACCGTGAGAGACTCACAACACCAGTGGCTGGCGTCGCCGGAACCTGGGGTGGCGACCCTGTCGGGGAGGTGGGGGTGGAACCCGGCGAGAGGGTGTAGCACAGGACCCCCGCAGAACGAGCCGACGAGGGCGGGGCAACCTCCAGCCCCACGCTCCCACAGTCCTCCTCCACTGAGGCAGAAGGCTCCAGGCCTAGAGCTGTGCGTCGAGCCCCTGCAAGCCGAAGTTGGAGCCGTACTGAGCAAGGGGGAGCTCCAGAGGCGCCAGAGAGTCAGGGCGCGAGGCGCGGGGGCGGTCCACCGGAGCCAGCTTCGCCGGCGCACTGCTAAAGTGTGTCGGTGAGGCTGGCGGGGAGGGCACAGGCGAAGATGCCTGTGTCGGGGCGACAGTGTGCGTAGTCGTCTCCGTAGTAGGAGCAGTGGTGGTGAGGGTGAGGGCATCTGCACCGAGTGAGTCTCGTGCGCCCCACCCGCACCAGGGTCGTCGGCGTCGTCGTCCGAGCTGTCGTCCTCAGACGAGCTCCCTCCTCCTCCCGAGTTCCCCCCACCAGTGGCCTGGGGAGACGGAGAGCGCGGACGGTCCTCGTCAAGCTCCACGTCTAAGATCGCCTGACGCTCTCCCCCTCCCCTCCAAAGAAGAAGGGCGGGAGGGTGGGGGATCTTGGCCGGCTCAGGGCAGAGCAGCCTGATCCGAACCGCACCAGAACCAGCTAGAGAGCGCTCATCAAGCTCCACAAACCTGCCCATGGGCCGCGCAATCAGCTCGAGGATGTGCTTCTTCCTCGCCTCCTTTGGTACCCCGTGGATCCTGACCCAGATGGAGGACAGGTAGGTCGCCCCCGGGTCAGAAGTCGCTGCCTTGATGGCCACCTGGATCTTGTTGATCGGGAGCGTGTACGTGGAGCCCAAGGTGCAAAACGAAGCATCTCCTGCGAGGGGAAGACCACGGCGAACTCGGAGGCCGAGATCTCGCGCACCTGCCACTCGTGTCCTGGCATCACCATGGCCAGCTCGTCCCTAAGGATCTCCACAGTGAGCGTAGCGCCACAGGTGGGAGCTGGTCTGGGAGAACTGACACCTGTGCTAGGTTCTGCGGACTCGCCCTCGGCACCCCCCCCCCCCCCCCCCCCCCAAGTCAATGTAGTAAAATATGGAGTCCACCCCGTGACCGAGGAGCTCTAGGTGAGGGTGGTGCTGGGCGGCAGACACGGTGCAGGCGGCAACAAGGTGCTCAGGATTCCCACAGCGCGCGCAACACTCAGGACGAGTGCACTGTGACACAGGGGCCCCGTCCACCTTCCATGGCAGATTAAGGCGAGGTAGAACACGCCGGCGTTGCGGCCTCCGCCGCCTGTGGCCTCCACGGTCGCCGCTCCCAAGCCGCCCCCAGCCCGCGATGACCCCATCTCGTCAGCCTGCTCGAGTCAATTTCGAGCTCCGCGACCGTCCTCCTACAGGAGCTCGCCAGCAACCTCCCGCGTCCGGGCGCCCCTCAGTGTGCCGTGAAAGCTGTGGACAGCTACCAGGCCCTCACGATTGTACCATTCATGGACGCAGTTTATCCCGTGCATATGCTACTGCTAGTCAATAGTATTTGTTGGTTCCTATCAGATACGAGCATCTCTAGTTCATAGCGATGTCATTATTCTACACATATGGTGTATGTTGCAGCGCTTTTGTTAAACTAACTGAACTTGCTCATCCATGGATGTTTCACATCTATCTATTATATTATTAAAACAACAAACAATCAACGGTAAAGATTTGTTACTGTAAACTTAGGACATTTTAACGGTTCAGATCTACGGACTAGGCAATGAAGCGTATGTTGGCAGGACTCGGCTGATACCTAAACCATCGCCTCATACATGTAGCTTGGACACGATAAATTTTTTTTTGAGATGTTGGACACGATAATTAAAAGGAAGCGATTCGTTTCTCATGGAAAGCAACCCAGTCGGGCTCATACACGTTAGGGCTGATTTGCAGATGCCGTTCAAGAAGCGGAAGACGATGATGGAAGCCACCTTCGATCGAATCAGGACGGTGGGGAGATTCCTAACACCATACGCCACGGTCTCATCCTCCAAACCCCTCTCTCCCCCTTCTCGTCTCCATCCGCTGCTGGTCTGTACGTCTCCCCTTCTCAAGAATTGCTTTTCAGATTTACTTCAATTGGATCCGTAAGGTTTCATGTTGAAATTTCTGGCATAGGTTCTTTTGAGGTTCTGATTTTATTTCTTTTGTTTTCAGGAACAGCGTCAACCTTAGAGTTGGACTAAGAAGTGCAGATTTGCATGGATGGAGCAAGGTGCCACTAGCGTAGGTATTTTTCAGTACGTGAGAACCCTGTAGCCTAAGGAATAGTATAAACATCAGCCAATTCTCACCCTCGAGTTGGTTGGATTTAATTTCGAGTTCGGAATCCATCTGGTGCATTGTTCGTCAACGTATGCATGGCCATCGGTATTTACATACGGCCGGAATCGACTGCAAACTGAACTTCACCTCTGTCTTATTCTCATGTTTCATGCGTGTATGCAGGGAGAATTCATCCATGGGTGAGTGCTGGCCGTGGCTGCAGGACATGTACTAGCTAGATCCCTGACTACCAGCAGTCGAAGGCCGGGTTCACTGGAGAAGCACCGGCTGCTAGAAGAAAAGGAACAGTGGACCGGTGATGGTAGAGTTCTGGCAGAGAAAAGAAGATCACTACATGGACGACATAGCTGTACAGACATCTCTCTCCCCCGATCCATTAATCCATAGGTATAACTCCTTAATTTCTATCTGAGTATAGTTGTCGTATTGGCAATTAGACCGAATTCTAATGTGCGGATACACACACCCCTTTGTTATTTTGATGACTCCAGTCTGATTTGGTCAATCGACATGTATTGGCGGATGCCGGATTCCGCGTCTTTCTCACCACTGATACGTTGGAACGTCAGGAACTATAGGATCAGTGCTGCCGGTGTGCATAGCCGGTTGTGTGTATGAGGATGAAAATTCCAATCTAGCTTTCCTTAAATGATGCTCGATAGCAATCTGCATATGTATTCCGAATACTGTTCTGTTGTATGTTGTTTTTTTAACGGTCCAGAACTAATTCATCGATGATTCTGTAAAGTTTGCCAGCATTTACGGGAAATTAGTCATGGTGACCACGACCAAGCATGATGATGTACGTTCAGTAAGTGTCTTTCACCTGTTTTTTAGTTTGTGAAGCATATGTGGAAACATATTATATTGCTCTGCACGTTAGAAAGTAAATACACCTTTTTTTTGCTGCAAGCACTTAGACAATTTGCTTGAAACAAATAAATTTGCGTGTGCGTGATACTTATTTTTCAAATACCTATTTGAGAATGTGCCATACTCTAGCTGAACTCACATACGGACAATACACATCCTCTTTGGTGATTGTACTGGACTCTTTAGCACTACATTAATTGGAGGCGACCAGTTTTGCTGCTTACTAAAAGTTCAGCCTTGGCTCATGCTAAATTGTGCATTAGCTTCCAACTTTATTACGACCACGTAGCTACAGGCTACAAGTCAAACGTGTATAGATTACTTCATTTTCACGCTTTTGTTTTTGCATATGCATGGAATTTCGATTCAGATACCTACTACTGAATGTACCTTGCAGAGATTGAGCTTTATGTACTTCTGTTTCAGGTACAAAGTGCAAGTATTTCTGGATGTAAGTAGTAGTTACCTAAGATCCTTTTTTATATATCTGTTCAAGACAAATTGACTTGACTGCATTAATAATTCGAAGTTCACACAGAAACTCACTTCTGGTACTAATCCCTTATGTTGCCTCTCTTTTTCATATTCCGATACAAAATCAAGCCTGATTGTCAAATTATGGAGTATAGAACATCATTCCTTCATGTTCAGAACTTATATGCAAACTCACACCACAGTAAACTGATTCATTATCATTTTGTATTTTACCAGTTCATCTTTCTTAACCATGACGAGGACATTTTCAGTACTGAAACCTACTTGAGCTCACATGAAGATATCATTATTTCATTATGCAAATTCCCTACTCTAGTGGCTGCCACCTTGTCATCCAACTGCAGAGCTCCATCTGAATTAACCTTGACAAAGTTAGATTCTGGCTTTTGCCATTTGCAAATTGGACGACAGGCCTTCTTCACAGACTGATCTTTGGGAAACTCCAGCGTTTGCAAAGCTTCCTGCACAAACTCCATTGTCTTCCTTGGATCGTACCTAGATTCTCCATGTGTCAAATTATTTCTTGAAGTCCAAATCGAATACATGACAGTAATGATCACTCCCCTCTCCTTCTGTGTAAACCGTGGGTCACAGAGAATATCTCTTGCCCACGTTGAAGGGTGAAGCCTGGGTAGTTTCAGCAACAACAAATCTTTCGCTGCCTCCCAGAAACAAGCTGCGTGACTGCACTCAATCAACGCATGCATTAAGGATTCAGATTCGGCTTTGCAAATCCCACATGTACTATCTTCCATGATATGCCTCCATGACAAAGTCCTGTAATCGGGTAAAATACCTCGAAGAACTCGCCACCAAAAAAATCGTACCTTTGGTATAACACAAAGTTTCCAAACCCTCTTCCAGATTTCAGAATCATTATCTGAAGATGAAGGTAAAGCACTGTCTCCTTCAGTTCCCACGGGCTGTTTGTTCATGATCATCGCCCGATACGCAGACCGTACCGAGTAATTTCCTAACTTCTCATGAGCCCAGGCTAACCAATCTTCTCCCACACTAGATCTCAGTGGAATTTTCATGATATTCTGAGCATCAGGTGCTATGAAAACACTCTGAATTAGAGGAACGTTCCACTGATGTTCAGGTGTTAAAAGATCACTAACTCTTGTTGGATCAATGTCTTTCAGATGGCCCATGGGCCTCATCGCTCGATTCTCAGCGATCCAGTTATCGTTCCAAATGGAGATAGATTCTCCAGAACCCACTCTCTTCACTAGTGCACAATTCAAAGCCTCTCTTCCCGCTAGGATAGCTCGCCAAGTTTTCGAAGCTTTTCTCGGCGCAGATGCTTCCATGAAGCTTGTATTGTGACAGTATCTAGTCAGAAGAACCCTGGAGCACAACGAATCAGGGTTCATCAGTAATCTCCAGCCCTGTTTTCCCAGCAGAGCAAGGTTGAAGACATGCATATCTCTGAATCCCATTCCTCCTTGAGATTTAGGGATGGCTAACTTGTCCCATCCAATCCAGTACATGGACCTTTTATCCAAATTACCACTCCACCATATTTGACCCATAATTGAAGTTAACTTTTTTACATGAGCCTTTGGAGAGCAGAAAACAGCTCATACTGAAAGTTGAATTCGCTTGGATAACTGATTTGATTAGGGCTTCCTTTCCTGGATAAGTTAAATTTTTCTCAGCCCAACCATTAACTTTACTTCTTGCACTATCAGCAATATACTCAAATGCTTCACTCGTGACTCTCCCTACAGCGGTAGGCAAGCCAAGATATTTCTCACTGAAAGCTTCCACTTGAATATTCAGATTAGTTTTCACAGCAATTATGTGTTCCTCCGAGGTGCAAGGGCTAAATAAAATAGCACTCTTCTCTTTATTTACCCTGTGGCCAGTTGTAGCATCATAAATCTGAAGAATCTCATCCAATCTTCTCGCACTTGCACCATTTGCATTGATGAATATGAGGCTATCATCAGCAAAGAGTAGATGAGATACCCACGGTGATCTATTACACACCCGTATCCCTCTATCTACAAAACCTGTATTATAGTGATGTAGCAATGCTGTCAATCCTTCCCCACAAAACAGAAAGAGGTAAGGTGACACCGGGTCCCCCTGTCTTATTCCACGGGTGGGGTGGAAAGGTTCTAGCAAACCACCATTAACCTTAATAGAAAATCTGACAGTGGACACACATCTCATTATGATTCTCACCAGCTTAGCCGGGTAGCCCAACTTGAGCATCATAGCCTCTATGAAGGACCATTCCACTCGATCATAAGGGGTTTAGTTCATTTACTTGGCTACACCTATTTATGGCTCATTTCTAGAAGAAACAATTAAGACTGAAACATGTGCTTCACTAATTGTGACAACCACACGAATGAAATAACAATTGCCAGAACATTTGCTCCCTTGAGATATTTGCTACTTGAGATCTTTGCTACTTGCTACTTTGAGAAACTTGCTTGAGAAAACTGCTGAGAGAAACTTGCTCTAAGAAACTTGCTACTAGATAAACCCATTCACGTCGCTTGCTTTCATTAGTTAGATCCTTTCATATTTATTGCTTTGCATAAAAGGCCATATAAGAGGGTTATAGGGCTTTAGAGAATAAATAGTTTACCTTCAACTCCTCGTGGGTTCGACACTCAAATACTTATCGAATAGTGCTACAGTGATTCCTTGCTCTTGGGGATTATCACTTGTCCTCGACTCCCACGATGTTTCTTTTCCCTGAAAGAACTATGTGACGCTTTGGCTCATCGTCTGATGTATTCGTTTGCTTATTTTTTCTTTTTTTCGGTCTGGAGGACATGTCCTTTACATAGAAAACCTGAGCCACATCATTGGCTAGGACGAATGGTTCGTTCCTGTAACAACCAAGATTCTGGAGATCCACTGTTGTCATTCCATACAGCTGGTCTACCTTTATCCCTTCTCCATTCATGTTGACCCAACTGCACCGAAACAAAGGGACCTTAAAAGTAGGTCCATAGTCAAGTTCCCATATCTCCTCTATGTAACCATAGTATGTGTCCTTTTGCCCATTCTCGTCTGTTGCATCAAAGCAGACACCACTGTTTTGGTTGGTGCTCTTTTTATCTTGGGCGATCGTGTAAAATGTATTCCCATTTATCTCGTACCCTTGGAAATTCAATACAGTCGAAGATGGTGACGCGGCCAACAAGTAGAGCTGATCTCCGACAGTGGTGTCATTCATGAGCTGTAATCGCAACCAACTGCCGAAAGTCTCCATGTGTTTTTCTTTAATCCAGGAGTTAGCCTCCCCCAGGTTCCTGGAGCATACATAATTCTTGTGTTCCTCGATATACAGAGCCACGAAGGTGGAACTTTGTAGAACTGTGTAGTGTGCTTGAGTTAAAGAATGCCCGTCCCCACATATCAGTGCTTTTTTTCCTAGCGTGCCTTTTCCACTCAGTCTCCCCTCATGCCGCGATTCAGGAACACCAATCGGCTTAAGGTCAGGAATAAAGTCAACACATAACTCAATGACCTCCTCTGTTCCATAGCCCTTTGAGATGCTTCCTTCTGGCATAGCACGGTTATGAACATATTTCTTCAAGACTCCCATGAACCTCTCGAAGGGGAACATATTGTGTAGAAATACAGGACCAAGAATGGCAATCTCGTCGACTAGGTGAACCAGGAGATGCGTCATAATATTGAAGAATGATGGGGGGAACACCAACTCGAAGCTGACAAGACATTGGACCACAACCTTCTGTAAACTTGGTAGAGTTACTGGATCAATGACCTTCTGAGATATTGCATTGAGCAATGCACATAGCTTCACAATGGGTACTCGAACATTTTTCGGTAGAAGCCCCTCAATGCAACCGGAAGCAACTGCGTCATAATCACGTGGCAATCATGAGACTTCAGGTTCTGGAATTTTTTCTCTGCCATATTTATTATTCCTTTATATTTGACGAGAAGCCAGCCGGGACCTTGATACTGCTCAGGCATTCAAAAAAGATTTCCTTCTCTGCTTTGGTAAGAGCGTAGCTGCTTAAGTATTGACGCCCTTTATCCGTCTGCTTGTTGTGTGGGTCTTTCATACGTTGCTGGTCCTCCCGTGCTTCTGGTGTATCTTTTGTGTTCCCATACACGCCCAGGAAGCCTAGCAGGTTCACGCAAAGATTCTTCGTCACGTGCATCACGTCGATTGAAGACCGGACCTCTAGGACTTTCTAATAGGGTAGCTCCCAAAATATAGATTTCTTCATCCATATGGGTACGTGGTTGTCAGCGTCATTCGGAACAGATAGAATGCCAGGACCCTTTCCAAAGATTACTTCTAAATCCTTGACCATGTTATATATAACATCACCATCAGGGAGGTTAGGCTTCTTCGGCGATCTGCCTCACCGTTGAAATGCTTGCCTTTCTTTCTTACGGCATGACTGTTCGGAAGAAATCGACGATGCCCCAGGTACACGTTCTTTTTTCCCAAATGTATACTTTCAGTCTTATCTAAACAGTGCGTGCATGCATTGTATCCCTTGTTTGACTGTCCTGAAATGTTACTAAGAGCAGGCCAATCATTGATGGTTACGAACAACAACGCTCGTATGTCAAATTCCTGTTGTTTGTGCTCATCCCACACACGTACACCTGGTTCGGACCACAACTGCAAAAGTTCATCAACTAATGGCCTTATGTACACATCAATGTCATTGTCGGGCTGCTTCGGGTCTTGGATGAGCACTGGCATCATAATGAACTTTCGCTTCATGCACAACCAAGGAGGAAGGTTGTAGATACATAGAGTCACGGGCCAAGTGCTATGACTGG
The DNA here is from genome assembly GCA_947311845.1 of Poa pratensis. Taxonomy (NCBI): domain Eukaryota; kingdom Viridiplantae; phylum Streptophyta; class Magnoliopsida; order Poales; family Poaceae; genus Poa; species Poa pratensis. The sequence continues at coordinate 20,968,662 of CAMZMU010000118.1, forward strand.
AGCTCTGCTCCCCAAAAGGATTAAAGCCATATATACTTAGACCAAATCTTAAGTTCCTTGCGTCATCGGTAAATGTCGGGAACTCTCTGTCGATTTTTCTCCACTGGGACCCATCGGCGGGGTGTCTCAACTTCCCGTCTTTCTTACGCTCTTCTTTGTGCCATCGCAACAACCTGGCATGCTCTTTGTTTCTGAACAGACGTTTCAACCGTGGTATTATAGGAGCATACCACATCACCTTAGCAGGAACCCTCTTCCGAGGGGGCTCGTCATCGCCCTCAACATCACCAGGGTCATCTTGTCTGATCTTGTACAACACACTAGTACAGAACGACACATCGGATACACCTCAATGGAAACGGCAGACGTTAGGCGACGGAGAATCGCGCTTTCCACGCGGCCAGTGCGTACAAACCTGACCTGGGCCGCGGCTGGCCCGTCAACATAGGTAACAGAGAAAGTATTAACTCCGTTACCCATAGTATTGGCAACGGTCTTAATTCTGGCTCTGTTTCCGATATGTGCCTCTATAGCAACGGAAACTTTTGGGTGTCCGTTTCCAATGTGGACACGTTCCATCTTCTTGGAATTTGAAGCGAGGCGAGTAAATGCCATGGCATAGCGGCACCGCCCACTACTCCTTGAAAACCCCAATCCTTGCTAGCTCAAGACGCCACCGAATCTGCTCTCTCTCTCTCGCTCGCTCGCTCCCTCCTACTGATTAGCGAAGATGCCTCGCAGCAATGACACACAGGAGCACACTGAGTCGCCATGGGACAGTCCCCCCTTCAGCGGCGAGTCTGTTGAAGGACCGACGCCGGAGACGAGCGACGACGAATACGCCAACTTCCATGATCCCACCATTATGCTGGGCCCGCCGAAGGTTGATTCTGATGACGAGTCAACCGAAGAGGAGAAGGAGCAGGAGGAGGAGGCACTAGTACAGAACGACACATCGGATACCCCTCTATGGCAACGGCAGGAGTTAGGCGACGGTAAATCGCGACATCCCCCGCGTGCACGCACTAGGCCGTAAAGCAGGCCCACAACATCGGCAACAGGTGAATAGTGGAATATATGTTGGCAACGGAGGTTAGTTTACCTCCGTTACCAATGTGTGCTCCTCGCACACGGACAGTTTCGTAATCTCCATTGCCATTAGAAGCAGCCGGACAGCCGACCTATAAGAACCTACTATGCCCTTCACTCTCACTCTCACTCACTTCCAACCCTAGCCGCCGCACAGTCTCCTCTCTCTCCACTCTCTCGCATGGCTTCCACCGTCGGCGCTGGTAGATCCGGCCATCGCGGCCGTGGCCGCCGCACCCTCCGGGCCTTCAGGCAGCAGCAGCGTCAGCTGGTGTTGCGGGACGAGCTTGCGGAACTGGCCGCCGCCGATCCGTCCCCCGCGGGCCGGTCCCGCAGCCTTGGCGCTCGTCCGCACGGCGAAGGCTCCGGCCGCATCCGCTCATTTGGCCACCATTACCGCGAGATCCGCTAGGCGATGTACCCCGGCCGCCATCCGTTTTCCTCCTCCTCGTCCTCGTCCTCCGACGAGGAGGAAGAGGAAGAGGAAGAGGAGGAGGATCGTGATCTGGAGATCGCTTGCCAACTCTCCCGCGCCGATTTCGAGCGCGAGGACGCCAAGCATCGTTAGGGCGAGGCCGATCTGGAGGCGGCGGTCCTCCTCTCCGAGGCGTCGACCCAGGTCGAACGCGCCGAGGAGGCGGTCTACCAGTCTGACCTCCGGGCCGTCATAGCCCTCTCTTTGGTACACGGCGAGGGCAAGGCGCCGCCAGGGGAGGCCGGCGCTAGCTCCGTCGCCGGCGGCGACGCTAAGCGAGCCCGCCTTGCCTAATGTAAGACCCCAGTTCAATAGGATAGCTTTTTTCTAGTTGTAAGTAGCTAATTGTTTATCCATAGATTTGCTCTGTTTTTAGTAGGCATTGTTTACACATAGATTTTAGCTGTTTTCTAGTTGTAAGTAGCTAATTGTTTATCCATAGATTTGCTCTGTTTTTAGTAGGCATTGTTTACACATAGATTTTAGCTGTTTTCTAGTTGTAAGTAGCTAATTGTTTATCCATGGATATGCTCTGTTTTTAGTAGGCATTGTTTACACATAGATTTTAGCTGTTTTCTAGTTGTAAGTAGCTAATTGTTTATCCATGGACATGCTCTGTTTTTAGTAGGCATTTGCTCTGATTTTAGATTTGTTTCTGTTATGCCGATGATTAAAATTAGGTGACACCGTGTGATCCGGGGGTGGAGCTAGTGATCCTTGTGATATGCACAAATACACATCGATCTTGTGCATCCTACTTGGCTCGCTTGCTCCATCCCTGGAATTTGTGTGTCTAATCTACCTATATATGAGGCATTATTTAGGCTATGTTCTAGTTGTAATTAGTTCTACATTTTATGTAATGCCGATGAAGAAGCATGTGTGTTGTGTATAGAGATGAAGGAGCTTACATTTTGATTTTTTTCATCTCCTTTAGGGCGAGGAGGAAACCTGGAGACTATGCGGCGGCCGTGAAGACGTAGGAGCGGGCCTCCGTCCACACGGTCCACTGAAGCCGGCGTCTCCAGGAGCAAGACTTTTGTGCAGTACTAAATAGGTAGAAGAAGACCACGCAATGAAGCTGGGCGAAGAGGAAGGTGAAGAACCGGCGGCCGTCAAGCAGGAACCACAGGGCTCCGTCGACGGTGCAGCAGGCGTCACCGGCTTTTTTTTTGTTTCCTTTAGCCCTCATTACAAACGGTCAAAAACTAATCTCCGTATCTGATGTAAAGACTAAAGGCAACGGTTATATATATGCCCGTTGCTAAACTTATTGCAAACGATAAAAATCTCCGTTGCCATTGTGAGGCTTCACATCAGTATCAGAAGCGGGGACACGGACCCTTTCTCCGTTGCCGAAGGGGTTTTTGGCCCATTTCCGATGTGTCGTTATGTACTAGTGAGGAGGACGACGAGGAGGACGAGGCGCCGGTCCCGAAGAAGGGAGCCCCGGCGACGGAGAAGAAAGCCGCCACCACCGCCTTCGATATGCTGCCGCCGCCACCGCCGCCACCACCTCCAATGGCCCCCAATAAGCGAGGCCGTGAGAAGGACGAGAATTGCGCAGAAGCAGGGTGCAAGAAAAACAAGAAGTAGCTAGTAGTAGTTCTATAAGTTTTCCAACTGTAATTTACTTTATTATTATTAATATGTACTGCGTATGTAATGTAGTAATCACTAATATTAATATAAGTATCCTATAAGTGGTTTTCTCCATATAGTAGAGATTAGGAAAATATTATTCCAGAGAGTAGAAAAAATTCCATAGAGTGGGCGCGTAGGTCCCACACCTCAGTGGAAGAAACACAAAGGAAACGGTCCTTATAAAGAACTGTTTCGTATGTTTTACTATATATATGGGCGTACAGATCAAAACCTAACACTCGTTTCCTCACTCTGTCCCAGTATGCTAGATCTGTTCGTGGCGGCGCCTCCTGGCGTTGCGGCCATCGCCGGTGCCGTCTCTGCCCAGATGACGGCTATCACGGCGAGGTCTTCGCCATCTCCCCCGACACGGCGAGGTGTTCGCCATGTCCCCCGACACGGCGAGGTCTTCGCCATCTCGCCCGACACGGCGAGGTCGTCGCTCTGTCCGCTTCCTCTGCCTCCACCACTTCCGGATCTGCTAGATCGATCCAACGGCGACGTGAAGAAGGTATCAGATCCACATCCAGTAGTTCTATCTAGATCATTTCTTGATGTAGTTAACTTGCCTATTGTGCACTTGCAACTAATTGTAGTTTAGCTTACTTGTTGATAATAGTTCAGTTCACATCCGGTAGTTCTATCTAGATCATTTCTTGATGTAGTTAACTTGCCTATTGTGCACTTGCAACTAGTTGTAGTTTAGCTAACTTGTTGAAAGTAGTTCAGTTCACATCCGGTAGTTCTATCTAGATCATTTCTTGATTTAGTTAACTTGCCTATTGTGCACTTGCAACTAGTTGTAGCTTAGCTAACTTGTTGAAAGTAGTTCAGTTCACATCCGGTAGTACTATCTAGATCATTTCTTGATGTAGTTAACTTGCCTATTGTGCACTTGCAACCGGTTGTAGTTTCGCTAACTTGTTGATAGTAGTTCAGTTCACATCCGGTAGTTCTATCTAGATCATTTCTTGATGTAGTTAACTTGCCTATTGTGCACTTGCAACTAGTTGTAGTTTAGCTAACTTGTTGAAAGTAGTTCAGTTCACATCCGGTAGTTCTATCTAGATCATTTTTTGATGTAGTTAACTTGCCTATTGTGCACTTGCAACCGGTTGTAGTTTCGCTAACTTGTTGATAGTAGTTCAGTTCACATCCGGTAGTTCTATCTAGATCATTTCTTGATGTAGTTAACTTGCCTATTGTGCACTTGCAACTAGTTGTAGTTTAGCTAACTAGTCCATGTGAAAACAGGAGTCTATTTCGGTGACACTGCATAAAAAAGTCGGAGACACAGAACAAACAATGAACACTAATCAAGAGAGTAGTGTTTGTTGACTTTCCCATAATGGCCTCCAATTATATACACAGGTCAGTACACACTAAATACTACTATATACATCATATTATTGTGTTAAATTGTTTGTTCTATCTAGTAGTGTCAGAACTAACATAAATCTTTATTTACATTTAGGGATATCAAGTTGTTCCCTTTCAAACTCCACCATACATATCCACCGTCGCTATTGTGACATTTTGGTACACTGCATAAAATACTTTTTTAAGTAAGAGTGTTTTATACAGTGTCGCCGAAATGTCACATCGGTGATGTATTAGATTAGATTTCGGTGACACTGCATAAAAAATCCAGAGCCGGTGGCGGCCTCCATGGAAAGGATGATCGTTGTCAGGCATCCTATGAAGCTGCTGACATCGCAATATCTTGTTGACAAGCCGTGTGTTGGCTGCTCCGGTTCATCAATAAGAGTCACCCCAAGACATAGGTAAGATATCGTTTCAGTTTGCTTAAATTCATAGTGTATTTATTTTAGCATATGTATTTAACAATTGTAACTCTATTTACTAATGTATATGGTCCAAAGCTTCGACATCCTTCTCTCAAGAAGTTGAGATAAGAAGAGATAGCTAGAGTGACACCTGCGAGGATTGTGGAAAATGATGTAGGGAAGAAATCATATATTCTTTCCGTCCTTTGACATGATAGGCTTAGTATAGATGAAATCTGTTATCGTTTTACCTATTATGTTTGTCACATCTTGTGATGCAATTATAAAGGTGAAATTGTGATGGCAATGTAAATTTACATTGTGATATGAATGAAATCTGTTACCGTTTTAGTATTTGAGCTTATGCTGTGAGATTTTAAGTATCTAGTGGCATTTGTAAACGTGGCATCCTGTAACCGAAATATGAGAAATGCTCAGTGCAAACGGGTGGATGGCAAACTCCGTAGCTGATGAAGGAAAACTAAGGAAACGGAGGTCTGCGCACAACCGTTGCCAAATGGAGACCTCATCGGAAACGGTTTTTTGGCCTCCGTTACCGATGAAGGCCTTCACATCAGTGACAGAGGCGGGGACACGGACCCTTTCTCCGTTTCCGAAGGTTGTTTTTGGCCCGTTTCTGATGTGTCGTTCTGTACTAGTGGCAGTGCATTGCATACCGGACATTTATCCATATTCTCGTACTCCTCACCGCGGTACAGGATACAGTCATTAATGCATGCATGTATCTTCTGCACATCTAATCCTAGAGGGCAGATAACCTTCTTTGCTTCGTATGTAGTCTCGGGAAATTCGTTATCCTTTGGAAGCTTCGGCTTCATTATTTTCAGTAACTTCTCAAATCCCTTGTCAGAACAACCAGTATCTGCCTTCCATTTCAGCAGTTCCAGTGTGGTACCGAGCTTTGTGCTGCCATCTTCGCAATTTGGGTACAGCAACTTTTGGTGATCCTCTAGCATGGCCTCCAACTTTAGCTTCTCCTTTTCTGTATCGCATTCTCGCTTTGCATCAGAAATGACCCCACCAAGACCATCAGCGGGCTCATCTGATGCCCGATGTTCACCTCCTTCTTCTTCAACGTCTTCCATTACAGTATCCCCGCATTCTTCAGGGAACATAGCATAGTTGTCATCATCGTCCTCTTCTTCATTGTCTTCCATCCTAACCCCTCTTTCTCCGTGCTTGGTCCAACAATTATAGCTGGGCATGAAACCTCTCCGAAGCACGTGGTCTTGAATGGTTTTCGAGTTAGAGTACTCCCTGACGTTCCGACACTTCTCACATGGACAAGACATAAAATTATCCACTTTGTTTGCCTCAGCCACTTCGAGAAATTTATGCAGGCCTGCAATAAACTCGGAACTGCGTCGTTCACCGTACATCCATCGCATCCGTGCATCCATCTGCATCATATAATTAAGTTTATCAAATACCATTACAATAACATCTTGAATAGTGAAATGACCACCGTACATCGACACATGCAATATTTCTATATCAATTACAGATGAAAAAGGATAAAGTTGCTAACCTCGGTCGAGGATATCATTTTGTGTGAACTTAAGTGTGGCTCGGGCATTTCATCGAACACGTCTTGTGCGTAGCAAAGGAAAAAAAACTAGCACTCACTTCCCATCAATCCAAGCAGAAAAAAACAGAGGAGAAAAGAGAGAGGGGTGGGGTTACTTATAGGCAGGGGAGGGGTATTAGTCCCGGTTCGAGACACGAACCGGGACCAAAGCTCCGCGGCACGCCACGTGTCCGTCTCTAGAGATTTAGTCCCGGTTCGTGCCACGAACCGGGACTAATGTCCCCAACCGAACCAGGACCAATGCCCTGGCAGCTCGAACCGGGACCAGTGCCAGGCATTGGTCCCGGTTTTTCATTGAACCAGGATTAATGGCTTGTTCGGCTCTGAACGAAAGGTGGTTTTTCTACTAGTGTTAGTGGTTCAGTAGAAACTGCAATCACGCTGTTTTAGCACAATAGTGTGCACAATCAGAGCAGAAGGCACATTCTGAATATCCCTAATTCAGCGTGGGCAAATAGACCTATTGTTAGAAATAGTTGAGATCCGTTTAGGTATGTCAAATCAGCTAGACAGCAAGAACTTTGTGAGTTCCCGGAGCAGTAACTGTGATTGCAGCATTCCGCTAACATATTTCAAACTCGCCTGTAGTGTTACTGGGATAGAGGTTGTTGAGCTTCTGTCCACAAACCTTTACGTGCTTGCCCCTCAGATAAATGAGTTCTTGACTTAGTAGTGAACACTGAGATGTTCATGCATCAGACAATCATAGAGAGAAATGTGCTATTTAAAAAAAATCCACATACATCATACATCTGCAATCTATGATACATTCATCACAAAAACCAGGCACATATATATATTATTTCTTGAAGCAAAATACTCTCTTATTTTTTTATAAATAAGTTTACTCACCACATATGCCATGTGGTGAAGCAAAATACTCTCACAAGCACCAAGAAATAGAACGAACACAAGCTTAACAACAAGGATTAAACACTCACACTATCACATGAACCTCACACACCATACACTCATGATTACCTTTTTATTTATTCTTCACCAAGACTCCATCACCAAGCACGCACCTCTTTGAATTACTGTGACGTTTCTTTCTATTGGCGAGACTAGGCGTACTCGGTAGGGTTGGCGACGAGGTAAGCCTCGATCATCTTCATTAGGCTGAGGTACCCCGCGACGAGTGCGGCCTCGTCCTCCGGCGCTAGCGCTTCGCCGCCGTCGAGCCTCTCGTACTCTATCTTGGCCTTGATCACGCAGGCCCCCTCCCCGGCTTCCTCGAGCCTCGCCTCTACCACATGCGACTAGAGCTTGACGCTCACCTTGCCACCCTCCAGCATCTCCGACCTTATCACCCGCGCCGCGCCGTCGAGCGATACCACTCGGCTCTTCATCACGCCGGCGCCCGTGGCCGCCACGGCAGCCGGACTGAGCGTCATGGTGGTGAGGGTGCCGGGCCCGCCGTCACCCTCGACATCCACAACGTCGATGAACCCCGCGCAGGCCTTGGGCATGGCGTCCTTGTGGTCGCCGGAGAAGGCCACCTTCCACATCCGGTCGGCGGACACCGCCACGGCGTACTCCTCGGTGATCACGCAGCCGGCCACCATCTTGTCAAGTCGGTCAGTGCACACTAGTCGATCGATGCTGGCAAGCTTGTGGTGGCTGATGAGCGTGTGTGATTCAAGGAAGGAGCTGTGTACATTTATTTATAGGTGCAAGGGAATTCAGATAAAGCTGTGACGCGGACGTCAGGAACTTAATGAGCCTGGAGTAAGACGATGCAGACTTCTGATGGCTGATGAGGGTGTGAGGTTTTACGAAGTAGGAAGGGGCTGCGTACATTTATTATGTGCAAAGAAATTCAGAGCAAGCAGAGGGATTCAGCCAAGTCTTGGATCAAACATTCCGGCAATCTTCTTTGCATACAGTATTCACGCCAGTGCATATCGGTGCTGCCAAGTTCCTTCTGATGGCTGATGAGGGTGTGAGGTTCCGGAAGGGACGGCGTACATTTATTATGTGAAAAGAAATTCAGAGCAAGCAGAGGGATTCAGACAAAGTCTTGGATCAACATTCCCGCAATTTTCTTTGCATACAGTGTTCACGCAGACAAGCAGAAGGATTTCTCGTTGCAGCTGTCCAATATTCTTCCCATGTGTGCTGGATTCTAGAAGGGCTGAAAATTCAGACAAGAGGAGAGTCACTGTCTTCTCCTGCATACAGTGTTCTTGATGTACACCGGGGCCAATATTCAGCTGAAACTGCATAGATCTCAACTTTTTCCCAGACCGAGCCCGGCTGGGTGCTGCTCCTCGCAATAGCCCGAGGGACGCCCCTATACAGCACTCAGAGCGCAGCTCGGAAAACGCCCGAAGAGCTGCTCGCGTGGGCCGGCCCAGGTAAGCTTCCTTGCCAGCTTCAGTTATGTTTTTTCCCCTTTCTTTTCGCTTCCGAATTTTAAAAATAAAAACGTTTCATAAATTTGAAGAATGAACATTTTTGTAATCTGAACCATTTAAAAAATGAATGAATTTTAAAATCTTAACCATTTCAAAAATGAATTAATTTCAAAATCTGAACCATTTTCAAAAATACATAAATTTCGAAATCTGGACCATTTTCAAAATGAACATTTTTTTCGAAAATCTGAATCATTTTCGCACCATGTTCTAAGCATGAACAAATTTCGAAAATTAACAAATTTCAAAAGTAAGAACCCCTTTTTAAAATGTACCAGATTTTAAAATGGACTATTTTAAAATAAAAAATCTGAGCCATTTTCAAAAATGAACATTTTTAAATCTAAACCATTTTCAAAAAATAATATATTTTAAAAAATGAAACATTTTGAAAATGAACCATTTTCGAAATCTGAACCATTTTAAAAAATAAACACTTTTCATAAAAATGAACATTTTTCATAAATATAAATATTCATGAATTTAAAAAGAGTAAAAACGAAAAGAAAAAACAACCGAAACAAAACAAAAACGGACCGAAAAGGACAAAAAAACTGTAAAACAGGGGGAAAAAACTTCTGGGCCAGCCCAGTTATTCTGTCCTGCGTGCTGCTGTGCAGCGGGGGCTACTCGGCGGGGCGACCTTCCGACACAGCGGGCGTTGGATAGGTTTCGCCTAACCCGAGCGACCCTGTCGCGGGTCCTCCTATAGACCGCCCTTTGCAACGTGGAGGTGTTGTAATGCCTCAAGGGATTGGTAGATGGGCCAGTCCAAACTGCGGCCTATAAAAATACTGTAACTTTTACGAGGGTACTATTTATTTATTAATAAAAAGTTAGTTCAAATCATGTAAATAATTCAAACTCACGAACATTTTCTTGAACACCATGAAAAAATTAACCATGCACAACTATTTTTAAACCTTGAATTTTTTCCGCAGCATAAATATGTTTTATATAAAAACACATAAATGAAAGAGAAACGAAAATACACACAAAAAAGAAACAACAAAAAGAAAATAAGGAAAAGAAGAAATAAAAAAGAAAAGGAAGAAAGAAAACAGAAAAAGCAAAATGAAAAGGAGCATGGGCCTAACTCATTATCGCTTCGCTTCAGGCGGTGCGGGACATTATGCCGCTTATAGCGGCAAATAGGATTTGCACCCTGTCGTGTCGTTGTCCGATATGGCCGAGTCGTTCAGTTGGGCTGGAGAGCCATGTCCCGTTAACTCGCATGCGTCTGCAAGGTGCGACTATTTCCGGTGATGCTTCAGTGGTCGAGATGATTCGCTTGTGTCCAGAAAGACGTACTCCCTCCCATCCATAAAAGTTTCGGGCCTTTAGTTCAAATTTGACCAAAATTGAACTAAAAACACGACACTTTTTATGGATCGGAGGGAGTATTTAAATGAGTGCGGATGTCTTTTCAAAAAGGGCGCATGACAATTTCTTAGGTCGTAGGACACACTACCATGCGTAGGCGGGCAGGGAGATGCTACTCCCTCCCTTCCGGAACATAAAGTTATGCCAGTAAGAATATAACATCTGAAGTTTCTAATAATAATTTTTGGTTTAAGTAACAACTTAGAGAAATGCACCAGACCTATAAATCCGAAAGGGGATAGTATAGTCTAGAGCCATAAAAAAGCAATTATGTCGTAGGCGTGGCAGCCACACGCTAGCCTAGAGAAACAAAAAAAAAACACAGACATTCGTAGTTTCGTACTCCCTCCGTTCCCTAAAAGGCGGCGCTTACGTTTTTCCAAAATTTATTTTGACCAAACATTTGATTATTAAGATGTGGATATGCGTCACAAAAGTTACACCATTTGAATGTTCTTTCAAATATGAATCTAACAGTATCAGTTTTTATACCATAATTCATTTTTCTTGGCTAATTTTTGGTTAACAATGATTTTTTGGAACTGTATGTCTTCTTTGTGTAAACGAGGGAATAAACAGATTTGTTAGTAAACATTGATACTAGTGCCCTTCAGTGTTGTAGTATAGGTAATGTTTATATTGCCATGTGTCAATGACTATATGTGAAACAAAATATTATCTTGAAGAAAAACCGTGGTGTACCAAACGGAACATTATCTTGCATATGGAACAAGAAGTTCTCTATTTGAAGAAAATTAGTACGTTGACAAAACATTATTTTGTCTAACTTGGAAAATCTTGAAAGTCTAGAACAAAATTCAAAGGGTTCAAAAGTTTTTTTAAGTTAGATCTTCTATTCTAGAACAAAATTTCATATCTAATGAACAACAATTTTATAGTATGGAAAAAATTGTGTAAGTTGGTAGTATTGGGGAAAACTCACGTCGATGGAAGAAAGAGTCGCGGTAACATCATTTGTGTATGCTGGAACAAAAATTTCTAATCTTGTGTAATGTTGATGGAATAAAATTATGGATTGATTGAAAAATTTAGTGGTCAAGAAACAAGCCACGACTACAGGCGTAAAAGAACCTACACAAATTGGAACAAAACAGTAGTGATCATGAATAAAAACTAGATGATTACGAGTGCAAAAATAGACCAGTGGGAACAATTTTTTGTTTTGCATAAAATAAATTGTGGATCAGGTGGAACAAATTTTATCCACCAGGTACCAAATCGCAAATACGAGCGGCACAAGTGTTTTAGTGTCCCTAGAAACATATACCATCTACACGCGGACCAAAAATTTAAACCAAGTGGACAAAATTATAGTGCCTCTAGAACAAATACCTACTACAAGATGAACAAAAAAAAGTAGACCATGTGAAACGTAATTTTAGTGTCCGCAGAACAAACCACAACTACAAGCAAAACAAAAGTTTAGACTACGATGGATTAGACTAACTAGAACAAAAGATTAATCACTCGTGGAACATGGAACAAACTTTTTTTACCAAGTAGAACAAATTCTAAAGAACCAACGTTAAAATGGGATTCCAAATTCGATTTTTCTTGGTTACTCACATGCATGAAACAGTGATCAGATTGAATGTTTTTTCTTTGCTATTGATTTATTTTACAATATGTAATAATCGTTTGACACTAATTTATGTTATACATTTTGCGTTTAAGAATGTACAAGGCAATGTCCAGCTCGATTGCAACGACAAGATTTAGGGGGCATCTGATCAATGATCTCATAAGGGTATTTGTGTATTTTTGTGGCTGGCTTTGTATTCTTAAAGTAGCACCCAACTTGATTTCAACAAGAATCGAAACGAGCTACAATTATATTTGATAGTTTGGTTGGAAATTGCTGAACTGAGTAGAAACCACAACCGAAATCAAAGTCATGTTGCAAAGATTAGCATACAACACCACATTTGCAAGACACGGTGGTGTGTGCGCGCATGCTAAAAAACACAAAATTGTATGTCATCAATAATATTTGTGAACTCGGAAAATACAAATATTTAACCGTCACAACATATACCAAGAAAATAGGCTTTTGAGTTGCTTGGGAAATTTGGAATGGGAGAAAGCGCATATATTCTGACATACTAAAATAAAAGTGGAACTGCCGGCGCCAAGTAATTGAGTTGCATTTTGCCAAGATAATAAGCTTTTGTAATTTTGGGGTGAACCTTCGCCACTGCAGAAAACTCTGGTCAACTTCTTAGTTAATGAGGAATTAGATGAGGTGAAGTTTTACCCCCATTTCCAAAAAATAAGCCAATACCCCTTTACGAACTCTAGTTTACTTTGCTTGCCATTGTTAGCCTTGGCAAGAACGTTTGCAGGTGACCAAGTCTTTTGATGCTTGTTCAGTGCACGTTTCAAGCTCCAGCAGCCGTGGAACAACCGGAAGAAGAAGACGACCAGTATGAGTTTCAGTGTATTTTCATTCTGTATTGCTCGTGTTGCATCGAGTTGTATCTCTTTTGTACCAGCTGTTTTTCTTGATAAATATCAGATATAAGATGTCGTCTTTTCTAAAAAAAAAAGCATCTTTACACAAAAAATTTGGCTACTAGGGCTCCTTTGATTTGAAGGAAGTGTAAAGGAATAGTAAAGGATTGGGAAATTTTCCAAAGCAGCCACTGTTCACCCGTATGATTCACAGGAAGTGTGGAAAGGAAAAGTACAGGAAATTTTCCTTCCAATCTTACTTTCAAGCCAAAACGTACAGGAAGCAAAAAATCTACTCATACTTCATTTTTTATTTCCTGTGCACAAGGAACGAGGGCAGGTTGGCACATGCCATCCTTTCCCATCCCCATCTATTTCCTATTCCTTAGAATTTCCTTTCCTACAAATCAAAGAAGCCCTAAATCTTGTAGAGCAATATTGGCCTAAAACCAAGCATATTCCTATTTTCTGCTTGCCTACACGTATCTTAGGAGAGGTTCACTGAGCCACCAATCGGTTGGAACATACTTGCATCCATAGTTGGATTCCTGCCGGCCGTCCTGTTGGTCCCATATTTTGTCATCGACTTGGTCGGAGACATCATGATAAGGTCGTTCAACGAATCCATTAATGTCTTGATCCGATCCAGTGGAAACTTAATAATTTTTCAACGTGAGAGAAGAAAACAGAGCCGGTGTATATTGTCATTAATTCTTCTCAGCAGTAAACCACTAGATTTTGCAGTGAGCAGTGAATCCACTGAATTATTTAACAGACGGTAGTAAATCCACTGAGCCTGCAGCACCTGCATAGCGTTATCTAACAGGTAGTCCACATCTTCCTTTGACTGCCGTCAAACAAACTTCAAAAGCCTGTGCAATCCGAAACTTTCCTTTTGGATGTATCTTGTACAATGATGTGATGCATCACATGGCCAGTCCAGTTTTTTTCTGAACCCAATCAGGATCCAATGCCGTTGTTTTTATTACAGAATCTTCTGCATTGTTCTTACCTCGATTCCAAAGTTTGTGATGAAGGTACTGTAAGAGTGAAAACTGTTACTGCGTCCATTATTTCATGAGCAGTAGATGCCGTCAACTTGGCACCAGGAGATTGATTGCTCCCCAGTGCACAATCTTGGCAAAGACAGCAGGTTGTTGCACATGCTGCCGCCAAAATGAGTACAGGGGACAATAGCTTCACCAGAAACCAGCTAAGCTAAGCATCAGTGCCAGCCAGCCTCTTCTTCCTGGCCAATATTTATCTTGTGATTGGCAATGTGAGAGCTGGCCAATCTTGCATAAATGGCAACCCCAGGATGAGCTAGCTCAATGGCTTGTGGCATGAGGACAAAGCAAAGGCTCCAAGGAGGAGACAAATGAAGCCACCAACACCGGCCTAACAACTCTCCATTGACACCAATTTATTTGACAAACAAGGACAAGGGGGCATGCTGGACTACAGTGGCCAGCCTGTGCATTCCAGGATACCATGTGATGTTGTTCTATTGGATGCTCACAAGATGATAGGATGTACAGGGCCACTTAAAAATGGTGTTTATTTCATAAAATGAATGAAATAGACAATTGTATGAAGCAACTCAACAACCTACCGAACAAAATTTCTTACACGTTGAATGAAGAAATGTAAACTGTACAAGAAAAATACCGCGCTGGACTTGCCCTTCAAGAATGCGAACTGGATTGTATTGTGAGCCTCAATGCTGACTGTACGAGAGCGAGGATTTCTTCGATGCACCTCTTGGGAAAGAATGTTGTAGGGGAAAATATGGTGAGGGGAGCTAGAGCCTAGATGTCTCCAAATTGTACATGGAAAGAAACAGGAATGAACATGGGGTACTCTACGCATTTACGCTGCTGCAAGGGCATGGTAGCTAAGGACGGAGGAGCACATGGAAGAATTTGAGGATTGACTGTGAAGGGCGGAGCAAGGCTCGGGAAATACCGACTCGGCGTATCCAGAAATGTCAGAGCAAGACCAAGAGGCGGAATGTGCCGAATCAGCCATGGCAAAACTGATATTGGAGAGGCAGATATTGGTGAAAGGATCACCACTAATTCCCGACAAAACTCCTGCAGCTGAGATGTTTGTTCCAACCATGTGTTTTAAGGTGATTCCACTGATCACTGGGAGCACAGAAGGATCAAAATGGTCACCTGGATGGCTTGACCAATCACCATTGAACTCAATAGCAACATGGACATCTTCCATTTGGACATCTGATATTGTTGCATCTCTTATATAACCTCCACGGCCTGGTGCGGTCTTGAAGGAGATGCCTTTCGATGAACCATGGATATGAAGCTGATCAACGTGAACATCCGAGATCCCACCAGACATCTCACTCCCAAATGCAATACCAGCCCCTAGTGAGGCTTGCAGATCCACTCTACTAATGTGAATGTCTGAGGTTGGCTTTCCAAATGTAATGCCATAGTTGTCCCACCCACTTTTCAGTGAGATGGCGTCATGACCGACACTAACTCTGCTGTCGACAATGCACACGTTTGAGCATGAATCTGCAGCAAACACGATACATAAATTATTCAAAATTTCCAGGCATGCTTCTCCAGCAGATGAATGTGGACACATAGCTAGTAAGAAAATAACACAAGCAGTTTTAAATAAGCAATAGATTTATCTCGCTGTCAGTCGGTCTGAGGTATCTTTCCTGTTTCTCAAACACATCTAAATGGGAACTTAAGCTAAACAGTAAAACATGTATAATAGTTAAAACATCTTTGTGTACGTGAAATTTAGGATATACACATGTAACCAAAAGCTAATGAATGATATCGATTAAATCGATAGATGTACTTTACTAAAGTAATAATAAGTGAGAAGTAGTGTTACCTGGAACAATTCCATCAGTGAGTGGAGCATCCAATGAAGTCTGAATTGTGACATTATGGACTATTACATTACTGGAAGAAACATAACATGTTATTAACCAATTTGCCAATCCATGCCCAAAACATTAAGAAGAACAGTTTGAGTACATTTTTGAAAGAACATGCCAAAATACCTGCAATACACAGGATGTATACCCCATGCCGGGGAATTTAAGAATGTCAAGTTTGAAACGACAATTTCTTCAGAATCCTCAAACTCCACAAGATGAGGGCGGCTATAGTTCAACTTATTTGAGCGAAACCAGTTCCACCATATCAAACCCTGGCCGTCGACGATTCCATTGTTCCCTATAGAAAGTGTATTTTAAGATGCCGGCACGACTTGAATATACTAAAACAGATAAGCAACCAGATAAAATTCTGATGTCCCACGGAAGATTTTATTTACCAGTAATTACGACATCAGTAACATTGAGCCCATTTATCAAGCTGCGATGCCTTGCACCTGGAAGATCAATTCCTTGCCCGTAAGATGGCAAAGGTTCCACAATTGGCCATTGTGTCACATCCTGCAGTGCAAATTCAAACTCATAAAGTTAATATTAGCTACCATGAGTAAGGTTTAGGGAATCAGTTCAGGAAACTTAAATGTTGTGCAAATATAGATGTGTTTCCTTTTATATTAGTTTATGGTCCCTATATTATTGTATTTCTTATCATCCCAAACTTCAAAACAGTGCAGTTTTAAAGCTGGCCTCAATTACTCGCTGCGCACAAAAATATTGTGTGTTACAGGCAGGCAATCAAAATTGGCCTACTAGCAGGAATGATTAGCGAAAATGACTTGACTTCAAAACAATGCAAACCCAAATTGTCTTTCCTTGGTCCTCACATGGACAGCTATGTGTCACCATCCGGTATCCGCATTTATTAGGAATGACAAAACAGATAAGTAGATAGTCGAATAATAATGACACTAGTATTTACTGAGGTCTACACAGGCAAAGACCCCAATAATAAGAAATTTCGTAGTATTTTCTGAATTTGTGCAAGACCAAAACAATGACTATACTCACAAGTAAATAGGTTTCCAGGTAAGATTAGAACACCACGTGAGACCTTTACCTAGAAACATGTCAAAATCATTCCATCTAGACATCTTCCACCAACCATACATACAAGAACAAACAAATGAGTGGATAGCTAAGACTATCGCAATTCCTTATGGTTTGCAATGTTAATGCAATCGAAAGTGATAGATAAAACCACACTCATGCAACGATAACCCATCAATCCAGTGTGACTGTGAGGCAATGCACTACAATGCAACAATGCCCAACAAATCAATTGATGGCCAGAAAACCTCCTAAGCTCCTACTGCCCGATGCGATCTGATAGCCGTAGGTATCTCGTATCAATCCACAGAATAGGTAAACATCCGAATCTATGAAATCAACTGCAATTCAACGAAATGCTCATGTTGATAAAATGAGAAGATGTATAGGATCACAGATGTGACGAACAACCTTGGTGCCGACGATAACAGCGTCCTTCTCCAGGAAGAGGGTGAGGTGGCTGGTGAGGCTGAAGCTGCCGGTGAGCCACCGCCCCTTGGGCACGTACAGCTGCGCGCCGCCCTTGTCGGCGAAAGACCGAAGGTAGAAGATGGCGTTCTGGAAGGGTACCGTGTTTATGGTGACGCCGTCGCCAATGGCCCCAAACTCGGTGATCGTTACGCTGTGCGGCCGCGGCCGCCCGCCGTAGCCCTTGCATTGTCCCTCCCCTTGGACGAGCCCCATAACGGCCATCAGCGATGCCAAAACCACCTGCAACAAGCAGAGCGGCACAAGCAGAGAAGGCGGTCAGTACTGGTGCAGGACGACTCCATGAATCCAACACCAAGTTTCGTTCTCCAAGATCAAAGCAAGCACGCAATAAGCAAGAAACATCGCACTGGATCGCAAGATCTCGAATTTGGGGAGAAGACACGAAGCAGAGCAAATCAAGAACCCCATCTCCACGCGGCGCCGGGCAAGAACCAACTAAATCCATCCATCGGGGAAGGAGACGGCAGCGAGAAAGAAAGATAGCCTCCTTTGCGGGCCGAAAACCACGGGAAATTACTTAATCCAAGCGGTGATCAGACGTACTTACTAGCCTCGCCATGAGTGTCCCCCTTTGCGGCGGAAGGGGGGAGAGCGGAGCGGCGAACCAGAGCGGAAAGCCGCGAGGAGAAGGAGCTCCAGGAACCGCAGGACAGAGAGACCGGAGCGCGTGCTGCTGAGCTGAGCAATTGGGATGGATGGAAGAGAGCGAGCGAGGGGAGAGAGGGGAGGAGAAGAAACAGCCGAGCTGAACTGTTGATTGATTATGTTACAGCTTGCCTTTGTTTAGTCTTCTAGGCTTCTAGTCTAGGGATAAAGAAATGACTAGTATTATACCGAAAAGAAAAAATATTGAAAAAAATGGAGTAAACTTTTGGCCAATGAGGCGTGGGGTCGTCGAGGAGAGGAGAAGAAGGGAAGCATGAGCCGTGTTTTTTATATAAGGGACACTACTTGCGAGCGCACGCGCGCTTTTTCAGTTGAGAGCGCATATGCCTGATACAGTCACCCCATGTGATCTGACGCGTTAGAAAAGGAAAGAATCTTAGGAGCGCACACCATCAGAACGTCACTTTTCTTCCGTACAGAGCCCACACAAGTCTAGTATAATTTTTTTTAAACGCGTAACTTTCAAACCAAGCGTCCAAATCAAAATCGGTTCTCACCGAAGTGTTCCTCGCGACGAGACTACAAAACTAGATCCCCCATGGACACGTTCCGATAATTATTTTTTCAAAAAGCAACTTTTTGTCACGGTAAAGCAAGTTCATGGTAAAAACATGCTTTTCTATCTAGGAGTTGCTTTTAGAAAATATTCATCCGAATATATAAGTATGAGATATTGTTTTGAATGTCTCATGCAAATGAGCATAATTTTCTCTCATAAACCAATAAGTTGGCCATTGCTTGGATTGAAAACATATCCCCTACTCGTCCTCACATTGTTTTCTTGTTTATAAGAGAAAAGGCAAATTTACAGTACAAACTTGTTTTTTTGTCACAAAAGTTGCTTTTAGAAATAAGAACATGTGGTAGTACTATGCATGTCGATAGACAGAATGTATTATAAGCATGATTTTCTCTTATAAAATCGAAATGCTAGCATTGTTTGGATTGAAAACAAGGTCCGAACCACCTCACCATTTGTTTGTATTTATGAGAGAAAAGGAAATGTCTATGCTAGAAAAGCGTGTCTTGACTCTTGCCAAAAATTTTTTTTTTTTACGAAAAACAACATTGTAGTAGAAACATGATTTTCTCCTTTAAAAGGAAGTGTATAGTACAAAGTTGCTTTTCGTGCTAGTGTATACTACATAGCTGCTTTTGTGATAGAAAAGCAAGTTTATATTTCAAAGTTGATTTCATAAATTCTCTTGAAAAGCAATTGTTATCACGAAAAACCTGGTCAAAATTTGCTTTGTAGAACGAATCGACGAGTTGAAAAAAAAATTATCACGAAAAGGCAATTTATGCGAGTAAAGTTGCTTTTCGGATATAAAAGCAAGTTTATAATACAAAGTTGCTTTTAAAAAATAATGGTCGGAACATGTTCATGTGGGATCTAGTTTTAAAAATATCGTCGCGAGAAACACTATGGCGAAAACGGATTTTAATTTGGACGTTCAGTTTGAAAGTTATGCGTTTTAAAAAAATTTGAATTGGTTTGGATATGGGTGATAGGTTGGGCTGCATACAGAAACAACAGGTAAAAAAAGTTGTACATGAGCAGCGAGCAGCAGCCAGCTTTTTAACGACAAGTAAATGAACTTGTACATGCGTCGCTTTCGGACAACCATGTGCACCGTGCGTGAGAGAAAGCACACGCGCATTTTCTGTCAATTACCTTTATATAATTGGAACAGTCCCAAGGACCGAGGGGGTGCACTAATAAGCGTCGGTAGATTTACATTTTACAGAAAGGATTTCAGTGATAACAAATAAGTTTTGAAAATTGCATTAAGGATCTCATATCTAATTTGCAAGAATTAGGTTCAGCGTCGTTTCCATCGAACTCTGGCAACCGCAGCGTCACCAGGAACAACCCACTTGGGATGCAGCGGTGGGAGCATACCGTGTCGATTCCTGAGGGTCTCTTAACTGACACGGCGGGCTAGAAGTTGTGAACCTTGTGTTGACAGTCGAACGCTAGCGACCAAGGAGGGAGCGGATGCCCTTCAGCCATAGTAGTAGACAATGAACACCCGTCGGGAATTCGCTCCAAGATGTAGCTGCACCCGAGCCGCCTCCCCACCAAGCTCTGGATTCGCACATCATGGTGACGCTTAGCTTCCTCCCCTCGCCTCCAAGGCTGGCCAAAAGAAGAATCGTAGTACCGCACCACAAAATCCGGAGATGGCCATAGAACGAGTTTATTTTGCAACTACCAGCGCTGGATCGAGTGTTCCTCTTCGTCCTCCACCTTGGAGCACGCCAGGAAGAACACGCTAGCAATCTCCCACCGTCGTTCGCTAACAACAAAGACCAGCATCCTTGACACCCATATCTCAGGAATCCCGGAGCCATGGCTTCGCCAACCTCGCCCCCACCTCGGTGGCACAAGAGACAGAGCACAACATCAACGAAATTGGCACATATATAAGCTAGAACATGCGCTCGGAACTCCGTTGATGTTGCGCTTTGTCTAGCCATATAGTATTCTGTTCCTGGTTGGATGTAACGCACAGTCCTGTAGTAGTACACATATTAGGTTGTATCCTATTTAGAATAAAATTTGTTGTTTAGGCACCATGTAAGTACTATTTTCCTGTTTAATTTCAATATTTGGTCGTATCTCAAATAGCTGGCATAATTGTCCTCCGGATCTTTGTTTGCATATCCGGATAAATCCCTCGCTTCTAGACAAATGCTGGTCACCGGAAACATATGGACTCTCCGAAGTTTGGCGCCGGTTATAAAATGCGACCGACGCGTGGCCCCTGAGTCTGTTACTTTTTCGAACCGGCTCTAAATTTTCCCGGAGGTTATGAACAAATGCGGACGTTCCGTCAGGTGGAGGCGGCCGAACAACCAGCCCGCCTCTAGCGTTGGCACCGGCCATTTGTTACAACCGTCTCAGGGTTCAGAGTCGGGTCTTTTTAGTAACCGACTGAGGGTTGCGATTTGCAGTCGGACGTCAGAACCGGCTCCTCGCCGCTGGATTATCCTCAACTGTTGCTCCGAGTCGGATGGGAAAACCGACTGAGGCCCATGGCCGGGATCCGACTGTAATGCTTGGCTCTGTAGTAGTGACATCAACATGATAGGTAACCAACCTTTCATCTTCCCCTTCAACTCCGACATGCGGAGAACCAGGAAGAAGAAGAGCATCATCACCCGCCACCAGGAGCTGCTCGGCTGCTCCGGCGACTTCTTTCAGCGGCAGAAAGCCATTCTCCACATGGGCAAAAACCTTAAACTGAACCTAGAACTACTATAGACAAGGGAGGACCGCCCCCTACGCTTCCCACTCCGGGCGGCAGAGCCACTGGAGGAGAGGAGACGGGGAAAGACGGGAGACTTTCAACTAGCACGGAGGAGAGGAGAACGATAGGAGGAAAGGGGAACGAGCCTCCCTCAAGCAAGTTCAGCTGAGTGAGTGATTTGCTTGTGATCGAGCCCCATGAGCCCTGCTTTGTTTCTGGTTGCTCGCATTTCTAGAGTCGCCACATATTTTCTTTTCAAGAATTTCGCATACACGATTCCTTGCGTTGGTCATGTCTAATTCTTTCTTCTTCCTTGTCGACATTGATCTTGTGTGGTTTCAAGCGCGTGTACATCACCAATTTTCTTAGTATGGGCAGGTTTTTTTTCCTCTTACTCTAGAAGATTTGAGGAAATTTTGTAGCTTCGTTCAAAGTGACATGCAATATCATCTCCGTCAATGTTTCTCATCAAGGTGATGTCACCAAGGACGCTTTTTTTGGAAGAGTGTTAATTGGCCGGTGATATTGTGGGAGGTCTCATGTATGGCCTTCCGTTCGCGGTTGCCGGTTGGGTGGCTTCTGTTATTTGGGGCAATACTATAATTTGGCCTTTGTAGAGGATTGCTTTCAACTTTTTTTTTTAATTTTTTTTTAAGTACTTTTATATAACTGAAGGAAAATATTCAGGGTTACAGTCAGCAACCAGCTGATCCAACACGCAGGCTGGGGCAGACTGGTACATCACTCCACTACACGAATTAGAGAGGCTATAGGCAGCCAGCAGATGGGCAGCACTATTTCCAGCTCTCGGGATCTTCACAATCTTCAGACAGGGAAACTGACGAGCGAGCAGCCGAGCTTCAGTGAACGCAAAGCAAGCTTGCGATCGGTCTTGGTGTTCGGAAGCCAGTTTGTCGACGACATATTGGCAATCACTTTCTAAGATGGTGGCCATGTTGAAGCTAGCAGCCAAGCGGATCCCCTCCATATCCGCAGTGGCTTCAGCTTCACTCGCAGATGCACAGCAATATATAGGGCTCCAGGCTGAGGCGACCACTTTGCCCGGGCAATCGCGGATGATGGCTCCCCAAGCTCCCCGGTTTGTGTCCAGAATGAAGGAGGCATCAGTATTGATTTTCAGCCATCCTTGCTCAGGTTTCTGCCACTGAATCTGCACCTGCAAAGGACACAGAGGTGTGGTGGTTATCTCAGCAGCATTATCATGAACCTTTCATTTACCTTTGCGATCAGCAATGTCTAGTCCTCTATCGATCTGAGAGGTTGTGTTGTACTCCAGTAACCGTCCAGGAAGGCGACAGAGTTATTAACTGAAGCTTTTCCATCTCCAAAAATAGAGTTGTTTCGTAAGTGCCATGCTCTCCACCAAAGGAACATGAGTTTCTTCCTATTCTCCATATTTTGGTTGCCTAGGAAATTAAGAACCCAGTCCCGGCCTGAGTAACTGAGGATTTCATCTTTAGGAAGCTTCCATACCTTGCGTAGTGCCGACCGGAGAGCCGATGCTTTGGTACAGCTCATCACCGCGTGGTACTCGGATTCAGCCTCTCTCCCACAAATCGGGCAAGTATCAAGGGTGTTTTTATTCTTTTACACCGTTTCTGTTGAACAGCTAGGCCTCTAGAGGCCAGCTTCCAAGTGAAGATCCTGATCTTGGAGGGAACATTCGTCTTCCAGATGCACTCCCAGAGTTTCCTATCACCATATGGGTTGGTGCTAGATCCAATGCCATGGGGTTGGATCTTTTGGAGAGTGCAAAGTTATAAGCACTACGAACAGAGAAAATGCCTCTTGTGTCAGGGTTCCAAGCTATGATGTCGTGACCCTCTCTTTTGGGCAGGCTGATCTTTAGAATTGCTTCTGCATCGTGGGCATAGAAAATGGACCTCACAAGCTCAGCTTTCCATTCTTTAGTTTCATGGTTTATGAGGACAGCGACCCATCTCAATCTTGAGCCGGTGGGGTTTCCCGAGATTTTCAGGTTGCCTCTCGGGATCCAGTTATCTCGCCGAATCCAGATTTTTGTACCGTTATTTATCCTCCAGATGGTGCCTTGTTTCAGCAATTCAAGACCATGGGAAATTCCCTGCCAACCAGGGGATGCATTTTTAATGAACGCTGTGTCGGTGAGGACAGCGTTTGGATAATATTTGGCCTTCAGGAGTCTTGCGCATAAGCTGTCAGGTTGATCTAAGAGTCTCCAAGCTTGGCGAGCAAGAAGGCTTGGTTGAACAGGCGTAGGTCACGGAAACCCATGCCACCTCTAGATTTTTTCTGAATTAGCTTGTCCCAACTTGTCCAATGTATGTGTTTCTTATCGTCCTCGTCGTCCCACCAGAATTTCCTGGTCATTTGCATGAGTTCATCACAAAGGCCTGCTGAGAATTTAAACACGCTCATGGCGTAGGTGGGAATTGCCTGGGCGACTGATTTGATTAGTGCCTCTTTAGCACCACTAGAAGCGTATTTTTCTGACCAGTCTGAAAGTTTCTTCCTATATCTCTCTATTATAGGTTGAAATTTGCCATTTTTCATACGACTTTCGGGGATAGGTAGTCCCAGGTATTTTTCTTCAAAGCCCACACTTGGTATCTCAAGAATAGTGGCCACCTCTCTACCGTTCTCTGGGGTACATCTTTTCCCCAGCAAAAGGGAGCACTTGCCTGGACTGAGCATTTGGCCTGTTCCTTTTTCATAAGCAGTCAGAGTGTTTTTTTATCCTAGTCGCTTGCTCAGCTGTGGCTTTGAAGAACAGAAGGCTGTCGTCAGCGAACAGGAGGTGGGAGATGCCAGGGGCACGGCGGACAATCTTGAGTTCTTCCCAATTAGCTGTGTTGATCTCTCTGTGAATGATGCTGGATAGTGCTTCACCAACCGCAAGGAAAATGAAAGGGGACAAGGGGTCACCTTGTCTTAGGCCTCTGGTGGGGATAAAGCTTGGGAGCAAACGCCCATTCAATTTGACCGAGTACCTGACCGATTTGACACAGGCCATGATCCACGAAACCAGCTTGTGATCAAAACCCAGCTTCAGGATGGCCAGCTCGAGGAATCTCCAATCCACCCGGTCGTAGGCCTTGGAGAGGTCCAGTTTATAAGCGCAGAAACTGCCTTTCTTGTTATTTGCATGTTGAATTGTGTCAATGCACTCGAAGGCTATGAGAGCATTATTTGTTATCATTCTCCCCGGGACGAAGGCGCTCTGTTCAGGGCTGATGATCTTCTGTAGTACCGGGCACATTCTATTAACTATGCATTTTGCGATCACCTTGTAAACAGTATTGCAAAGGCTAATGGGTCTGAAGTCTTTGAGGTTTGATGGATTCTTCTGTTTCGGGATGAGAACTATGACAGAATCATTGGCTCCCTCAGGCATCTCTCCAGTTCTGAAAAACTGTTGGACACAGGAGTAAATTTCATCCTTGAGGCTATCCCAATTATTTTGAAAGAAGCAAGCATGGAAACCATCGGGTGCCGAAGCTTTATGGGGTCCGATGTGGAACAAAGCTTTTTTAATCTCTTCTATGGAAATATCCATGCAGAGGTTGTCATTCATCTCATTAGAAACCCTGTGGCTCATGGCCTCTACTAACGGTTCAGGTTGCACATCTGAATCTGCTGTGAAGAGGTCCTGGTAGAAGTTTGTGGCCAGATTCCCCATTTCCTCGATGTCTTGGGTCAGTATACGATCAACTCTTTTAAGGTTGCTGATGGAGTTCTTCCTTGCTCCCCATGAAGCTTTCCTATGGAAATATTTGGTGTTTCTGTCACAGCCCAATCTTTGGTAAGCCTTGTCAATCACTTCTCTAATTAGCTAAAATTTGGAACCAACAAAAACTTTTACTAAAATTGGTGTTTGTATGTTTTGGTGATTGTTTGGAATGTTTGAATTTGTGATCTTGTTGGAATGGTGTGTATGTGAGCATTTTGTTTGCCTAATTTGCCTGTGGACTCAAATCAAATGGATAATAAAAATTTAACAAAAATTCTAAAGAGCTAAACCCTAGATCCAACCCTCTGAAAACCCTTTTCCCTGAACCATCTTTGAGCACTTGATCAAGGAACCAATGATGTTCTTTTATCCAAAAAAATTCCATGGTATTGGAGTATTGTGTTGATACTCCATTTTAAAGCCAAGGATTTCCATAATTGAATAGCCTATGATGTTTATATCATGCTCACAAGAGGCTATAAAATAACAGGCCTGAGAACAGATAAAACATACCATTTTGTCACAATTTGATATCTTTGCTCAAATTGTTTTCTGGATGAATTTTTATTAGTCATCCATGTTTATGGTATGTACTGTTACATAAAAGTCATTTCACAATTTTTGGAACTTCTTAAGATCTTGTTTGCATCAAGTTTATAAGGCTACCTGTTAACAACATTCAATGACTTAAATTTTCACCAAGTCCTAACTGAATTTTCTGAAAACTGTTTTTTTAGCCGATCTCGAATTTGGTTCAAATTTCGGTTCAAACCTCACCCAAACCCCTACCTAAACCTACCCCTCATCTACCCTACACACACTAGTGCAATGTGTGCACTTGTGCCGTGCCAGGAGGCCGTGCACGGCTGTGTCGGGCACGGTGACCACCGTGTGCACACGCCGCAGCACACACGCACTCACGCCTGCTCGTGCACGTTCACCGTGCCACGTTGCAACGCACACACACGGGCACCCCACCCCTAAATCCCGGTCACGCGAGGAGGACGAAATCGGCAGCAAATCCACCGTGGCCAACCGGTGGACAAGCCGCGAGATGATTACCTCCTGCACCCCCTCTCTCTCTCTCTGCACACTCTCTCTCGCGCCATCACTCACACCTCGGGCGCGTAGACACGCCGCGGCATCGATACCGCCGAGCTGGCCAACCAGCGCACGTCCTCGCCACCACGGCCCGAACCGCCTCATCCACCCGTGGCCACTCGCCGTTTAAGACCAAACCGAGGCGCACCCCGGTGCCATTTCGCACCCACTCACTCCCCTCTCCACTTCTTTCTCAGCACACACCCACTCTCGCGCTCTCTGGATGCCGGAAATGGCGTGACCTCGCCGTTGAACGCCGAGATCTTCCCGATGGTTGCCGTCGTTTCCCAAACCCTATCTTCCCTATTTTTGCTTCGGCTGCAAGCCCTGATCGAGGAACACATCGCTGACATCCTCGTTTTGTCTTGCGTGACCGCAGATCGACGCGAGCTTCCCGGACCCGAGTAGGACGCGCTCGAGTTCACCGACGGTAGGAGTAGTCGTTCGAGTTCTTCCGCACGCCAGGATCTACCCCAACCCTCCGCAACCACCACCCACCGTCGTCGTCGTCGTTCGAAGCCCCTAGGTGAGGAATCCGTCCTCGTCGCCATGGCTAGGGTTTCGGCCGACTCGCGCAGCGCCGCGAGGAAGACGACGCCTCTGGGCCGTCCACCGCCAGATCGATGGTCCCCTTTGAATCTCGCCACTCCCGCGCACGTGCAGCCGCGTG
Organism: Poa pratensis; assembly: GCA_947311845.1. Lineage (NCBI taxonomy): Eukaryota > Viridiplantae > Streptophyta > Magnoliopsida > Poales > Poaceae > Poa > Poa pratensis. The sequence goes on from CAMZMU010000118.1 coordinate 20,995,439, forward strand.
GGCTGGATCTGGCTGCCGGGCCGGGCTCCGTGGCGGATGTCGTGGTGGTGTCACGGCAGATGCCATAGGATGGCTTAAGTTGGGGGCTCGCTAGGACGTTGGGGGATCCGGGGAGGGTGTGCGCACTCAAGAAGCACGCATGAAGAACCACGAAGAACACGCAAGAACAAGCAAGAATGAGCAAAACCAAGAACAACCAAAGCACACCAAGATGTACCCTGCTTCGGGGCCCTCTTGCGGAGGTAACACCCCTACTGCAGCACTAGCCTACTCTCTTTATATCTCAATGATGACAAGTACAAAGTGCTCCTTGAGCTGTATGAAGCAACAATGGTGAGAGCTCTAGGAGGAAGATGGAGCAAGGGGGAAATGAGGCTTCTTCTCCGTCCTCTGTCGTCTCTCTCCACCCCGGAGGATGTGCTGGTCTATTTATACACCAACCGGATTACCATTATGCCCCTGGCCGGAGATGATAATGGCATGGACAAGAGGAACAGGACAAGCTTTGGCTACTGTCACTCAGTCCAGCTCATTGTCAGTCCAACGGCAGGTCTATCTTTTCCTCTTTGAGCTTAAGCCATCGTAGCCCACCGGAGCCTAGGCCACTGCCCTTTCCCGAATTAGCCGAGTCAGCGCCTAGGGCCTAGCTACCCGGAAAACCTGTGGCTCGACCTGGCTGTCTTCTGAACCTCGGGCAGGAGGCCTGCAGGACCCATGAACTTACTGACATTACTCGGCCTTTGTGCATTATCCGACATCGCCTTATGCCGGATCCTTCCTGACCAACCCGGCTAAGTTAAGCCGGAATTCCTTCCTCTGATCTGGCGAGCCTTTGCCGGATCCCCTTCGGTCTCTCCCTGCACTCTAGCATGATTGAGAGCTAAATGACTCTCCCAAGTTATCCGGCCCAAGTGATCCGGTCCAAGGGATCCGGCCCAAGAGATCCGGCTTGACCTTGATCCGGCCCACTCTTTTCAGCCCTTTACACCATCTCTTTGCCCTACTCGGGGGCAGCCCCCCGACAGTAGTCCCCGAAGCTGGTGCGGTCCTACAGCCTTGGCTGAAGGGCCGTAGCAGGTTAAATACAAACGCCATTAACCGAATCCCATATTACACAATCATGTCTCAGGATTTCCCAGGACACTTGGCCGGGAATCTCTGCGCAAAGCCCCGTAATCCGGGTCTTTGATTTGACATACCACTAATAGCACATTATCCGGATCCACCAGGTACTTGAGTGCATTTGACTAAATGACCCCGCCTCCTCGGTTTCTTCATTGATCGGCGCACCCGATCCGGCGCGACCGCTTCCAATTCCGCAACCCTCCTTATGCTTAAAAGCACGGCCACAATTACGACCACAGAGTTTCAGGCCACACTTGATCTGGCCACGCCCCGAAAACCGCGCGGTAGTGCGCCAGTTATCTGCGAGCGGCTATAAATAGGGGTGCGGGGTTCCTCTTCTTCCTCCCCGCACTTCCCACTCCAATAATTCCATCCGTGCCATTGACGATGCTGCGATCTCGCCTTTGCGACTTCGCCGCGCCGGAGACCTCGACAACGCCGGAGAAAACTCGCCGGAGCCGCGCACCGTGCCCTGCACCGCCGTTTCTTCACCAAGCTTCTTCCTCGCCGCATCATAACCGTAAGTTCCTTTTCTTCCGGCCATGGCGACCTCGAGCACGTTCATATCCCGCTGGGAACTTGCGTCTGTTTCTTGTAGATTCACTCGCGTACGAGTCCATTGTCACGCCTTAGTGCATTCCCTAGATCTCCTTTCCAGGTTTTGCACTAGATTGCCCTAGTTTGGATTGCCACCACTTGAGCAGTTCCACCATATTTTTTACTTGGGATTTCCTCTCTATTTTACTTCTGCGGTAGATCTTGCGTAACCCTAGATTCTCACGAAAAGGTGTTTTTACTAGCCGAATTACTTTTCCGTATTGACTAGACAACTTTATCCGGGATAGCTTCTACCGAATCGCTTTACACCTGATTCGGTTACACCATTATCCGATTTCTTCTGGACATAGAGATTCCGAATCTCCTAACTCGGCTATCTCCGATTTCTTGCAGGACTGATTCGGATATGCCGAAGCTGCCCCCTGGCAGTTGGGAGGGTTCCGATGTTACAAAGACGACCTGGAATGGCTGCTGAGCACCCGGCGTATAACACCCAAAGTTATATGCCGAAAACCGGGGAAGGAACCCGAACCGATCACCCAACCGGGTGAACGCGTTGTATTTCTAGCGCACTTCGAGCGCGGATTCGGACTCCCGGCGAGTGACTTCCTCCGGGCTTTTCTAGACTTCTTTGGCCTGCAGCCTCACCACCTTCCGGCTAACGCCTTTGTCTCCCTCTCAGCTTTTACCTCCTTTACCGAGGGATATCTCGGTCTCTGGCCGACTGTCCAAACCTGGGCGAAGTACTTCCACCTCCGGAAACAGACTATCCCGGCAGTGACCCGAAGGTGATGACCGCTTGTGGTTCGGCTAGCATTACTCCGAGGACGGGCTCCATCTTTCCCCGGATCACTGGCCTGGATACTTGCAAGAAATGGCAAAGGTCCTTCTTCTACGTGAAGAGCGTTGAAGGCCATGATGCTCTCAACTTGCCCGAGTTCAGGATCGAGCCCCCCACAGCCGAATTAAACTTCAGATACGATCCGGCTGACACTCTTGCGGAGCTTCAAATCATACATCAAACTCTGGAGGATTTTCTGGAGAAGGGCCTGCTCTCGGACGATCTCCTGGGCCTTCGTCTGTCGCCGGGTCAGTCCTCTTCAACAACGTAAGCACAAGATTTGCCACATGAGTGGTCTGCTAGATCCTACCCGGATCAGCAAACATGACCTCACCAGAGCTTCCGTCAAGAGACGGGTAAACGCCATTGCCTACACCGAGATGTCGGACAAGTGGAGGTGGGGTGTGGAGCCGTTCCACCGAGATGCACTTCCACCACAGGTTAGTTCACCATTCTCCGAATTAATCCATACTTCATCAAAATACCATCGGACTAATCCAGACCTTCCTTGACTCTTCTGCAGCTGTTCGACCGCCAAATCACCGAAGATGGAGATCTCTCCACCAAAGTGTGGGGACCGGATCGCAGCCCGCTGCGCGAGGGCGAAGAGGATGCGGATACGGACGATTATTTGCCGATTCCGCGCGCCAAGCCCATCCGCAAGGGTAAGCAACCGACTATTTACAACATTTCTGACAACGAAGATGATGATTGCTGGATCCTAGATCCCATTGATGCTATTCCGATTTCATGGTCACCACCTTGTGTTCCAGCCAAACAGGATGCTCAAGGGACATCTCGGAAACGCGATGACGCGTCCGGATCAGATGCCCCTCAAGCCAAGAGAATGAAGAAAGCTGCCTTCAAGCCGAATCGGCTCAAGCCCATGCCTACCACCAAGGGGTAATGCCAACTTCACTTGCTTTCTTCCTCTATTATCCGAGTCATCTTTATCCGAGTTAACTGTTTACTTTATTCTATGTAGTGACGTCGTCGTCACCGAGCAAACTCATTCATCCATTCTTTCTCCCATTCCCCACTGGATACGGCCATGGAGAACCAGTCTCCTGAAAGGGCTGTCACCTCTCCCGCGCGTGCCACAACTGCCAAGACTTCTCCGCCGACTCTCTTCCAGAGTCGGTTACTGACCTGGAGAACGAGGAAATCTCGGCTCCTACCCGAGATTCAACTTGGCCACGCCCTCTGAAGGAGTTGGAGAAGGAAAAAACTAAGACTTCGGCTAAGTCTTTGCCTAAGCCGGATCCTCGCCCTACCCCAAGGCTCAAGCTCTGCTGAATCAAGAGCAGCAGAAGAAGAAAAAGCAACAAACAAACTTTCGAGAAGCAGCAGAAGCAGCAACAGGAAGTACTTAAACCACCACAACAAGCCCAGAACCAACCGAGACAGCCAGATCCAGCCAAGACCCCGGGCGCATCGCCTCTACCTAAGCCGACTCAGGCCGCCTCTGGCACAACTCCAACCACCTCGGATAAGCAGGTGGTTGCTAGCAAGCAGGTTTCCGCCACTCCATCAGTGACTCGGGTGCATGATCAACTCTCTGAGGCGATTACTCGCGCCCGACTTAGTGGCCAGGTCCTGCCGAATCTCCGCACTCCGAGCGGCGACAACCTCGGCTCCGCAGAGGAATTCGTTAAAGCTTGGAATGCTGCGGACCTTGCCGAAGGCTCCTCTACTTCAGCGTCGCCACATCCGGCTGGCCCTAGCCGGATGTTTCAATCTCTACACTCTGTGCAGGCCTCGGTCGTTGAAGCTAACCGGGTCCTCGAGGTAACTTTGCCGAATCCTGCTTTTATTTTATCATGATCAATCTGTACTATTCCCAGTCCCCGAGATTCGGGTCGAACGACTGATACTCCTTCGAGTAAGAAAGTCATTCGGCTTGAATCTCTAAAAACTTGATCATGAATTTTGTTTAGCCGAAAAAATCGTGGGACTCCCAGTCCCCGAGTCTCTTTTTCAATTGAGTCGGTCAACTTTTTTTTATCAATCTCGGGCCTCCAGTCCCCGAGATTCGTTTTGGCTCCATCTTGCTAGTTTTTTAATAGTCTCGGGTGCCAGTCCCCGAGACTCTTTTTACGCCATTAACCTTTTTTCTTTCAGGAAACCACGACTGCTCGCAGCCGGATCTTTAAGCAGCTAGTCCTGCAACACCAGGCCCTCCAAACTTCCTTCGAGGCGCAAGGTGAGGAGATGAAAAAGAAAGATCAGGAGCACAAGCGCGCTTTAGCGGAGGAAAAGTCAGAAGTGACTCGGCTCCAGCGGGAGCTTGACCGGGTTGGAAAAGTGAAGGCCAAGCTCAAGAAAGACCGGGATATGCTGCAGAGTGAGAAAGATTCGATCCAGAAGGAGCGAGACACTTTGAAAGCCGGGCTTGCGAAGCGGGCCGAATTGGACAAGAAAATCCAAACGGTCGTTGCAGACGCTGAAGCCGAAGCTAAAGCGGCGAAAGATGATCTGGCTGCTCACAAGGCGGTCAGCGCGAAATGGCTGGCTGATCTTGCTAGCCTTAATGAAGACATGGACCGTAAGTTTGCCGAATCTCCTCTTTCTCCTCTGCTCTTATCCGACACATAATTTCGTGTTCCCTCTCGTTTAATTCGGTGTTAGCTTATCTATGTAGGAGAGTTTACCAGCATCCGGCTTCAAGCCGCCAAAGTTGTGAGAGATGCCCGAGCTGAGAGAGCTAAGTTAGCTGGGCTCCCCTACCAGAGACGTGGGATATCGAAGATCACATTACTGCACTTAAAGCTCGGATTGCTCCTTTGAAGGAGTCCCACATTGATCTGTTCAATGCAAGTCTCAAAGCTCACCGAGTCTTGTTTCCTGAAGCCCGGCAAGTCCGGTCTGCGGACGAGCTAATCAAAGACCTGGATCAGGCGAAGACCCGGTTAAAGCAGTGGAGATCTTCGTCCGCCCGCGCTGGTGCTGACGCAGCTTTGCTATTTATCATGTCTTGGTATGAGCTGATTGAGCTCAACAAAGTGCGCTCACTTCGCGAGGGTTCTTCATGGGCTTCAGATCCGAACCGGATCAAGATCCGCGAAGAAGCTGCCAACTTTATGGCCGAATTTGCAAACACAAAGCATCTTGATCTGGACGCTCCGGTCTACTCGGATGGGGAAGAATCTGAAGAAGAGGAATCGGACGATGCCTCCCTTGACGAATACGCCGAGTCTGAGGGCGAGTCTGGTGATTCGGCTAACTCTGCCGAACAACCTCGTACCAAGTCCACCAAGGTGCCAGCTTCCGACTCGGCCAAGACTGCCGAACAATCTCCGGCCAAGACTTCCAAGACGCCAGCCACTGACTTGGCTGAAACTGCCGAACAAGCTTTAGTCAAGACCGCCAAGACTTCAGTTGATCCGGATGCTTCCGAGTCTGCCAAGCCTTCAAGCTCTCCGTCCAAGGTCATTCCTGCAAGTGAGGGTCCTCTTTCAACCGAGGTTCCTCCAACATCCGAGTCCATCCCTGCAACCGAGTCTCCTGCAACCAGGCTCCTTCTTCCTGAATTATCTTAATGAAAAACATTAAATCCCCGGTATGCCGGGAGCAGATGTAATATACAATTTAAGTTCTTCCGAGACTACTTTTATTTTGCTTAATGTGATCCGGACTAGGTTTATGTTGGATCATCTTAAACCGAGTCCCCGAGTCTGTTTTCTTGTTCACTATTTTTGCCGAATCTTTGCTCTTGTCTACCTTTTAGGTGTTGACAGTCGAGTCACAAGATAGGAATCATAGCATACAATACTTGCAACATGCGAGTTGTGGTTTAGAATCATCTAACATAAACAAAAAAGAAATAACAGGGGTTAGTAAACGACATGTGCCGAATCGGTTTTGGACCGAGTCCCCGAGTCCATTTTCATGTTTCCCATATTCCCCAACCTCTGCTCTTGACTACCATTTTGGTGTTTGTCAGTCGAGTCACGAGATCAACAACACAGCATACATTACTTGAATTTTGGGACGAGGTTCAAAGCAATCCGACACATGAACGGTATGGACAAAACAGTAATAAAAAACACATGCATAAGGACGAGGCAGTCCCCGAGTCCAGACTCGGATTGCCGAAATTTCATTTATGATAAACTGAGATACATACATTGCGCCCCTTAAGAGTAAAAGGGTCGAAGCAGAGCTACATTCCAGGGTCGCTTGGTTTCTTCTCCGGGTCTGTCCAGGCCATCCTCCTTGGTTCCTGTGCATCTACAAGGTAGTACGAGTCATTGTGCATAGCCTTGCTCACAATGAATGGTCCCTCCCATGGAGGTGATAACTTGTGTCGGCCTTTGCTGCGCTGCACCAGCCTTAGTACTAGATCTCCCTCATGAAACACTCGAGGGCTGATTTTCCGACTATGATAACGTCGGAGACCTGCTGGTATACTGCTGTCCGAGATAGGGCCAATTCTCTTGCTTCCTCTAGCAGATCCACTGCATCTTCCCGGGCCTCTTTTGCCTCGGTTTCGGTATACATTGTCACCCTTGGTGCATCATATTCTATGTCAGTGGGTAGCACTGCTTCTGCCCCATAGACCAGAAAAAATGGCGTATAGCCAGTTGACCGATTCGGCGTGGTCCTTAGACCCCATAGTACTGATGGTATCTCATCTATCCAGCACCCCGGAGTCTTTACCAGAGGTTCCATTAACCGGCTTTTATCCCGCTAATACCAAAGCATTTGATCTTTCCACCTGTCCATTGGACTCTGGGTGTGCCACTGAGGCTATGTCTAACCGGATCCCCTTATCCATGCAGAATCGGGCAAACTCTCCCACAGCAAAGTTCGTGCCATTATCCGAGATGATGCTATGGGGGTAACCGTATCTCAAAATGATTTCTTTCAGGAAAGTTACAGCCGAATGACCATCCACTTTCCGGATTGGTTTCACCTCTATCCACTTGGTGAACTTATCCACCATCACCAGCATATGTGTCATGTTACCTCTAGCCGGCTTGAATTCTCCCACCATATCCAAACACCACACAGCAAATGGCCAAGTGATAGGAATTGTTTTGAGCGCCGATGCGGGTAGGTGTGTCTGCTTGGCAAACCTTTGGCATCCTTCACATTTCGGACTATGTCCTCTGCATCTGCATGAGCAGTGGGCCAGTAAAACCCATGCCGGAATACCTTAGCCACCAGGGCTCTTGTACTGCAATGATGCCCACATTCTCCTTGATGTATCTCCAGGAGCATCTCCTTGCCCTCGGCTGGCTCCACGCAACGCTGTAGCACCTCGGTTGCACTCCTTTTGTATAACTCCTTGTTGATGATGGTGTAACCCTTGGACCTCCTCTGCACTCGCCTAGCTTCGGTTTCATCATTCGGCAAACTCCCCTCCGACATGAACTTCATGATTTCTTCAGCCCACTCCGGTACTGGATGCAAAGGGAATAAGTGCTCATCTATTTCCACTGGTTCGGCCGCCATTATTTCTTCTATCAGTCTCTGTCCATTCCCTAAGATTCGGTTAGCACCATCTTCCTCTCTTCTCCTCTTCCCTAAGATTTGGTTAGCATTCCCCGAGTCTCGGTGCGCAGTCCCCGAGTCTCGCCATGCAGTCCCCGGGTCTTCCCAAATGTACCCGACATCAACATTCATAGGAACAGCTTCAGATTCTTGCTTTGGGATAAAAATTGACTCGGAATCAGGCGAAGGCTTGATTGAAGGGATCCTTAGGTGATTCAAGGATATCCCGGGTGGGATTGCATCCCTAGACGACCCGAGCTTTGACAGGATATCAGCAGCTTCGTTCTCCAGCCGAGGTATGTGCTTGTACTCGCAGCCTTCAAAAAATCCTGAAATTTTCTGGACATGAAACCGATATAGTGCCATATTGGCATCAAGGCATCCCAATTTCCAGAAGACTGCTGCACCACTAAATCTGAATCACCAAAACATTCTATCCGGCGGATGCCGATGTCCTTAGCCACATTAAGCCCATGGATCAGTGCCTCATATTCGGCCACATTGTTTGATGCTGAGAAATGAATCTGCAACACATATCGCAACTGATCTTGCTTCGGTGATGTGAGTACTATCCCAGCACCTAGTCCGATTTTGGTTTTGGAGCCATCAAAGTGCAACTTCCAGTAATTGTAATCCGGCTTGGGTGGCTCATACTGCATCTCGGCCCAGTCACAAAGGAAATCCGGTAAAGCCTGAGACTTGATAGCATCTCTTCTCTCATAATGCGGGGTGTAAGGAGACACTTCTATTGCCCATTTGGCAACTCGGCCAGTCGCATCTTTGCACCCAATGATCTCCGAGATTGGAGCTTCGCATACTACGGTGATCGGGTGCTCCTGGAAGTAATGTTTCAACTTCTTGGCCGCCAGGTATACACCATATGTCATCTTCTGGTAGTGAGGATAATTCTGCTTTGAGGTTGAGATCACCTCGCTTAAATAGTACACCGGTCTCTGCACGGATTTACCCTCCTCTTCTCGCTCTACCACTATCACCACACTTACGACCCGGTTAGTGGCCGCAATGTAAAGTAGCATTGGCTCATTCGGCAAAGGTGATGCCAAAATTGGTGCAGTGGACAACATCTTTTTTAATTCATTGAAAGCCGAGTCTGCCTGCGGGGTCCATGTGAACCCGGTGCTCTTTTTCATCAACTGATACAAGGGCAAGGCTTTTTCTCCTAGCCGACTCACAAACCGACTCAACGAGGCTAGACACCCGGTGAACTTTTGCACATCTTTTAGACATTTAGGCAATTTCATGTTTTCTATGGCTCGGATCTTAGCCGGATTCACCTCAATACCTCGGCTCGATACAAGGAAACCGAGCAACTTTCCAGCCGGGACACCAAAGGTGCATTTATCCGGATTCAATTTTAACCGATACTTTCTCAAGTTCACAAATGTTTCCTCGAGATCCTCGAGGAGAGTGCGTTTTTCTTTAGTTTTGATGACGATATCATCGACATACACTTGCACATTTTTGCCCATTTGAGAGTGTAAGCATTTCTGCATACATCTCTGATAAGTTGCACCGGCATTTCTCAAACCGAAACACATGACACGATAGCAATACGCCCCATACGGGGTAATAAAAGCAGTCTTTATTTGATCTTTGGGGTTCAGTGGTATCTGGTGAAAACCAGAGTACGCATCAATAAAAGACAACAACTCACACCCAGCAGTAGAATCGATCACTTGATCAATCCGAGGTAAAGGAAAGGATCCTTCGGGCACGCCTTGTTCAGGTTGGTGAAGTCGATGCACATGCGCCACACCTTGATCACCGCTGGTTCGTCCTTCTTCTTCTCTACCAGAACCGGATTGGATATCCAGTCTGGATGCAACACCTCCATAATGAATCCGGCTGCAAGTAGCTTAGCCAGCTCATCAAGCACCACTTTTCTTCGATCGTCTGAAAGACGCCGAGTCGGTTGCCTCACCGGCTTCACATCCGGCCTGACAAATAAAGAGTGCTCTGCCAACTCCCTCGGAACACCAGGCAGGTCCTTAGCCGACCATGCAAAGATATCCCGATTCTCACGGAGGAAGTGACAGAGCGCGCTTTCCTATTTCTCGCCCAATCCGGCACCAATGATGGCCATGCGCTCCGGATTCTCCGGGTCAATGGGGATCTTCTTTGTCTCCTTGGGCACCTCAAATGTTGCACCTGCATCCGGATTGGTCATAGCCAGCACGCCGAGCTGAGCTGACTTCGCCATCGCCACTACTTCATGCATCTTGCTCTTCTCAGCTTGGATCACCAACGACTCGGCTAAGGTGGAACCAACCGTGGCACACTGTATGGCCTTCTTGTAATCTCCCGCAACGGTGATGATACCATTCGGGCCAGGCATCTTCATCTTGAGGTAGGCCACATGAGTGGATATCATGAACTTGGCTAATGCCGGCCTGCCGAGCAGAGCATGGTATGGGCTCTCCAAGTCTACCACCTCGAATTCGAGACTCTCAAGTCTGTGATTGTCCTTGGTACCAAACAGCACATCTACCCAGATCTTACCCATTGGGGAACAAGACACCCGGGTACTATACCATGGAAGGTACAACTGCTCTGCTGCAACTGATTCGGCGAATAACCCAACTTGACCATTGTGTCCCGATACATGATGTTTATAGCACTGCCATTGTCAATCAAGACTCGGTGAATTTCACATTAATCTTGGTCCAACCAAAGTCGGATCCACCACCAGTGCATAGTTTCCTGGGCTTGGCATAACCCTGGGATTATCAGCCCTGCTCCAAGTGATCTCCTGCTCGGACCAGTTCAGGTATTTTGGGACTGCTGGTGTGACTGCATTCACCTCCTTCGCCCTTCGCAGCTGACTTTTCTTGTCAGTTGGCTCGGTCACAAAAACCACATAACTTTGATGAGCCTCCTTGTAATCATTTCCGGGGTATCCACCTTGCCGACTCGGACCAGCATTGTTGTTGTTGCCTCCCATATTTACCAGGTTAACCGGCTTTGTGGCTGCCGGCCTTGGAGCTCCTTCGTTCACCGGGGTTGCATTGGCTCCGGATAAAGGCGTATTTGGCCTGAAATTCGGTCTAGGAGCACCTCTCTGAGGTGGCCCTCTCTGACCTTCCGCCTGGATGCGATGATGCCAGCTACAATTCCGAGTTGAATGATTGGCCGGCTTGCGTGGGTCTGTTGTGTGATAACGGCAAGGCCCATCTATCATTGCCTCAAAAGTTAGAGGTGGACTCGGTCCATCCCACACTTTCTTTGCCCAGGCACCTTGATTCGGCCTCCAAGCTGGACCCTCATTTTTTGGTCTCTGGCTATCAGGATGATCCATATTTACTGCAGCAACCTGATCTGAACCGTATCTATAATCCGGATCTCTCCTCTTGTAACCGAACTCATGTCGGTCACTGGGCCTCAATGGTCCTGTTCGGTTGTTGACCGGTTGCCTCCTGCTTGTTCCCACCGCATCCAACGCTGGCTGCGTCGGATCGCCAAGAGCATATGTATCTGCTATCCGGATCATTTCCGCCAGGGTCTTTGGCATATCCCTCTGGAGCTTCTGCCAAAGCGGGGTGCCATGTCGGCAACCCTGCGCAAACCAAGAAATGGCCTGCTCCTCCACGACACCTTCACAAGAATTGCGAATGTTGCTCCACCGAGTCAAAAATTCTCGGTCTGTCTCCCGCTCTTCCTGCCTGCACGCAGACAAGAGCTGAGGTCGGTTTGGCCTCTTGTAAGTGCTGGAGAAGTTGCTGTAAAACGCCTTCCAAATCCATCCAAGAGTTGATACTACCCTCTGGTAAGTTATTCAGCCAAATCCGGGCTGGCCCTTCCAACATATGCGGGAGATACCGGACCGCCCATCGGCGATTGCCCCCCGCAATGTGCACCGAGGATACATAGTCTATCAGCCAATCCTGCGGCTTAGTGCTGCCGTTATACGGCTTTGTGATTCGGCCAAGCTGAAACAACGGCACGTTCGGCTCGTTCATGATCCGAGGCCCAAAGCATGGAGGACCTGGTGGGCCTTGCTCTTCCAGCTTCTCGGACTGGTAAATCCTATCCAACTGAGACGCTGATCATCGGATCCAATGTCCGAGGTCCCAGTGGATGCAAGTGCATTATCATACGTTTGGTATCCGGCTCGCGCCATAGCCGAATTACCATCATCATAGCGGTAGCCCGCCTGGCCACCACCTTGCTGCTGCGCTTGCACCATTACTTGCTGCTCCTGCCGGGGTTGATTCTGCCCAGGAGGACGAGGTGGTTGACCTCGGCCAGCCGAATTACCCCTTCCGGCTCCCGGATTGCCTTGACCGCCATTGTTTCTGCTCTGGCCACCTCTTCCTTGAGCAGCTAGCTGCTTGCCGGCATACTCAGCATCATAGGCCTGCAGCTGTTTGCTCTTGCCCGAATTCACGCTTTGGGCCCGGTCAACTCCGACATGCGGGATGACGCTTGCCCCTTGGATTTCTGGCTAACAGCCTTAGCCGACACTACTACCCGAGAACCACCAGCGTCCGGATTAGCTTTCCGGTAAGCCTCATTCTGCCGGTTACACACATCAACCAGCTCATTGACCCTCTCTGCCTGCTTGCGCCAAGCATCCCCGGTTAATGTGGTCAACTCGGCTCGCGCTGCCGCTGCAGCCCTAAGATTCTTGGCCGGGGAGCTATACACCGGCTTGCCTGTACCCGATCTATGACTAGTAGCCTTACTCGAGCTCGATCTTGCGGCTCTAGCTAACTCGTCATTGAGGTCCTTACCCCTGTTACGCAAATCTGCTCTCTTGCGTGGGTGAGGCACTACCGGAGTGAAACCATCGGTGATACCATTGGCAGCATTATACTCTCTCATGTCTCTATCAAATGCTTGCCTAGACTCTACCACTAACCGGGCTTCTCTTTGCAACCTCAGGCGCTCTGCCTCTAACTGAGCTATAGTAAGCTCTACGTTTGCCCCAGGTGCCACTGGCCGAGCTAACTTTTCCAGGACATCCTCTAAGGGAGCCTCCCTACTTGACATGCCAAGTGGGCCAACCGGATCCGGTTTCTCCTTTGGGAACTTCGCCGTCCGAGCCGGCTTGTCACCAGATCGGTTGGCGTGACCAGTACCTCGGGCATGCTATTGCCGGCATCTCCTTTGCCTGCTCCAGCACTTGGTCCGGTCATCATCACCTCCACGCTACTCCCGGGGCGAGCGCTACGCCGTCCGAGAGCTGCGCGGAAAGAAGGAGGGTCCTCGGCCACGAGCACCTGCGCCGGGTACTCGCGGACAAGCTCGGTGGTGACGTAGGTGAGGAAGCTGCCGAACTGGATGAAGCATCCATCCACAGGGAGTGGCCTCCCGCGAAGCAGCCGGCGTTGTCGCTGATGAAGGTGAACCCGCCGTAGTTGCAGACGAGCCCGGACAGCACACGCACGCCGGAGCTGGTGACGGAACCCGTCCGGATGGAAACCCCAGCCAACGCCACTGCTGCCCCACGGTGGGCGCCAACTGTCGTGGTGGTGTCACGGCAGATGCCATAGGATGGCTTAAGTTGGGGGCTCGCTAGGACGTTGGGGGATCCGGGGAGGGTGTGCGCGCTCAAGAAGCACGCATGAAGAACCACGAAGAACACGCAAGAACAAGCAAGAACGAGCAAAACCAAGAACAACCAAAGCACACCAAGATGTACCCTGCTTCGGGGCCCTCTTGTGGAGGTAACACCCCTACTGCAGCACTAGCCTACTCTCTTTATATCTCAATGATGACAAGTACAAAGTGCTCCTTGAGCTGTATGAAGCAACAATGGTGAGAGCTCTAGGAGGAAGATGGAGCAAGGGGGAAATGAGGCTTCTTCTCCTCGTCTCCTCGCCCTGGAGGATGTGCTGGTCTATTTATACACTAACCGGATTACCATTCTGCCCCTGGCCGGAGATGATAATGGCATGGACAAGAGGAACAGGACAAGCTCTGGCTACTGTCACTCAGTCCAGCTCATTGTCAGTCCAACGGCAGGTCTATCTTTTCCTCTTTGAGCTTAAGCCAGCGTAGCCCACCGGAGCCTAGGCCACTGCCCTTTCCCGAATTAGCCGAGTCAGCGCCTAGGGCCTAGCGACCCGGAAAACCCGTGGCTCGACCTGGCTGTCTTCTGAGCCTCGGGCAGGAGGCCTGCAGGACCCGTGAACTTACTGACATTACTTGGCCTTTGTGCATTATCCGACATCGCCTTATGCCAGATCCTTCCTGACCAACCCTGCTAAGTTAAGCCGGATTCCTTCCTCTGATCCGGCGAGCCTTTGCCGGATCCCCTTCGGTCTCTCCCTGCACTCTAGCATGATTGAGAGCTAAATGACTCTCCCAAGTTATCCGGCCCAAGTGATCCGGTCCAAGGGATCCGGCCCAAGAGATCCGGCTTGACCTTGATCCGACCCACTCTTTTCAGCCCTTTACACCATCTCTTTGCCCTACTCAGGGGCAGCCCCCCGACAGCGGATCTGGCCCGTTTGAGTTTTTTCTGCATGTTTATTAATATCTGAAATTAGCTTTTTCTTCCTAGTTAGTTTAAATCCAGATGAAAGTGCTAAACTTAAAATTTGACCAAACCAAAAATCACAGTGGTAGCCTAATGAGTTTAGAAACATGTGTAACTTGGAGAAGTGGAAAATAAATTATTATGTGTTCTTGAAAAATGTTGTTATGCCACCGGTTAGAAACAGTATTTTGATTATAACTTGAGTTTTGTTAATCCAAAAATTGTAAATCCAATTTCTTTGGATAGCCCTTAACCTTAGCTTTTACCAGAAATTTATCCCATGTGTTTTGGATGCATAAAACAAAAGATAATGTTGTTTTAAAAAAGTGGTCAGAGAGTACTTTAAACATTTTTAATAATTTCTGTAATTTAAATTTCGAAGTACACTCAACTGTGTTAGATTCTAATACTATCAGAGAACCAAAACCTAGCTTTGCACAATTTTTGGACTCACATAACATCTGGGATAATTAAAACTATCCGAATATAGTTTTCTGTCTCCACGTGACCTAAAAAGAAAATTAAGATGCTTTAGTAAAAATTGTTATTTTGTTGATTGTTGATGATGTTGTTGTTGATACATGCTTGATTTGAATGTTTAATATGTTAGTACTGTTAGTGGTTTGAGCTTAAAATTTGTTAAGTTAAAACCCAAATTTGCTAAGTGTTGTATTTCTTAATCATGCTTGGGAACCTTTAAAATTTTGTCCAGACTAAATAATCATTTGCAACTAGAATGTTAGCCTATGCTTTATAAATTTTGTTAAATACTAAGTGGCTTAGCAAGTTGCTAGTAAATGTTAAAATGTGCTTAATCCCTACCTTAAACATGCTTGCAAGAAGTTAAATAATGTGATGGTTGCAAAACCTGCTAATTAAACTTTTAAAATCTTGCTACATGTTTGTTGCTGGTTAAACTTGCTTGTTTGTTGTGTGATGGAATGTCTTGCTGTTGTTGATTGTGTACTTTTATTTTTACGACGCTAGATAATCACGAGGAGGGTCTATCTGCTGAGGGTTTTTGCGACGACTGTGTTGATCATCAGCACTAGGAACAACCCTCTGAGCAAGGCAAGCCATCTCAAAAGCTTGCACCCTTCATCTATTTTGTTGTTACCATGCTATGCATATTATCTGCTATACACCCAGTTCTGGTATATACTCCAGACCGTCGCAAAGACCATAGGAAAGACCCTACCCAACACCCTAATACTAGATCCAGAGAAATGAAAATTTTAGGATGGGCACTTTTGTGTTGTTTTTGGAAAACAAAAATGTTTACGAAAACCCCTTGGGAAGGTGGGACCTTGCCTAAGTGGTGGTATGGAGATGAGGATTACTGGAAGTTTTGTTTTTTTCTAAAAATGACACATAACCTGGTCTTCTCTAGACAACCTTACCGTACAACCATGTTACACTAGTACAGACCGACACATCGGAAACGGGCCAAAACCCCATCGGCAACGGAGAAAGGGTCCGTGTCCCCGACCCTGTCACTGATGTGAAGAGCTCAATGGCAATGGAGGTGATAAACCGTTGCCCCTAACATGGGCAACGGTTGTTATATTTGATCGACACTGATACGTTTCACATTAGACACGGAGTTTTTCAAATCACCGTTTCTAATAAGGGTTACAGAAAACAAAAAAAAACACGGTGACGGGCTGTGCCGTCGATGGAGCCCCGCTCCATGCGACTAGATGGCCGCTGATGATCCCGAAGAGCAAGGCTTTGATACCTGCAAAAGTAAACGGGATTAGGTTGAGACTCCAAGTGCAGAGTGTATAGTAAGTGGAAGACAGTTTTCCCCACGAGGGGTGACTCGAGGGTTTAATATCGAACTCTCGGGGAATCTGAAGTGGTAGATTTATCTTCTTATCCTTCTTTTGGTTACCTACAAAACAAGGTTAGATGTTTTGGTCCTCAACCTCACCTGTGGTTGTCAAGCACAAGGTGTAAGAATGATATCAGGATAGTTATGCAATGCAAACAAGAAATAAATATGCAATGATGGTGGATGCAATGATAAATGATATTTTTGGGTTTTTGAATGATGTATGCAAGATGAAAAGTATTTTTGTATTTTCGGATTTAATGATGGCTGAAAATAGAAAAGTGGTATATGGTGTTGGAAAGGTGTTTCTTATGATTAAAAATGGACTGGGGTTCATGGTTTCACAAATGCACTCTCTCTTTATAAAGTGGTAGACAATGGAACACACACAGTTAACATATGAGATTGCAACACAGGGTTTGATAACAAGTTACTTAGATATATGGGCATCACGTCCTAACATAGAGATCTTTTGGTTATTAACCTCTCTTATACTCCACCAAGATGCGAACTAAATCATAACACCTCAGTAATTAAGATAACTCAGAGTATAGCATTAAGTATCATGACATGAAGTGAAAATAAGAACATGCTAGATCTAGTCATGGAGTAGTGGCAATGGTCACGCCCACATCCCCGGTAGCATGGTATTTTAGTTTATCCCTAGTGAGGCAACAAAGTAAGGTAAAGATACCAAAGTGGATCGCAGAACTTTCTCTCACGTTCACTGCACTAGCCACCCCCCGTTACTCCAACTAATGCACACGTTCCCCCACACACGCTCTCATAAACATGCTTGATCAAAACAAGTAGACAAGAACGGGGTACATAATATGCATCTATACTCATAACTGAAACAAACATTGCAATCTCAAACATATATTAACTCATAAAGATCCACCACAAAGGTATTACAACGGTGACCGTAATCATGTTCAGCAGCTCATACGGTGCTAATTAGTGAAGCTCAAGAGAGGAGAGATACATAAGTTACTTCCACAAACCCATAGTCCAGAGGTGGACTACTCCCTCTTCATCATGGAGACGGTGGAGAAGTCGATGGAGAAGATGGAGACCACGCCGGCAGCGCCCCGCCGGAGTTTTCCCCCTCCAATCTGCAGCTCCTGATCTCCGTTTCGGTGTTTCTGTGTTTGTGCGGCGCTCCTTCCAGAGAACGTCGGGGGACCTTTTTTATAGGCGTTTTTAGGTCAAGACGATGTCGGTGGAGAAAAGATCGAAGGCAACGGAGCCACGAGGCCCAAACGGGTGGGTCCCACGCGGCTACAGTACCTGGCCGTGGGCCCCCCGTTTGGCCCTCGAGCCTCCGTTTGCTCGCTTCCTTCGCCCACAGGTCTTCTTCCTTCCAAATATTGACGCCCGTAAATTTCCAGGTGATTTCGTTGACGTTTGGGTCCCTGAAACATTAAAATAAGAAAACGGGTTTTCTGCCTGTGCAGGGTTAATTCCATAAAAATAGGAAATAAATGAATATTCCCAAAAATCATTATAAAACATTGATATAACCCTTATATGATGCAAATATGATTGGAATATAAGCAATTAAAGTGCAAAGTTCATGTATGCATTTTACATGCATCAACATCCCCAAGCTTAATCCATGCTCGTCCTCGAGTATGAAGATGATAAAACTAACATGGACTTTGCAATTTAATACTTAACAATGAATATCAAAGATGATTACTATTGCTACATATAGTCAAATGATTCATTCTTCAAAGGAGTAGCAATATGCAAATAGTTTATGAAGTGATATCAAGTATTCAAGACAAGGATGTTCATTGATAGTTCACAAAGTGTAACATGTAGCAAGTAATATGGAACACATGTATGCATAATGATAAGTAGAACATCCTACAATGGTCATAGAGTGTAGATGAAAATCTGAATATGATAGGTGTACACTTTGGAAAGATGTATATGTGAGTAGAGGTAAAGCATGCATAAGTTTCATCCAACTTCCAAACTCTTCTACTTAAGTTAATGATTGCAATAAGGTATTCATTGGTGTCAAGCTCTCATTGCCCCTATCATAGCATCTTGAATGATTAAGGTTAAAGTGAAAGCAAATATGAGTAGTGTGCTTGATAAAGAATGGGTTGAATGTCTCATGCCCCTTGAATACAAGTACTTACACCATGTGTTACTCAACTTGGGAAACAAAGCAAGTTCAATTAAATATCATTGTAAGCATAATAGTATCATCAAGAGCGTCAACTGGGGTACCTCTTGTCCCAAGATATGGAACAAGCCCATATCAAAATGACAAGACAAACAAACAAAATGAACAATCTCAACACCCTTTTTATTTACCATTTGGAATAGTTTTTTATTGCAAGGTGTATCACAGAAGGTTCACCATAGTATGTAAGTAAATTTCCACCATGAATGATGCATGGCTTAGATTAGCGGCCCAGGCGTCTCTCTAACCATTTACACAAACTCATTTAAACTCACTCTATTTCCACATTTATTTCAACATGATAAGCATCCATAGACAAAAGCACATGATATCAACTAAATGAGATGAAGAGCGTGTTGAAAGCTTGCCATGTGACAGCACATATGGGCTAACTTCCAACCCAAAACATTCATCAAGCCACAAACATCATAATCTTAATCACAATGGGTCAAGTTTTATTATGCAAATAAAAGAACATTGTGCATCAAGTTCGTGAGAGCTATATAACCAATTTTTTCCATTGCAATCAATAACATAAACATTTTCATTCAGAGGTAAGATAACACAAACAACATGTTAAACATACTCGGAATAGCATAAAGCCAATAGGTAGATATGGTGGACTCACTGGAATAACTTTGGTTGAAGGTGTTGGAAACAAGTTTTTGCTTGTTGGAGTTTTTGGGCTAGCAAAAGGGAGAAAGTTGACCATCTAGATGCATGCATGAGTGTCCATAGAACTAACTAATCCATGTTAAACCAAGTAAATAACAATCAGCACCAAAACATGAATAAGTGATAGCTCTACAAAAAGAATTTGCAAACTATTACTCATAAACAAGCTCATGAATCATGCAACTATATGTATCATTAAAAATCAAGTCAAACATCCCTTTTCCCAATCTTATAAAAGCATCCAACATATTTCAACCCATATTTCCAGTAGCTCTCTCATATATAATTGATAGTGTGGTGGTCTCTCAAGACAAAAAAAAACAAAAACGACGCTCCAAGTTTATGCGATAAAGTGTTTCGATCGAAAAACAGAAGTTGGACGTGTGCAAACCGAGAGTGTGTAGGTCCAGCGGGGTTGTCTTCACATCCCCAAGCTTATGGTCTTCACCATCCTTGGATAGCTCTTGGTGCATCTCCTCCAATCCCTGTGAAAAAACTTCAAAACACCGTTTCTCCCATCTCTTTTCTGTGGGGTGCATTAATAGTGATAAACAAATAGGTTCCTTGCTGCATATAATCCTTGAACAAAAATTCATATGAATGTCCAGAAAGTGTATAATGTTGTATGCCTACTCATAAACTCAATTGGATCAAAAAGATTCAACTTAAAAGCTCAAAGCATGCATCAAACAAAATGGGACAGAATCTGTCCAGAAAAACAGCAGCAGCAAAACGTATTTTTCTACCCTACCAAACTTTCTCGAAAAATTCCGAAAAATTCATGCATACAGAGGATGAAAAGTTGCAACTACAGTTCAAATATGAGCTCATTCGGAGTTACAGAATAAGAATTAAAAATCATACCGTGCACTGACTTGTGCAGGAATAAAATCTCCGAACGCTATAAGCAACTTTTTCAAACCAAAAAGGGTAAAACTTGGCACTTTATTGAAAACTCCAGAACCTAAACTAAACAAAATCTCTTGTACAGCAAGAGGACACAAAGAAAATCACACATAAAAATAACCGGGTTGCCTCCCGCAAAGCGCTTTCTTTATAGCCATATAGCTAGGCTTCTTACTTGTTGTTTTATTGTGGACGAAGCTCATGAGGGAGCTTGAACTTTGGTGGTTCCCTCTTCCTTGGAAAGTGTTCCATGCACTTCTTGTGTGGAAACTGAAACTTTACATTCCCTTCCTTTGAATCAATGATAGCACCTGTGGTACGAAGAAAAGGTCTTCCAAGAATAATAGGACTAGAGGTTTTACTCCCCATGTCCATGATTAGAAAATCCACAGGCACAAAAGTCATATGTAACTCTACCATAACATCACTTACTTTTCCCAAAGCATGTTTAATAGAGTCATCAGCAAGTGCTAGTTCAATAGAGCATTTTTCAAGATTTTTCAATTCAAGCACTTCATATAGTTCTTTAGATAAAACAGAGACACTAGATCCTAGATCAAGTATGGCATGGTGTGTCTCTTTTCCAATAGTTACTAGTACCTTAGGTATCCACATATCCCCAAGCTTAGGTGGTATCATAGCCTCTTGGTTGTACCTAGCAATCTTTTCTTTCAAGACATGATTAGCAATATAAGAACCAAAACCTGCTTGGTTAGTGTTGATGGAAGGATCACTTGCAAATTTTTGTAAGATAGATATTAATTCATGCAAGCTACAATTTTCTAAGTCAAGCAAAGGATCCTTGACTTCATTAAGCATTTTAACTTCCTCAACTTCAACCTCTTTCATTACCCCAATAGATTCTTTAGCAACTCTCTCTTGCTCATGAATGTGTTCCCAAGACTTATTGATAACCTCTTGGCAATATTTTATTGTTTCCTCATGTTTTTGGGCTGTAATGATGCTCTTTAATGATGAGACTTCCTTAGTAAGCTGATCTACCCTTTCAAACAAAGCATCTTGTTTTTCAAACTTAGAGATAAATTCCTTATTAAGCTCTTTTTGGGTAGATATAAAAGATCTAATGGTGTTTTCCAAGTCACTAGAAACATTACCACTAGAAGCATATTTATTTGGCACATATGGGGGTTTATTATAAGAGTTATAATTGTTGTTACCATACCCATTATTACCATAGTTCCTAATGAAGTTGACATCAATATTTTCAGAATTGTTTCCAACTAGTTCTTGCAAAGGAACATTTTCAACACTAGGTTTATTAAGCAAAGCAAGAATAGTATCCATTTTAGATGACAAATCATTAGTTTCTTCAATAGAGTTCACTTTCTTAGAAGGATTAGGTGCCCTATCAGTATGCCATTGACTATAGTTTTGTAAAATGCTTTCCAATATATTTTTAGCTTCTACTATAGTCTTACTCATAAAAGCACCTCCAGCAGCAGAATCAAGTATGTTTCTAGACATGTAGTTTAAACCATTGTAGAAAGAGTGTAATATGGTCCATTCATTAACTCCATGTGAGGGACAAGTTCTAAGCATAAGTTTTATCCTATCCCAAGCCATAGCAACATGTTCATTTTCATTTTGCCTAAAAGAAAGGATGTTGTTTCTATTTTGCAAAATTTTAACAGGGGGATAATATTTCTTAATGAAAGCTTCTTTTAGATCATCCCAAGAATTAATACTACCAGATGGCAAGGAATGCAACCACTCTTTAGCTTTTCCTCTAAGTGAAAAAGGAAATAACTTCAGTTTTAGGATATCACTTTCCACATTTTTAAACTTTTGCATGTCACATATTTCAACAAAGTCATGAAGATGCATAGAGGCATCCTCCATAGCACTACCACCAAATTGTTCCCTAGTTATCAAGTTCAACAAACTAGGACTTACTTCATAACTCTCAGCATTTATCTTAGGTGTGGCAATAGCTCTCGTGATAAATTGATCATTAGGAGTGTTTGTGTAGTCACACAACTTAGTTCTTTCTCCCATTTTAGCAAGTTTTTTTTGGTATTTTTAATTTTTTATGCAAAACTGAAATAAATATGATATGATATGCAATGACACTAACAAAACAAATAAATTGCTTTGTAAGTAAAGATGGATAAGATGGTGCTCACGTAGGTGCAACCTCCCCAAGCTTAGGTGTTAGCACAAGTTGGTGACGTTGACTTTGTTGTGAGATGAATGCGATGATGCACACCCTTGGATAAATCTCTCAGCTACGATTCCCCGGCAACGGCGCCAGAAAACGTCTTGATGATCCCGAAGAGCAAGGCTTGATACCTGCAAAAGTAAACGGGATTAGGTTGAGACTCCAAGTGCAGAGTGTATAGTAAGTGGAAGACAGTTTTCCCCACGAGGGGTGACTCGAGGGTTTAATATCGAACTCTCGGGGAATCTGAAGTGGTAGATTTATCTTCTTATCCTTCTTTTGGTTACCTACAAAACAAGGTTAGATGTTTTGGTCCTCAACCTCACCTGTGGTTGTCAAGCACAAGGTGTAAGAATGATATCAGGATAGTTATGCAATGCAAACAAGAAATAAATATGTAA
The DNA here is from genome assembly GCA_947311845.1 of Poa pratensis. Classification (NCBI taxonomy): domain Eukaryota; kingdom Viridiplantae; phylum Streptophyta; class Magnoliopsida; order Poales; family Poaceae; genus Poa; species Poa pratensis. Next base: position 21,018,156 of record CAMZMU010000118.1, read on the forward strand.
CTAATGCTCACGTTAGTGGTGGATCACAGAACTTTCTCTCACGTTGACTGCACTAGCCACCCCCCCCGTTACTCCAACTAATGCTCACGTTCCCCCACACACGCTCTCATAAACATGCTTGATCAAACAAGTAGACAAGAACGGGTACATAATATGCATCTATACTCATAACTGAAACAAACATTGCAATCTCAAACATATATTAACTCATAAAGATCCACCACAAAGGTATTACAACGGTGACCATAATCATGTTCAGCAGCTCATACGGTGCTAATTAGTGAAGCTCAAGAGAGAAGAGATACATAAGTTACTTCCACAAACCCATAGTACAGAGGTGGACTACTCCCTCTTCATCATGGAGATGGTGGAGAAGTCGATGGAGAAGATGGAGACCACGCCGGCAGCGCCCCGCCGGAGTTTTCCCCCTCCAATCTGCAGCTCCTAATCTCCGTTTCGGTGTTTCTGTGTTTGTGCGGCGCTCCTTCCAGAGAACGTCGGGGACCGTTTTTATAGGCATTTTAGGTCAAGACGATGTCGGTGGAGAAAAGATCGAAGGCAACGGAGCCACGAGGCCCAAACTGGTGGGTCCCACGTGGCTACAGTACCAGCAACGTGGGCCCCCCTCGTTTGGTCCTCGAGCCTCCGTTTGCTCGCTTCCTTCGCCCACAGGTCTTCTTCCTTCCAAATATTGACGCCCGTAAATTTCCAGGTGATTTCGTTGACGTTTGGGTCCCTGAAACATTAAAATAAGAAAACGGGGTTTTCTGCCTGTGCAGGTTAATTCCATAAAAATAGGAAATAAATGAATATTCCCAAAAATCATTATAAAACATGATATAACCCTTATATGATGCAAATATGATTGGAATATAAGCAATTAAAGTGCAAAGTTCATGTATGCATTTTACATGCATCAGCCCGCCCAGTCGTCACCGTATTCCTGTACGCCCTGCTTTACAAAAGTTCATCAGTGCGCGTGGCTGGAGCTCTGTTCCTATGTCTTCACGGCCGCCAGATGAACATCTACTGTCTTCATCCTCCTGCGCAAAATGTACTGCTCCTGGTGACGGCAGCGTGTATGGAGCCCCGCTACTAGTCTTCACGGCAGCAACATCGTCACCAAGCATCCACCAAGCTCTTGACACAACGAATATTCTTTGTTAAAAACAGCAAACAAAGCTAATAAACAGAGCCAATAAGCAGTAAACAAAGCAAAATGTAGTGGGATAAGCAGCTAACAGAGCAAACAGAGCTAAATAAGTAGCTAACATAGCAAATACATAGCTGAACAGAGCTAACTAACAGAGCAAACCGAGCTAAATAAGTAGCTAACATAGCAAATACATAGCTAAACAGAGCTAACTAACAGAGCAAACCGATTGAAATAATTAAGTAGCTAACAGAGCAAATACATAGCTAAACAGAGTTACAAAACAGAGCAAACGGAGCTAAATAAATACTATAACAAGCAAATACATAGCTGAACAGAGCTAACTAATAGAGCAAACCAACCGAAATAATTAAGTAGCTAACAGAGCAAATACATAGCTAAACAGAGCTACAAAACAGAGCAAACCAAGCTAAATAAATACTCTAACAGAGCAAATACATAGCTGAACAAGCTAACTAACAGAGCAAACCGATCTAAATAAGTAGCTAACATAGCAAATACATAGCTAAACAGAGCTAACTAACAGAGCAAACTGACCTAAATAATTAATTAGCTAACAGAGCAAATACATAGCTAAACAGAGCTACAAAACAGAGCAAACGGAGCTAAATAAGTAGCTAACATAGCAAATACATAGCTGAACAGATCTAACTAACAGAGCAAACCGAGCTAAATAAGTAGCTAACTGTCGTGTCTCGTTGCACGGACACCGGGAGTATAGGATACCCCCTTTTAGGTTCGGCACGGGGTGCGAAGGAGGCTGAGAATCGTCTTCTTGGGCGGAGTCTAGATCAAGCTCTCCTCTCCACATCAAGCATGAAACCAAAGGGACACAAGGAGCTACCCAGGTTCAGGCCGCCCGGAGGCTAAAAGCCCTACTCCTGCATGTCTGGATTGATGAGTTCTTCATAGTGTGGCTTACAATGGAACCTCCCGGATGGGTACCCGAAGGGTTTTGGCTGAGGTAGAAGAAGGACAGATCCTGACCCGGAGGAGATCACCTTCCTCTCTACCTTCGCAGCCCTAGTCTAGTCTTGCTCTGGTTCTAGCTTGTGTTCGTCCTTGCTTCGACCCTCCCTCCTCCGTGCCTTGGTCCTCCTTTTATAGGCTAAGGGGTTGCCACAGGGTCACGTGAGGGGCATGAGGGACCTTCGGGGTGAAGGACCCTCCTCATCTAGTTTAGGAGGAGACGTGGCCTCTCCTCAGCCTAGCGTCTCCTTTGGGTTAGGTGGGAGCGTCCGCCTTGGGGTGGACAGGAGCTGACACCACCACGGGACGTGCTTCCCGCCCGCGCTGCCTTCGCCTTGCTTCCCAAGTCTTCCGCGGTGAGGTGGAGTGCTTATCCACAGGGACGTGGGGAAGTACCCGAGAGGGAGCCTGGCCTCCTGCCGGGAACTCGGGCTCTCGGGTCCTTCCTGGCCTTCTTGCTTGGTTCGGGGACCCGGAAGGTCCCCAGGACCGGAGCCCTTTGTCGATAGGCCATGTGTGTCTTGACGGTGAACCCGCCAGCTTGACTTGAGTCTTGGTCTTGTCCATCTTCATCTTGGGCCCACATGGGGTGGACCCACTTTGGCAGTACTAGGGGAACCCCATGTTCCACTGCTGCGACAGTAGCCCCCGGGCATGGTCCCGGCGGCTCTTGCTCCAGCTGCCGGGGCCATGGCCTAAAGATAGGTCAAAGTGGGTCCCGGGCACCTGGTCTTCCTTGCTCTGCTTCATGATGGCCTTGAAGGTCTTGGAGTTACTCCGCTCGGGGGAATAACTGCGATGGCCCCCTCGATTCCCAATAACGGAAGAACCGAGGAGACGCTTGACAGAGGTGCCGCCGTGGCTATAAAAGCGAGGCGCACCCCTGGCTCTTTCGTTCATCTTCTTCCTCAGTCCAACTCCAGGCCTCCCCACAAGCTGCCAGCGCCAATGGCGAGAGCGAGGAGAGGAGTTGGGCGCCCTCGTTCTTCTTCAGCTGCTGCAGAGTGGCCCCTCCACTCGTGGTCGAGCTGTTCCGCGAGGTCGTGGGATTCGCGGTCGCGGCGGCCGTGGAGGCCGCGGCACCGCTGCTCCCCCTCCTAGGAGCATGGTTCATACCAGCTTCGCGCCGTTCGAGTTCATCGTGGATCTGAACCGCAGGCCTCGCAGCCGGCTTCTCCTGCCGGATTCCTTCGCGATGGCGACGGAGGACATCGGACCCTCCGGCTTCTGGCTGCAAGTGGAAGGCTGCCCCAATGGCCCCTCCTGGGCCATGGCGGAGCGCACCACTGAAGGCGCCATGCTTCTGGGTCCGGGGTGGAAGTCGTTCTCCCTGCCCGCCGCCTGTCCGGGGGCAATGCTTGGTGTTCCGGTACGACGGAGATGCAACGCTCTCCGTGAAGATCTTCGGTGTCGATGGCGGACGCGTGGAGTGCTGCATGGAGAGCAGCAGCGGCAGTTCGAGCTCCTACGACGAGGATGAAGATGAGGAAAACTCATCTGACATCAAGGTCGAGGGGAGCTCGTCTTCCTGAAGGCGAGGAGCTTCGGACGGGCGCCATGGAGATCTCGTTGACCTCCTCCCGGCGGCCTTGACGACGTATTTCTGGAAGTAGCGTCTTCCATTGTACGGCGGTGCTCCTTGCTCGACGGGAGCCAACCTTTTTGTTGTAAAAAAGATCGTCCCCTTGTAGTCCTTGTAAATGAAGAAGATCTTGTTTCCTCCTTGTCTTCGTGTCGTCCGTGTGAATGAGAACGAGTTTTTTGCAAAACGCGCTCCCATTACTGCAGCAGCCGTAGCGTCAAGGGGTAGGTGGAGCGTGGGAGGCCTATAAAAGACCTCCAGACTCCAACCCCTTGACACATCTTCTCGCCTTGTCCGCTCCTCTTCTTCCTTTGCCTCTCCCGCCCCGCAGAACAATGTCCGGCGAAGCAGAGAGGGCCTTGTCCGACGTGTCGACGGCGGAGTCCGTCTTCCGAGGAGCGGCGGAGGCACCCAGCGAAGCTGGAGCCCGAGCCACTGATGGCGAGGTTGCGTCCCGTTCTTCTGCTGCCCAGAATGTCGCTCGCCTGGCGGCCGTCTCTGGTCCTGTTGCCCAAGAAGAGGCAAGGATTAGGGCAGTGAGGAGGGCGCACCTGTGGTCCATCCTGAAGGAAAGGACTGCCGGTATTCCGGAGCTGTCCTTGGTTGTGGCTGAGCTCGAGGCCATCGAAAGGTTCACTGCTCTTCTCTGTTTTTCCGCCTTTTTCTTGGATGACTCGATCTTGACCTGGACTTTTTGTAGGCCGAGAGTCAGTCCGTAGGCGAACTGGCGGACGGAATCTTCCGTCTCTTTGGCCCTGGAGCGCCCTGGTCGGCAGAAGGGGGTCGAGCTCTTCGACGCGCCTGACAAGATCCTGCACGCGTGTTATCTTTCATCCAGGCGTCCCCGGAAGAAAGAGTGCACCCGGCAGGCAATAAAACAGAAGACAGATCTGCAGCCAGGAGCCTGAGCTGGCCTTAGTAGCATAGGCTAGATATGTATCCAGGAAAGCTTCGACTGAATGTAATCAGAATTGTAAATTCAGAATGTAAGTTCAGATGAATGCAATCCTAGGGCTCAACTCCCGGGGTCATTTCCCAAACCTCCCCTTGCACTAACGCGCCGTCAAGTTTTCTGAGGAGATCTCTTAGGTGACAAGTACTCTAACCGCCTGTACCGGTAGCAGCACCCCTAAGAGCACTATGCCTTCCGGGAGTCCACTCCACAGCCACGGGTACTAGGCCAGAAGGGAAATCTGACCGTTCGCCGGGGAGGACGCATTACCCCCGCAAAGGTTCTCATCAACTGTCAAGCATGCGCAGGTTGGTGGTATATTGACTCCGAGCGAGATATTATGCCTAGAATGCAAGATGCACATGCAAAGACTTAGCTGGTTTTTGCCGTGCCTTGATCTGCTCTGTCCTTCCCGGGTACCCAGCTCCTGAGCCGCTCTTCAGCATCCATTCCTGTCCCGGGAGAGGCGCTACACACAACACACTTTCAGTAGGAAAAGAATGGACCCTCCCTTACATGTCGTGAAAGTGTTTCATCCGGAGCAACCCGCAAGCAAAGTTGAATGTGCATTTCTGTGTTTAGGTTCTTTAAAACACAGCACTGCCCGTTCCACTTCTTACCGCGGCAGTACGGCACGATCAGGTGGCAGCGCCTACTGATAGGCTACTCGCGCTCGACCTGTCAGCCACCATGTCAGCCCCCTGCTTGGGGGTTGTTACGGATAACACACTTCACGACAACAAGAGAGGCTCACGGAATTGAAAAACTTATCTTTTATTCCTTGGCGACGATTCTTACACCCTTATACAGAACACTAGCCCCTTGGGCGTGCTTAGTTGACTCGAACTATCTGCGATTCATGTTCGTATTCAGGGGTAGAATTTCCGGAGATTCTCGATGTTCCAGGCGTTGCCCTCCGGCCTGCCTTTCTCGTCCTCCAGATAAACAGCTCCGGGTCTCAGGGTATGCGTCACCCGATAAGGTCCTTCCCACTTGGAGACAGCTTGTTCATGTTATCAAGCTTCTGCTTCTTGCGGAGAACCAGGTCTCCGGGTTCCAGTACCCGTGAACGGATATGGCGATCATGATAGCGGCGGAGCCCTTGCTGGTATCGAGCAGATCGTAAGGAAGCTCGACACCGCACCTCTTCCAGGAAGTTGATGTCATCAATCCTCCTCTCAGCTTGTGCGTCTTCATCATAGGCAAGTACCCGGGGGGATCCATGCCTGAGCTCTGTTGGCAAGACGGCTTCTGCTCCATAGACAAGGAAGAATGGTGTTTCTTGAGTGGCTCTGCTTGGTGTGGTTCTGAGGGACCACAAGACACTTGGTAGATGCTCAATCCAGTTCTTGCCCTTGTCTTCTAACTTGTCAAAGGCCTTGGTCTTCAAACCCTTTAGGACCTCCGCATTGGCTCGCTCCACTTGCCCATTGCACCTTGGGTAGGACACCGAGGCAAAACACACCTTGATTCCCAGCTCTTCACAGAAGTTGAGGAAGGATCGGCTTGTGAACTGAGAGCCATTGTCCGTTATGATTCTGTTGGGTACTCCGAAGCGGTACACGATCCCTTCAATGAACTTGATGGCTGCTTGAGCTGTCTGTCTTGGTACTGGCATCACTTCCACCCACTTTGTGAACTTGTCGATGGCCACGAAAAGGTATTCATGGCCCCCGACAGACTTCGGTATCTTCCCCACGATGTCCAGCCCCCAGACCGCGAACGGCCAGGAGATTGGAATTGGCTGCAGAGCTTGCGCCGGCTGATGTATGTTCTTCGCATAGTACTGGCAGGCTTCACAGGTCTTGACTAGCTGCTCCGCATCACTGAGGACTGTTGGCCAGTAGAACCCGTGACGAAAAACTTTACCCGCCAGTGATCTTGATGCCACATGACTTGAACATGTGCCCTCGTGGATGTCCCGTAGCAGTACTTGGCCTTGTTCTTGAGGATGCAGCGGAGCTTGACTCCGTTGTCCCGTCGCCGGTAGAGCTCGCCGTCGATCATGACGTAGAGCTTGGCTTGACGAGCCACCCGCTCGGCGTCGTGATCGTCCTCCGGGAGGGCGTGCTCCATGATGTACTTGACGATGTCCCGGGCCCAGGGTGGGTGGGTTCCTTCCACCGGTAGCACCATCCGACGGAAAGAAAGCATAGCTTCCTCCGCTGGAGGGGCTGCCGGGTCTTGAGCTTCTGGGCTGGCTACCCGTGTTGTCGAGGTAGAAGGGTCGCCAGCCCCCGGCGCAGATCTTGTCGCGAGCCTCTCGGGTGGGATCGAAGGTCGCCTGAGGACCTCGATGTAGATCCCGGGAGGCACTGGTTCTTGCTTGGACGCCACCTGCGATAGCTCATCCGCGGCCGTGTTTTCTCCCCGTGGGACGTACACAGCCCGGAAGTTGTCGAAGCGCCGCTGCAGCTTCCAGACCTCTTCAACGTATGGTGCCATCTGAGGGCACGCGTACTCCTTGTTCACTTGTTTGATGACTAACTGAGAGTCACCCTTGACGACGATCTTGTTGATGCCGAGGCCGACGGCAGCACGAAGTCCTGCGAGCAGGCCCTCGTACTCCGCCGTGTTGTTGGAGATGTTCCCTTGGTAGTGCATCTGGACGACGTACTTCAGCCGGTCCCCGGTTGGTGAGGTTAGGACAACCCCAGCACCTCCTTTCCCCTTGGTGTAGGAGCCGTCGAAGTGCATGGTCCAGGCGCTAGGATCTTCCTTCCCGGGGAGGCAGGTTTCCTCTTCCGGGTCGTCGAACGCCGTCTCGGTCCACTCGGCCGTGAAATCCGCCAGCGCCTGACTCTTGATGTTGTCCGTGTGCTCGAACTTGAGACCGAAACCTTGAAGCTCCATGGCCCACCATGATATGCGACCAGTGGCAAGTGGGTTCTCCAGGGGGCTTCTTAGGTTGTACTTGGACACCACCGTGATGGGATGGCTTTGGAAGTACGGCCTCATCTTGCGGGAGGCAATGAGGATTGCCAGCAGCAGCTTCTGCATCATGGGGTACCGCTCCCGGGCGTCGCGCAGCACTGCGCTGACGAAGTAGACCGGGTGCTGCACCTTGCGGGTCGCCGAGTCCTGAGAGGGCTCGGCTTCCTCCACGTCGATGTCTTGGGGTGGGGACGAGGTAGCCCCCGGCGAAGTCTCGTCGGAGGGAGATTCTCCATTCCCGACGGGCTCCGCGCCGCTGGTGAGGTTGCAGTGACGTCAGGATCGTGAGACCCCTGGTCACCCGGCAGCCTTTTCTTGCACGGTTGTCCCGGGAGAGAGTTCCCGGGTCGCTTGCCCTTGATCTTGCTTGACTTCTTCGGAGGAGCGTCACGCTCTACCACAAGCACAGCGCTGATCACCTGGTTGGTGGCAGCAATGTACAGTAGTAGGGGCTCCTTCTCTTCTGGTGCCACGAGGATTGGTGGCGAGGCGAGGTAGCGCTTAAGGGACTGCAGGGCTTCCTCGGCCTCGGAGGTCCACTCCACGGGGCCTGACTTCTTGAGCAGCCTGAAGAACGGTAAGGCCCGCTCCCCAAGCCTTGAGATGAAGCGCCCGAGTGCAGTGATGCACCCGTTGAGGCGCTGTACGTCCTTGACCCGCCGGGGCGCCTCCATGCGCTCGATTGCCTTGATTTTGTCCGGATTCGCCTCGATCCCTCGGTGAGAGACCAGGAAACCCAGCAGCTTGCCGGAGGGGACCCCGAACACGCACTTGTCGGGGTTGAGCTTGAAGTTGACCCGGCGGAGGTTCTCGAAGGTCTCGTGCAGGTCTTGGATGAGGGAGTCCTTGTACCGGGTCTTGACCACGATGTCGTCGATGTACGCTTCAACGTTGCGGCCCAGCTGTGACCCAAGGCATGCTTGCATTGCGCGCTGGAAGGTAGCGCCGGCGTTCCGGAGGCCAAAAGGCATCCGGGTGTAGCAGTAGCAGCCCTTGGGAGTGATGAAGGCCGTCTTCTCTTGGTCCTCGAGTGACATCATGATCTGGTGGTACCCGGAGAAGGCGTCCAAGAAACACAGCAGCTCGCACCCGGCCGTGGAATCCACGATCATGTCGATCCGCGGCAGGGGGAAAGGGTCCTTGGGACAGGCCTTATTCAGGTCTGTGAAGTCGATGCAGAGTCTCCACTTGAAGGTCATGGGCTTCGGTACCACCACGGGGTTGGCCACCCAGCTTGGGTGGGGAACCGACCGGATGACACCAGCTTCTATCAACTTGTCCACCTCGGCGATGATGAATTCCAGCTTTTCCTTGCTTTGGTTCCGGAGAACCTGCTTCACGGGGCGAGCCCCCGGATTGACCGCCAGTTTGTGCTCGATCACCTCCCTTGGAACGCCGGGTAAACCTGACGCCTCCCACGCGAAGACGTCAGAGTTTTCCCGAAGGAAGGCGACGAGCGCGCTTTCCTATTTGTCGGTGAGGCGGGCGCCGATGGTGATGGAGCGAACTCCGTCGCTGGTTAGCGCCACCTTCTTGGTCAGCTGCGGATCGCCATGGAATGGCGCCTTCTTGGGGGGAGTAGATGTGGAGCCCCCAGGGTGCCCTTCGCCCCCGGGGAGAGCCCCATCATCCTCCTGTACACCTTGAGGGACATCCGCCATGATTGCCACCGTCTGGTTCAGCTGGTGAACGCAGTAGATAGCATCGTCGATGTCGGCCTTGACCTTGATCACACCCCACGGCGCCGGAATCTTCAGCATGTTGTAGGCGAAGTGGGAGACGGCCATGAACTTGGCCAGAGCAGGTCTGCCAAGTATGCCGTTGTACGGTAGCGGAGTGTCGGCGATGTCGAAGACGATTTCCTCGGTGCGGAAGTTCTTGGAGTCGCCGAAGGTGACCGGAAGGGTGATCTTCCCGAGGGGTCGAGTAACACTTCCGTTCACGCCTTGGAACACCCCGGTGTCTTGCAGGCGAGACAGGGGAATTTGAAGGATAGCCAGGACCTTCGCCGTCAGCAAGTTGAGGCTGGAGCCTCCGTCGACCAGCATCTTGGTGACCTTGTAGTTGTGGATGACGGCGACACGATCAGCGGCAGGGTCCCGACCCCGGTAGTGTTTGCAGGGTGGTCTTCTGGGTCGAAGGTGATGACTTGACTAGACCAGTCCAGGGGCTTGGACGGAGCAGAAGCAACCGCGTTCAGCTCCCGGACAAGTCTCTTGCTGGCGCCGTTAGAGGCAAAGAAGACCCTCCGTGGATGCACCCGACAACTCCAGTGACTTCTTGATACTTGCCGCCGTTGCCTCCTTCGGGAGCCGGAGCTTCCCCGTTGCCGCCTCCGCCTTGGCGACCCGTGGGACAGTCACGAGCGATGTGCCCGGCAGTGCCGCAGTTGTAGCAACCGTCTTGACTGACCCCATCAGCTCGACGTTGCTCCCGGATGGCGAGGTTCTTGAGCATGCGGCAGTCCTTGAGCAAGTGGTTGCCTGCAGGATGGATGTGGCACTAGGGATCACCTTCACCTTCTTCCTCGGAAGACGGCGCGGGCTTGGTCTTCTTCGGAAGAGGCTCGATGACGAAGATCCGCTTGTCGGGTCCAGGGTCCCGCTTCTTGTTTTTGGCTGGAGTGACCTTGTCCTCGGGCTCATCCTCCCCGGGAACTTGGCTCCTTCTTTAGCTTGAGCGCACCGATCTACTAGCTCCCAGAGCTTACGAGCAGACTCGACGCGATGGATGCTCAGCTTCTCGCGCATCTTGGGTTGCGGACGTTGGCGTGGAAGGACTGGATCACCAACTCCTCCTTGATGCACGGATGGTGTTCATCTTCTGGGTGAAGCGCTGGATGAACTTGCGGAGAGTTTCACCCGGCAGCTGCTTGAAGTCGTGGAGATCACTGGGAGCCCCCGGGCGCTCGTACCCGCCTTGGAAAGCCCCCAGAAACTGCTCCTTCAGTGCCCGCCAGGAACGGATGGAGCACTTGGGAAGGTTGAGAAGCCAAGTCTGGACGTCTCCCTTTAGGCCAATGGGAACCAGTTGGCCATCATGACCTCGTCGGCCCCGGCAACCATCGCAGCAAGAGAGTAGATCTGCAGAAAGTCCCGGGGGTTCGTGGTGCCGTCGGAGCGAAGAACGTTGATCTTGAATTTCTTGGGCCAGTTGAAGTGGCGGAACTCCGGGGGCGAGAGCGAGGCAGCCTTCGGCGAGGTCGATGCCCCGATCTTCCCGGCGGTGACGTTCTTGGCGATGTTCGATGCGGGTGCGCATATCCTCGTTTTGACAGTTGTTGAGCTCGTCACGAAGATCTGGGTTGCGCGAGGTAGACGACCCGATGGAGATGGCCTCGCCGTGATCGCGGTTTAGCCGATCAGCCATCGGTGGCACAGTGCGAGGAGGCGCCGTCTTGGCTTGATGTTCAACACGAGGCTGGCCTCGCGGATCACGTGTCTTGTCTTGTGCTGCTCCGGGATTGTCGACGGTGGAGCTTGAGTGGGTTCGACCCACGGACCACCATCGGCAAAGTCGAGGAGCCTCTCGATGCGAGTCCTCCATTCTTGGTAGACCTTGGGGTCGCCGCTGCTTGGAGGGAACTGCATCAGGGCCTTGGCAGCGACTAGAGCATCATGGCGAGCTTGCACGCCCGAAGGCGAGTGCGCGGTGGTCTTGCTTTTGGATGCTCGTGGATCCCCGCTGGGGCGAACGCCGTGGTTCCCTCCTCCAGTGGTGGGCTCCTTGCCAGCGCCGTTGCAGACGCTCTTCTCCCCCGAGCGAGGAGGAGGCATGGTGGTGCCCTTTGGAGCCGCCGCTCCGCCAGGGCCGTTGTCCTTGTTGTGACCGTCAACTTCGTCCGGCGCCACCCTTTCCATGGGAGGCGGGGACGGAGAGACGCTCCGTCGTGCGCCAGCAGCACGACGTTCAGCTGAAGCTTGAGTGCACGAGGGAGAAACCGGCTTGGACGCCGCAGGGTCTCCCTTCTTCCTCGGAGGCATGCTTGACGAAGAGCTTACCGATGAACTTGATGAAGATGAAGCCAGCGCTTGCGCCCCCTACCTGGCGCGCCAGATGTCGTGTCTCATTGCACGGACACCGGGAGTATAGGATACCCCCTTTATGTTCGGCACGGGGCGCGAAGGAGGCTGAGAATCATCTTCTTGGGTGGAGTATAGATCAAGCTCTCCTCTCCACGATCAAGGCATGCAACCAAAGGGACACAAGGAGCTACCCAGGTTCAGGCCGCCCGAGGCTAAAAGCCCTACTCCTGCATATCTGGATTGATGAGTTCTTCATAGTGTGGCTTACAATGGAACCTCCCGGATGGGGTACCCGAAGGGTTTGGCTGGAGGTAGAAGAAGGACAGATCCTGACCCGGAGGAGATCACCTTCCTCTCTACCTTCGCAGCCCTAGTCTAGTCTTGCTCTGGTTCTAGCTTGTGTTCATCCTTGCTTCGACCTCTCCCTCCTCCGTGCCTTGGTCCTCCTTTTATAGGCTAAGGGTTGCAACAGGGTCACGTGAGGGCATGAGGGACCTTCGGGGTGAAGGACCCTCCTCATCTTGTTTAGGAGGATACGTGGCTTCTCCTCAACCTAGCGTCTCCTTTGGGTTAGGTGGGAGCGTCCGCCTTGGGGTGGACAGGAGCTGACACCATCACGAGACGTGCTTCCCGCCCGCGCTGCCTTCGCCTTGCTTCCCAAGTCTTCCGCGGTGAGGTGGAGTGCTTATCCACAGGGACGTGGGGAAGTACCTGAGAGGGAGCCTGGCCTCCTGCCGGGAACACGGGCTCTTGGGACCTTCCTGGCCTTCTTGCTTGGTTCGGGGACCCAGAAGGTCCCCAGGACCGGAGCCCCTTTGTCGATGCAGGCCATGTGTGTCTTGACGGTGAACCCGCCAGCTTGACTTGAGTCTTGGTCTTGTCCATCTTCATCTTGGGCCCACATGGGGTGGACCCACTTTGGCAGTACTAGGGGAACCCCATGTTCCACTGCTACGACACTAACATAGCAAATACATAGCTAACTAACAGAGCAAACCGACCTAAATAATTAAGTAGTTAACAGAGCAAATACATAGCTAAACAGAGCTACAAAACAGAGCAAACCAAGCTAATAAATACTCTAACAGAGCAAATACATTGCTGAATAGAGCTAACTAACAGAGCAAACCGATCTAAATAATTATGTAGCTAACAGAGCAAATACATAGCTAAAAAGATTTACAAAACAGAGCAAACGGAGCTAAATAAATACTCTAACAGAGCAAATACATAGTAAAAAGAGCGGTCATTTACCTTAGGCGAGGCGGGCTCGCTTTCCGTCGCGGATTGCGTCCCAGGCGTCGGCGCTGGAGCCACTGCCAGCGGAGACGTCAGAGGAGACCTCATCCTGCTCGAACACCGGAGCGTCCCCCTCCTCCTCCTCATCCTCCTCCTCCGCTGCCACCACCGCTGCCACCGCCGCATCTGGCCCAGGGCCCTGGCTAGGGAGAAGAGAGCGGTCTATGGCCGCCCGGAGCTGCGTCTGGAACAACGCCTCCTCGGCGGCTTCTATCGCGTGCTCAGCGGCCGAGATGCGGATAGCTCTCTGCATCGCAAACGCCCGAATGACACTGTCGGCGTGCTCGCGCTCAAAGGCGGCGCGAGAGAGGAGGAGACCGACCTCTAGATCCTCATCCTCATCATCCGAGGAGGACGAGATCCGGGCATCGGTGGCCGCCGCCGCCATGGATCCGGATGGGATTTTACGGCTCCGAATGAACTAGCGACCGCGGTCGCCGGGGATCTTGCCCCAATTGTAGGGGAGATCCGGGCTGCGCCTCGGAGGGTGGGAGGAGGAAGATGCTCCATCCCGACTTCTGTCGGCGCCGGATGGGTTCGCCATCGATGGGTGAAGTAGGAGGAGAGCGTGTGCGTCTAGGGTTAGGAACTGGGGAGAGTGAGAATGAGAGTGAGGTACACTGGAGTGGGAGATATAATACCGGCACCGCTTAATGGATCTTCACATGGGAAACGGAGATAGACCGATCTCCGTTTCTGATATGGTCATATAAGCAACGGAGATATTATTTCCTCCGTTGCCCATATATGAGCAACGGAGCTGTTTTCCGACTCCATTACCATTGTGTCGGGCCCATCGATTGACTAGCGCACGCGTGCTTCGGAACTCATTCTTCCGTCGCCTAACTCTTGTCGTTGCCATAGAGGGGTATCTGATGTGTCGTTCTGTACTAGTGTTACCCCCACATGGGACGGGGCTTGACCGGAAACTTGTCTGTGTTAATATGGAGCTACCTCAATTGCTATAGGGGTGGCTATGGCCCCTGAACTGATTGCTGCCTAAGAGAGAGGAGCATAAAGAGTGTAGATTAAGTTACTACCAGTTGCACCGATTAGATCTCCTGACATGGCAGTATGGGGCCAAAGATGGGTCATACGGTGTCGGGAGGACCAACCTAGTCCAAGAGGTATCTTTGTATTAGTATGGACATAGTGAAAAGTCTTGATTAGTGTCCCGACGTTTTTCGTATTGTCGTCTGGCAATCCATGGGTGTTCCACGGCGGTGACCTATTTGACGTGGTGAAAGTGTACAAACTCTGCAGAGTCAAAACTATTCGAATAGCCGCGTCCACGGTCATGGACAGTTGAAAGGCCATGTAGCCAGCATTGTGTCGATGTTTTCAAAAAGTGGTGTTGCGATGGAAAGGAAGTGAGTACTTGGGAAGTACTATGTGGACCGGGAAAGATCGTACCTTTGAGGTACAGGTTTGTGTTTTGAAAGAAAACCTGGAAATGCCTTAGTCCTAAGAAGTTCTGCAAAGAAAAATATCTTTGGAAAAGATTTTACCAAAACCCTCAATGATAAGTGGTATCTGCGAGAGGAAAATTCTATTTTATAAAAATATATCTTTTGAAGTATCTTTTTCAATAAAGATATAGAGATGTCATCAACCACGGTTAATCTTTTATTCACCATGGGTAGTAAGCCCTAATTATAGCCATTCCTACCACAGCCTCAAAAATCATGTCTTGCATATGTTAGCATCGTTTTTGAGTAGAGCTTGCGAGTACATTCAAACGTACTCATATTGGTTTCGTCCCTGGCTATTGTCCTAGCTAGACTTTTACTATGAGGAACCTTAGGAGGAGGAATTTGGAGAAGACGAAGGCTTTGTCGACAACTATCCTAGCTAGGACGTCTCCCGGTCAGCTGCCTGTAGGTGTTTGGCGTTGACATGGGTGCTACCGCTTTCCGCTAAGACTTCCGTTGTGCTAGGTATTCCTGCCCTGTGTGGCAGCTATGTGAAGTTGGTCATGTGACCATTATGTAAGACTTATTTGAGACTCGTGTAATGGATGTTGTATTCTGAACTACCAACTCGAGTATGTTGTTCACGACAGACTGATCATGGGATCGTGAATGTATCCATACTGGTGTTCCTGGACAGCTAGTCTGGGGGCCCCATAGTTTTTGTCTCCCTCTCGCAGCCAAGCTACCCTAGATCTTTGTTTCCAGTAAATCTCTTCTTTCTCTAACAGATCATCAAGTTCTCTCTCAATATTTCTTGCTTTATTGAAACTTCTGTTATCTCTTCTGGCCCTGTTGAATTCCAGCTCTTTTCTCAATTTCCCAATTCGCTGGTTATACGACCATGCTTTTTCCTGCTCCAGGACTGCAGGCAGTCCATGACTGTGCTCAGCTTACGTGACAAGTGCCCCGGGTCACTAGCCACCGGCTGGTAATTCCATGCTGCTTTGATTTCCTCTTGGAAAGATGGTCTTTTTCCCAGTAAGCTTGTACCTGCGACAGCGAGGAGCAGAGGCTAGTACATTCTGTTTATTTAAATCAAGGAGAATAGGGCAATGATCATAATGAGAGCTTACCAGATGGTGGACATGGCAATTGGGAAAGATGCTAGACCAGGCTGGGCAAGCAACAGCACGGTCTAGTCTCACCCTTACATTTCGAGGGCCTTTTTGCTTGTTGTCGTAGGTCCAAGGTATGCCAGAGAACCCCAGGTCAAACAGGTTTCAGAAAGAAAGCATCTCTCTGAAGTTTGCCATATGTTTTCCCCCCTTCTACAAGAGGAGAAGTGCTCTTCCTGCCACATAGCTTCATTAAAATCCCCTAGCATAAGCCAGGGCCCCTGTAGCATAGCTTTCATCTTTTTCAGTAGTTCCCACATCTGGAACCTCAGGTGTTTCCGGGGCTCGCCATACACAAACGTACACCTCCATTTCTTACTCCTTTGTTGATCATAGATCATTACATCAATCACACTGCTATTTATTTTAAAAAGCTCTACATCTAAAGACTCATCCCAGAACAAAGCTACACCCCCACCTTTCCCCTCCTCACGGAAGGAAACAACATGTTTGACGCCTAGTATCCAGCGCAGCTTTTCAATCATACTCTTATTATGGCGAGTTTCAGAAAGGGAGAGCAGTTTCGGGCGGTGAGCGCGCAGCAGACGCTCCAGTTCTTGAACTGTCCGGGCCAGCCCAAGACCCCGACAGTTCTAGAATAAGAGTTTCATTGCTTCTGACGGGCACGCTCCTTCGCGCCCATCAGTTGACCAGCTGGTGGAGTGCTGGTGGCCTCGTCTTCACCTTCTGCTGCTTCAGCATCATTGCTTCCCTTGTTTTGTTCAATTCACTGTACACCGTTATTAGTGACTGGATCCTCCCGGTGGGCTTGGTGGTCAATTACCTCCAAACCAGCAGATGAGCTATCCGCTTCACCGGTTGCACTATTTTCCTTTGCCGGCTCGAGGTAGTGGATGCTTCTTCCTTCTTCTTCCCATCTCAGCTTCTGGAAGTTTTCCTTTCCCAGGCACTCCTCCAGCAAGGGCACCCGGAAAACGATTCTCTTGGAGGGTGGGAGGAGGTGCTGGTCCACATTTTCAATCTCCGGTCGATCTCGCTGAGCACCCAGGTTAAGCTCCTGGGTTGTCAGCGCTGTGTCATCTGTCTCTTTTCTCTGGATTCTCCTCCATCTCACTCCGTCCTTCCTCGGTGGAGAGGTTGCAGTGGCTACTGTGGCAGTGCCTGCCAGCATAGTAGTGGCAGGTGTTGCGGAGGTGTTTTTTGTTGTTGGAGAAGTAGCAGCTGGAGACTTGCTGTTGTCGGTGGAGTTCTTGCCTGCAGTGTTGGTGGTAGTGATGGGCTCTGTCACCAACAACCTCCCAACTTCAGAAGCCACATGAGCGATGATTTCATTGTTGTAGGTGGGGGCCGGGTTGCTCGCCGCTGGTCGTGCCGATCGCCAGGGCAGGGCAGGAGGTTGTTGTTGTCGAACCTGCCCCTTGGTTTCCGGCAGGAACTAGCACCTAGGATCATCCGGGTGAGTTGGAGGCACCCGTAGGTCGTCGTTGTAGTTCCTCACCTTCAGGTTTCTTGGGAGAGTGCATTCGGCCTCCGTGTGGCCGATGAAGCCACAGAAGGGGCAGAAGTTTGGCAGGCGCTCGTAGTGGATGCAGACTAGGACTTGTTCACCTGTAATCTCATCAGCAAGAGGAATCCATCTTCGGATGGCTTGGTCAACAGGGATGCGAGCTCTAGCCCTTATAAACTCTTCACAAATGTTACCCCTTGCATTATTATCAATACAGATGAACTCTCCAACCCTCCTGCCTAGATCCCTAGCAAGCTCTTTAGACAGAAGGTAAAATGGAATGTTTCTAAATTGTGTCCATATGGGTATTGTGGTGAATTTTACTGTCTCTGAGTCTTCTTCATCAGGGAGGGCATCAACAAGGACAGTGTCATTTCTGTACCTCCATGGCCCTCCCTTAGTTACATGATTAAAATCCCCTTACTCCGAGAATTCTAATGCAAACCTCTTATCAGCTAGCTGATTGCAATCTATGTGGCCACGGATTTTCCATACCTTCTTCATGGAGTCTATCAGCGACTTGGAGCTAATGATGATGACACAGAGGAAGATCCCGACAGCCAGAAGTCTGCCTTGCACAGCACCACGGGCCTTCTTCATGTTGACCACCATGGTTTTCTTCTCCTCCATGGTTCCCATCTTATTGATCAACTCCATCCCCTTGGCCTCAGCAGAGGTCTAGCCAGCCGAGGGAGTCGACACCATCTTGAGTTTGTCACTGGTAGGAGATTGTGAAATTGGGGCTTTCAATTTGTGGGTCACTTTGGAGGATGATTCAGCCATGGGGCAGCAGCATAAGCAGAGTATGGACACAATGCGGCTGTGGAAATGTAGTTGAAGGTGTAGTTCTACCGTGCCTCTGTCACTCTGATGTATAGTTGTTCCTTCAGGGCATTTGATTCTGTGATTACTGCCATTGAAGAAATGTGAGGACCCCGGATTAAGTACCCGAGATACTCGTTATGTTTCCTGCAACAATCCCGTGATCAGTCTGTTGCTGCACATAACTCGAATTGGTATCACAGAACACCCCAAAAATACCGAATAAATATACTTACGTGATTGAAGTCATAAGCTTCAACAGGTACTTGCAGCGGAATCACCAAACAAAGTGGAGCCCAAGTCATTCGCCTTAACCCTACAGGCAACTGACTGGGAAGCGCCCTAGTTCGCAAGGACGTCAGTGAACTCCCCTTCTTCGAACTGCTTCTTCTTCCACAATCTGGCTAAGACAATAGCTAGGGACGAAACCAATATGAGTACATTTGATTGTACTCGCAAGCTACCCCAACAGGAGCATGCACTAGTTTTTTATTTTAAAAGACTTTTATTTTTAGGAAAACGTCACTATATCTTTATTTAAAAAGGGAAGAGTAGATTTGTAATCCTGTTGAAGACAAATCATTTTGGAAAGTAGTTTTCTCACCTACCTTTGTTGAAAAAGGTAAGAAGTCTTTTTAAACCTTTTTCCCGAAAATATACCTTCGTTTTAAAAGGTGAGAAAACCCTTTAAAACTTTTTCCTCAAAAATCACCATCTTGTCCCTTTCTCCGAAACCTCCTGGTTTCTGATCATACCCCTTCATGGTTACTTATTTTACCAGCAACCTCATACCATACCCTCGGTATAGTTGCATAAAACAATTTCCACTCATTTTCCTTTCAAACCCAAAACTTTGTAAAACTTGCACATGGTCTTAGGACAGCCTCCCAACTGTCCATATCCGAGGACTCGGCTATTCGAATAGTTTTACCCTCTGCAGAGGTAGCACGCTTTTCCCACACCCATCCGGTCACTCATCGTGTCAGCCACGTCCCGCCATACCAGAGGTATGCGAAGTTGAGTTTCCAGCCATAGCCTGTCCTTTGCTCATGCTAGTATAGGATCCTACCGCTACGAAACCGGTTCCATCGACACTTAAATCCATGCCCGTCGGAAACTAAGTGTGAGGACTTCGTAGTTCTGCCCGGCGGACTCAAGGGAGCCCTTCAATCCTCTTTCTACAAGACAATCATACCGGCTTCCGGTAGACTTCACTTAAGAGGACCCAGGTCAGGGGCAGGTCACCAAACCATCCCCTCATGGAACGAGGTCATCCTTGTTGTTGAGGCATCCAGTACTAACACGGGCAAATTATATGACTACGCCCTTGCCCATATGTGGGTAAATGTGGTCGCACAGGTTATCGGCTGGTAGTCATGGTACAAAGACACAATGTGCATTTTTCATAAACATCACCACACTTCACTTCTCCACTTCCATACCGACATCCCGGTATACCATAATTCATCCAAGGATTTTCAAAGGAGTTTTGAATAAACAATGTTTTTCCCATCCTAGAGTTTTATATAAACAACTGATATCTCTACATAGAGTGACAAAATAGTTTTTCATAAACTTTTGAAAAGGTTTTCACGATCATTTCTAATTTTCTTAGCAAAATACTTTTAACCAAAACTTGGGTGGTTCGTAATCCCACCAAAAAGATTTTTCACAGAAGGTTTTGGAGTAAAACAAATTCATTTCGAAATCATTGTATACCACTGACACCTCTATATCGGGTGTCTTAATAATATACTTGTAATTTGGAAAAGGGTTTTCAAAATCATAGCTTTCGTGGCAAACACCACGTAAATCATTGTGCTAATTATAAGTAAAACAGGTAAATCAAAATAGATGTATATAGATGCAAGCTCAGTGAAGTAGCTTGCCTGGCTTCAGCATAATGTCCTTGGTCTTCTTCTCACTGATTAAAGAAATAAACTCCCATCCTCCTTCAATAGTTCCTCTCCAAAGACCACTCCGGTATCGGTATTATCTAGCGTCGCAAACAGGGAATAACAACACTCAATACACCAACAAAACCACGAGTGGGGAACAAAACAAATAACCACCACAAGCATCAAACTAATTAATTAAGCAATAGACTAGGATCTACACTTACAAGGGTCTTTTACAAATCAGTGGTTAAACACTTCTACACAAGCTAGGGCCAAATAATAGGTAGCAAGGGATGACATGCTACAATATCAGTAGCTAAGAAATGCTACTGATATTCAATTATCAATTCTGAAATTTATGCACACAAATGATTTTATTTACAAACAATTCCTAAAGGTTAGGAAATCCTAGGAAATATCCATACTAGGGATATTATTCCCTAACAAACACCAGCAACACTGAACTCTTCCTAACATGCTATCAAACCAGTAGCAATATGGCATGCTACTGATGATCTAGCAATACTAACTAAAACAAACGTCACATTAAGGATTTTCTACTAGAACAAGTCCTATTAACTAGGAGAATCTAGGAAAATACTACCCTAGTAGTATTAACACTAGATAACTAAATGCTATACTAAGCTTTTTCCAAAGTGCTATAATACAAAGCTAACACACTCCTAGTAATTAGTGTCACACTTATACATGCTAGAAATTACAAAAGAGATACTAGCACACCCTATATAGTTAAATAAAACTATGAACATTAATTAACAGAAAAGCATAACACCTAGTTAAATACACCAAAAATAATCTATAGCTCTAAAAATCACACCAATCTAGGATTACGTACTCCTAATCATACAGAAGCTCACACAAGTGGATTCACCCCAAAAATCATCACTAAACAATTTACAAAAATCCTAAAATGGCTCTCTGGTCATTTACCAAAATGCATGCCATTTTTGATAGGAAGCTCTTTTGCACAAGAGGCAAATTGCTACTGCTAGGTATCTCTCAGATCTTTCCAGATTAGTTGAGTTTGCATCAAAAGCTATCTTAGAAAAATAGTTATTGATAATTTGGTGAGGAGCAGTAGTTCTGGCTCACATTTATTTTCTCCAAAAATATTTATCCAAACGTGTTTCCACCACTTGGATCTGGCTAGGAATATGCTAGGGTACCCCCATGATTTTTGGTTTGGTCAACATTGCATTTAAACTATTTTAAAATGATTTAAACTAAAGGGCCAGAAACAGATCTATAAGCAAATGAATAAACAACCTTAAAAAAAAGATTAACGGGCTGGATCTGCCGGATTTGGGCTGTGCCGTGCAGGAGGAAACCCAGCTCGCGGCCCACGAGCTTGAACGAAGTGGTACCGGGCTGGCTTCTCCTTCCTTGACACGAACAGGGCATGAAGCACGGCAGGAGATCACGGCGAGGACGGCACGGCTGTTCCGGCGACCCTACAAGGAAATGTAGATGCTCAGGAGAGAGAGAACGGCGAGGGGTTCACGTGGGCACAAAAATGGCGGAGAAAGGTGGCCTGTGCCCACCGCGAGCTCGCTCGCATGTCCGTGGCCGGAGAAGAAAGGGAAGAGCTTGATGGCGACGATTTCTTGCTCCGTTCTTCGATTATTCGCGCAGGGAGGGAGAGTAGGGCACGACGAAGCTGCTGGTGGTCTGGGATTTAGATGGGGAGCTCTCTATCGCCGGCGAGGCGCATCGGCGGCTTCGGCCGTGGTTCATTTCGTGGAGGAAAAAAATGAGAGAGGGAGTGAGGGAGCAAAGGAGTGGCGAGGGTGCTTCTTATCGTCTCACGGGTCTGTGCAGAGGAGAGGGGTCCAGTGGTGTCGACATTTCGCGGGGAGAGCACGGCGACGATGGTGTGAGCAACACGGCGTCCGTGCTGTGCCGCGTTGCTGCAACAGGGGAGATGGGTGACAAGGGAGAGCAGAGGAGGCAGCGTGCGGTGCTCTCATCGTCTCCTCTAGGGCGAGGCGTGTGTCAGGGCGAGGGTCACGGGTGAGCACGGCGTCGTCGGCGGAGGGAGCATGGCGTCGGTGGCGTGCAGCGTTGCTGCAACAGAGGGTCAACGAAGGTTTTGCAAAACGCCCCCTAAACTTCTTTCTCCTCTCACCGATAGGTCCTCGTCTAATTCTTTTATTTCCTTTTCAAAACCAGTAGGGTTTCCGGAATTTAATTGAGGTGCTTAAACCTTTTATAAAAATTAGAGAAAATTCATGTAGCCTCCCATATATATAAGGAAGCTCCACAAAAATTGGTTTTACAAAATAAAATGTTTTGCGCAATAATTGTTCATAGAGTTTAAATAAATCATTTTTGGAAATTAATAATGTGATACTCCTTTAATATTTAAACCCAGGGATAAAATATGGTTTTGAACCTTTGGAACTTCTTTGACAAATATGTTAACTTCAAATAAGTTTTATTTTCATAGAGAAAACATTTGTTTTGAGGAAATAGAGAATTTGGGAGGGAAATTATTTATGAGGATCATTTTTAACTCATGACCTTCATTTCCCTTTTTAATAAAAGAATGTGGGGGGGGGGGTTGTTTTAAATCAACAAGTAGGTTTACTTGAGGAGAGAGAGATATGAAATGGAGAGGATTATCATTTCATCTCCTTCTCTAGAATTTTGATAAAGAAAGTATAATATTGTTTTCATAGAATAGAGGAATAGATAGAGAGGGAATTTTATTGAGTTCATCTCCCTAAATTTTAGGAATTTAACTTGGGGTGCATAACTTTAGAAGGTTTGTTCTTCTTCAAGTCGCACTCCAAAATTTGGTTGCCAAGTGCGTCCTAATTTAGTAATAACACCTCTGAGGAATTATCCTCACAAGAGAATCACACACAACAGCAATAACACAGCAATAGCATCAGCACCACAATATCAACAACACAACAATACCCACATCGCAAACAAGACCACACACTTCAAACCACAAGAATAAGTCACACACCTTTTTCCATAATCAACAATGCTATTTTGTAAAAATGGTCACGCTCAATTATGACAAGATGTTGTTTAAGGGATATATCAACTCACAACTTAATAGTTTCCAAAATGGTTTGATAAAGGGAAATATGTGAAGGTAATATATTCCCCACTAGTATTCCTTTTAAAAAGGAGTTGAAACATAGGAGTTTTAAAAATAGGAATTGTAAAAATATCAAGGTTGAAGAATAGATAGGAGATATCATATGAATCTCCATATTCTTGGATACACATAAATTTTGGAAATACTTTTACTGTCTCAATTTAAAGGGTATTTTATTTGTTGCTAGAACCAAATCATTATTGAAATAAACTTTTGGCCAACATAAGAATGGAAAAGATATATGGAATATATTCTTGTCATAACATGGTCACCAGTGTTGTAAATATATTTTTACTTAGGTTGATCTCTTGGGTTGACATTTACTAGTCAACCAATCACAAACATCAAGTCACACAAGGTCAACCAGAACAATTTAAAGGAAAGCACAATCATTTATGAAATAATTCAAAAAGTTTTTGTTGGTTCTGAAATTTGGGTCTTATTTACTCGTATTATAAATAGGGGATGTTACAAGAAACCCGTTGATTGGGGTGAAATAATTTGCCTGATAAAAGGAAATACCTTGGCTATGATCACGGATTCAGTAACAGCCTCTAGGGTTTGACGAACCTGGCTCTAACTTGTGCGTCGATTGCTCTGGCCTGGTATCTGTGCTTCCTGTGTTTCCTTTCTTTGTTGATTGCGATCTTGATTGCGGATCTCTTGTTGGTCAGGATTTCCAGCCACGAGGGAGATCTCGAACGGAAATTCTGCCACGACTTCCTGATCCTCCTTTAATTCCATGGCGGTCTGAGCATCCCGGGTGGGCACGGGGGGGGGGCAAACTGGTCGTAAAGCTCGCCGATCACAATTCAACGCGCCGATTGAAGAGGGTGGAGCATTTGGAATGGAAGTAATCGAGGCTTTTGCGGGGATTTGCCGAATTCCTAATTATCTCTCTCAATCTTTCTTTTGTGGCAAGGGGAATAAAATCGGGGCGGGATCTGTGGCTCGATATGGTGGTGGCGGGGGTTCCGGCGGCCCGGTCGGCCAGGATTGGCGACTCCCCCTTCTCTCCTCTCTCTAGGTTCCCTCTCTCACTCCTCGTCGGATCTACGCGGGCTGGCTCGCCGGAATCGCCTCCCGCGTCGCCAGAGAGGCGAACCGTCATCGCGAAAATTCGACTTAACTTTTTTTTATTAATGGAAGAACTTGTGACTATGACCTCGACTTGGTAGGTTTGGATGAGTTAGTTCGATGGCTCAAATGGGTGTCCCATGATAACATAAGGTTGGTGCTGGGATTCATAATTCAGCGAATGGAAATTGGAAATC
This sequence comes from Poa pratensis, assembly GCA_947311845.1. NCBI lineage: Eukaryota > Viridiplantae > Streptophyta > Magnoliopsida > Poales > Poaceae > Poa > Poa pratensis. The sequence goes on from CAMZMU010000118.1 coordinate 21,042,273, forward strand.
ACTAATCCTGAAAGATATATTGTTCTTAATACTAAAAAAATATAAATATTTTTATAGGTTCCTTTTTTGATACATACCTTTTATAGTAGGTACTCATACAAATTTATTATCTAGTGGGTTTGCGTATAATTAATAAATAATTTTGTTCTAGACCGAACTCTATAATTTGAATACCAATTCTAAAATCATTGTCAAAATCGTCATTTGGAAGCAATGTCAATATCCACATGGATTTTATACCGAAATTCTCGTGCAACGGGTGCACAACCGACACTCAAACCCATGATAATAGTTCTCAATTTGAAAATAATAATTGAATACATTGAAACAACACATATATGTATCACATCACAAAATTGTATTCCTATATTTAATTCACAACTAGTGAAACAAAATATCAAATTGGGCTAGCTATGAATTGAGCCCGTTAATATTACCACATCTGGATTCTTTTATTTTTGTTAGTCTGTGAACTGAACTTGTAACTGAAATTTGATGGCATGTTAGATGTATGCTATATCTCCACACCCAGTTATCGTTGGAATTTTAACAACTTGTAGCCAAGGGCGGAACCAGGATTGAGCATTAAGGGGGGCCAAATATGCTAATCTTTTGTTAGAGGGGGCCAAATATACAAATTTCTCCAAAATCATACCTAATCTAGCCTTATATGCATAAAATATTGCTTGGAGTAACCATGCATAGGGGGGCCATGGCACCTGCTTGCCACCCCCGGTTCCGCCATTGCTTGTAGCATTGGTTTCGACGTTGGGTGCACAAGTTGCTAAAATAACATAAGTTGAGTTGAAAAGCGTTATATATATAATGTAAAGTCATGTAGAAAAAAATAGTATAAAATGTCCCCTAATACTGGCAATGATTGTACAAGACCTAACGTAGTATACTGCACACCTTTGATAAATGTTAGTCTACTAGTCTCACAGTGAACTTAATTTGGGGCCCATGGAGCAGCTGGGACAATTATTATAGTGACAGGTGGGGTTGTGATCTCTGCTGGTGGGCCTACTTTCTTCATGTGGCACTCCTCATCCTTAATACTCCCTCCGTAGCAAGAAAAAATGCGGATAGACGAGAGGAGTCTGTAGAGAGCGAGCGGGAGAGCGGACGGCTTTGCCGTATGTAAGCAAACTTGTAAAACCTCTATTCCAATCTTAACGTGACGACCGCAACAATTATTGCGTGTCCTTGATTTGTCTAAATTCAGGTGTATTTGTACACTGAAACATGTCTACATACATCTGAATATGGACAAATCAAAGGCATCCTTTTTCGGACGGATTAAGTACCATACTTGGATGCTTAATTGGGGGCTCCTTTGCAGCTAAACTTGACACCACTGGTAGATACTATTTCTCTATTATAACAAATTTATATTTTTGCATGGCAATTGTAAGAGAGTACCATTTTCGTGTGATAAACTGTATACATTGCGATCTGACAGCCTTTTCTTTCAGAAAATTTAGAGAGTACGAGATGGACATAAAAGAACACACGGTCACCATTTGTGCAGTTTTTCTTTTTTCGCGCACTCACAAGATAAATATTACAAACTCTAATAATCGCAGCAACAACAATACTTAAGAGTCGCACTTACATGAAAGCTTGTTTCATGTTAACTAAGAATCACGGTTCACTAGTGGAAAAAGGGTCTTCCATCCAGAGCACTAGTCTCAACTCTGTTACGGGCCGGGACTAGTGTAGCACCTCCAACGGCTAGGAGGCCGGGGAGCCTCCAGTCCCGACATCTAGTCCCGGGCCGTGATACCACCGGGACTAAAGGGCTCGTGCCCAGCCAGCCCCACAAGCGGAGGCCTCTATTCCCGGGTCGTATCACGGACCGGGACTAGAGGTCGACCCCTATATATAAGTTCGTCCACTGCAGCTCGAGCTCATATGCATGGTGGCCATTTTTCCTCTTGATCAAGCCGAGTTCATGCCCAATTTTTTCTCCAAGATTTGGTGGTAACCCCTAAATCCAAGGTTTTAAAAGGTTAGCAACTTTATCCTTTCATCTCTCGTTATTAGTTTGCCTCAATGCTCTAGAAGTAGAGAGGGATTTCATGCTCTAGGAGTAGAGGGAATTTTAGATGTGTAATTTTAGGCAAATTTTGATTAGGCAAAAAGTTACTGAAAGTTGAAATATGTAATTTTACAGTTTCAGAGCTCAGAATGGAATGAGGTTTTCACTGCTAGATCAATAATTAAAAGTTCCACATTTTTCATGTTAATTGTTTTGTCCAATTCAAAAATTGGTGCATGTAAATTTTTCAAAATTCAAATTTTTAGATTTCAACAAGTAAATGAAGTGAAAATGATCCAAGCTCACATTAACTTGTTAGTTTGCATATGTCCAGATGTTTTTTACTTAGTAATTGATCAAAATGAGTATGGAGTAGAATTTTTTTTAATTAGTTAATGTGATGAACAACTTGTATAAAATTGGTCACTGATCTCTATTCATGATGTTGTGTAATGGTTTTTGATATACTTATACAATAATGCAGATGGTCCGGGAATGGATGTACGGTACTGACCGACGCTCTGGCGAGTTCATGAATGGCTTGCGTGAATTCCTCCGTGTGGCTGATGCGAACAAGCGGAATGGTTTTGTATTGTCCGTGTAGTGACTGTAAGAATACGAAGGATTACTCAGACTCAAAAATCCTTCACATCCACCTGTTTCGGTATGGTTTCATGCCCAGCTATAATTGTTGGACCAAGCACGGAGAGAGGGGGGTTATAATGGAAGACAATGAAGAAGAAGAGGATGATGACAACTATCATGGGTTCTCTGGATACGGTGATACTTCCATGGGGGAAGCTGAAGGGGAGGCTGAAGGGGAAGCTGAAGGGAAGCTGAAGGGGAGGCACATGATGAGCCCGCTGATGATCTTGGTCGGACCATTGCTGATGCACGGAGAGACTGCGAAAGTGAAAAGGAGAGGGAGAAGTTCGATAAAATGTTAGAGGATCACAACAAGTTGTTGTACCCAACTTGCGAAAATGGTCTGAAAAAGCTGGGTAGCACACTGGAATTGCTGCAATGGAAGGCAGAGAACGGTGTGAGTGACAGGGGATTTGAAAAGTTGCTGCAAAAGTTAAAAAAGATGCTTCCAAAGGATAACGTATTGCCCGCCAGTACGTACGAAGCAAAGAAGGTTGTCTGCCCTCTAGGTTTAGAGGTTCAGAAGATACATGCATGCATTAATGACTGCATCCTCTACCGCGGTGAGAAGTACGAGAATTTGGATGCATGCCCGGTATGCACTGCATTACGGTATAAGATCAGACGAGATGACCCTGGTGATGTTGAGGGCGACCCCCCGTAAGAGGGTTCCTGCCAAGGTGATGTGGTATGCTCCTATAATACCACGGTTGAAACGTTTGTTCAGAAACAAGGAGCATGCCAAGTTGTTGCGATGGCACAAAGAGGACCGTAAGTCAGACGGGATGTTGAGACACCCCGCTGATGGGACGCAGTGGAGAAAGATCGATAGAGAGTACGAGGACTTTGCAGCTGACGCAAGGAACTTAAGGTTTGGTCTAAGTACAGATGGCATGAATCCTTTTGGGGAGCAGAGCTGCAGTCATAGCACCTGGCCCGTGACTCTATGTATCTATAACCTTCCTCCTTGGTTGTGCATGAAGCGGAAGTTCATTATGATGCCAGTGCTGATCCAAGGCCCGAAGCAACCCGGCAACGACATTGATGTGTACCTAAGGCCATTAGTTGAAGAACTTCTACAGTTGTGGGCCAAACCAGGTGTACGTGTGTGGGATGAGCACAAACAGGAGCCATTTGACCTACGAGCGTTGCTGTTTGTAACCATCAATGATTGGCCTGCTCTTAGTAACCTTTCAGGACAGACAAACAAGGGATACAATGCATGCACGCACTGTTTAGATGATACTGAAAGTATATATTTAGAACATTGTAAGAAGAATGTGTACCCGGGGCATCGTCGATTTCTTTTGGCGAAGCATCCCTTAAGAAATAAAGGCAAGCATTTCAACGGTCAGGCATGTCGCCAGCCGAAGCCTAAGGAACGTACTGGTGCTGATGTATTTGATATGGTCAAGGATTTGGATGAAATAGTAACCTTTGGAAAGGGTCCTGGCGGACGATCTGTTCCGAAGGACGATGACGGACACCCCCATGTGGAAGAAGAAATCTATATTTTGGGAGCTACCCTACCAGAAATTCCTAGAGGTCCGCTCTGCAATCGACGTGATGCATGTGACGAAGAATCTTTGCGTGAACCTGCTAGGCTTCTTGGGCGTGTATGGGAAGACAAAAGATACACCGGAAGCACGGCAGGACCAGCAACGTATGAAAGACCCAGAAGGCCTGCATCCAGAACGGTTTCAAGGTCCTGCCAGCTACGCTCTTACCAAACAAGAGAAGGAAATCTTTTTTGAATGCCTGAGCAGTATCAAGGTCCCGTCTGGCTTCTCGTCGAATATAAAGGGAATAATAAATATGGCAGAGAAAAAGTTTCAAAACCTAAAGTCTCATGACTGCCACGTGATTATGACGCAATTGCTTCCGATTGCATTGAGGGGGCTTCTACCGGACAATGTTCGAGTACCCATTGTGAAGCTATGTGCATTCCTCAATGCAATCTCTCAGAAGGTAATCAATCCTGAAGATCTACCACAGTTACAGAAGGATGTGGTCCAATGTCTTGTCAGTTTCGAGTTGGTGTTCCCACCATCCTTCTTCAATATTATGACGCACCTCCTGGTTCACCTAGTCGAAGAGATTTCCATTCTCGGTCCTGTATTTCTACACAATATGTTCCCCTTTGAGAGGTTCATGGGAGTCTTAAAGAAATATGTTCGGAACCGTGCTAGGCCAGAAGGAAGCATCTCCAAGGGCTATGGAACAGAGGAGGTCATTGAGTTTTGTGTTGACTTTGTTCCTGGTCTTAAGCCGATTGGTCTTCCTCAATCACGGCATGAGGGGAGACTGAGTGGAAAAGGCACTCTAGGAAGGAAATCAATAATATGTAGGGACGGACATTCTTACACTGAAGCACATTACACAGTTCTACAGAATTCCACCTTGGCGGCTCGGTATATCGAGCAACACAAGAAAATTGTACGCTCCAACAACACTGGAAAGAATGACGACTGGATTAGAAAAGAACACATGAAGACTTTCGGCGGTTGGTTGCAAGCACATATCGTCAAAAGCAACACATTCCATGAGCTGTACTTGTTGTCCAGGTCACCATCTTCGACTATATGGACTTTCCAAGGGTACGAGATAAATGGGAATACATTTTACACGATCGCCCAAGATAAAAAGAGCACCAACCAAAACAGTGGTGTCCGCTTTGATGCAACAAACAACGATGGGTCAAAGACCACATATTATGGTTACATAGAGGAGATATGGGAACTTGACTATGGACCAACTTTTAAGGTCCCCTTGTTTCGGTGCAAATGGGTGAACCTGAGAAGCTTAAGCGGGTACAGGTAGACCCGCAGTACGGAATGACAACAGTGGATCTCAAGAATCTTGGTCACAGGGACGAACCATTCGTCCTAGCCAATGATGTGGCTCAGGTTTTCTATGTGAAGGACATGTCCTCCAGACCGAAAAAAAGAAAAAATAAGCAAACGAATACATCAGACGATGAGCCAAAGCGTCACATAGTTCTTTCAGGGAAAAGAAACATCGTGGGAGTCGAGGACAAGACAGACATGTCAGCAGATTATGATAAGTTTGATGAAATTCCGCCCTTCACAGTGAAAACTGACCCAAGCATCCCGTTAAATAATGAAGATGCTCCATGGTTACGGCCGAAGCGATCATAGGCAAGGGACATGGCTTTTATGTAAATCAATGTAATGTATTAAACCTTTATGTGATGTGTAGTAATGTATTAAACCTTTATGTGGTGAAAACCATAATACATAGCTCGGGTCCATTTTTATTTAACCATCCCTGATACGGCGACGTACCCGATCAGCGCGCCCACTTGGTAAAAACACGCCCAAAACACACGGTTTCCCCGTCATACAGCCCAACGGTGGCTCGTGAGTGACTGCATATCAAATGCACCGTTGGGCTGTATGACGGGAATCCGAATGCTTTGTATACCAAAATGCTTTGTAGATAGAACAAAACATACGGTTTCCCCTGCATCCGTCAGCCCACCGGTGGCTCGTGAGACGGCAAATCGGCCTTCGATCCAAACAGCGGCAAGACGTCTCTGATGATCTGCAACCGTCCTAACAAGTGTTGGGGATGTTGCTAATCATCAGAGATCCTTGCCGCTGCTTGGATCCGACCGAGGGGAGGGTTCACCTTCAGCCTCCGCTCTAGGAACTCCTGCCTCTCAGAAATCTTGCTCTCTGCTACCCGTGTACTGCCAAAATGAACTACAATGAGTACAGAGTGAGTGCTGAACATGTCCGGAGGGGGGCTATATATAGGGTACGTGTGCTTCTTTAGTCCCGGTTGGTAACACCAACCGGGTCATGTGGCTCACGAAGTGGTCGTGATAGTGCTGATCCAACAGCTCACAATCCCTCAAAAGAAACACACCCCTGATCCAACGTCTCACAAGCGCTTGAAAGAAACACACGATCCGTGTGCTTCTTTAGTCCCGGTTGGTAACACCAACCGGGACTAAAGGCGGGCTTTCCGGTCACGACACATGTCCTCCCCTAGCACTGCCCTGGGCACGTGTCCTCCCCCAGCGCTGCCCTGGAGGTCTTTATATATTGTCGCTGACGGGGCAAACCCTAATCCACCATTCGTAGCCACGAACGCATCCTCTCCACGAGATGGATCCGCCACGCCCGCCGCAGCGCCTTCTGGACGAGGTCGAGCGTGCTCGGCAGAGCGCGCTTGGGCAATTGCGGGAGCCTATCCCGCCGTATGCCCACGAGCCCGGCGTGGAGAGGAATGCCCAGCTACCGGCCTCCTGCTCCACCAGGTGCCGCTGCACCTCCACCTGGCGTGGCTGCACCTCCACCAGGCGCCGCCGCTCCTCCCGCAGAGGAGGAGGAGGACGACGACTTCGACTGGAGCGACGACGGGGAAGAGGGTTGTGGGTTGCAGATACAGGAGGCCATGGAAGCCTCCTTCCAGTCTGTCCGTGACTACCCTGTCCAGCGAGCCAAGACTGCCTACCAGCTCAAGGCGAAGGAGGCTTCTGAGCTGGATTGGGCGCTGAAAGACTCATCCTCCATGGATCTTGCCCTCCGCCACAAACGTGCGCGCGAGAACCGGGCGCCCGCCCACAGGGCTGGCTCCTCCCGCCGTTCCCCCTAATCCTACGGCCTTCGAGCCAGCAAGTCCGTTTATGTAGAATAATGTTGGTGATGTTGGATCAGGGGTGTGTTTCTTTCAAGCGCTTGTGAGACGTTGGATCATGTGTAATAATGTATTAAACCTTTTATGTAATGCATTCTATGGAATGTATTAAACCTTTTTGCGGCTCACGAAGTGGTCGTGATACTGCTGATCCAACAGCTCACAATCCCTACTGCTTGTCTATCTACGACGACGATCGTGTAAAATGTATTCTGTATCTCTGCATTTCCAACTAATGATCTTTAGCATCTGAATAAGTAATCTGGTTTTGAGTTAGTTATGCAAATGATAAATGAATTAATAATTTTTATCTGGTTTCTTTTGCGGGCTTGTGAGCTGTTGTATTAAACATTTTATCGGATGTTTTGGATTCGTTATTCAAATTCAAACACTTTTCATATTTTGGATTTATAAAATGGCACAGTTGATACATGATGCAAACAGATGTATGGATGATATATTCAGATTCCTTATTTTTTCTGATAATAATAGACATATTATTTGTATTATTTGGATTTATAAAATAGGAGTTATGAATTTCCAAACTTCTTATTTATTTTAATCATATAAATTACAAAATACCCTTTTGTCACGGGTGGTGCCACGGCCCGGGACAAAAGGTTCTGGACTCGCGCGCGAAAATCTGGGCGGTCGAAAATGACCTCTTGTCCCGGGTGGTGCCACGGCCCGCGACAAAAGGGACCTCTTGTCCCGGGTGGTGCCACGGCCCGGGACAAGAGGCTATTCCGTATAAGAACGGCCTCTTCCCCTTCTTCTTCACAAAGGCGATCCAGAGATGACACACAGGGGAGGTGCTGCCGAAATTTTCTGGCGATCCAGAGACGACACACAGGCCCCTCCATCTCCGGCCACCGCACTCCCTCCATCGCATCCTCCGGCCGCCGCGGCCCTCTCCCCCTCCCTAAACCGCGCGTCTCCCTCCCGACCGCGCGTCCCTCTCCACCACCGTGCGCCCGCACCGCCGCCGGAGAGCAGGCCGGAGCGCCGCCACACCGCCCGCCGGAGGCGCCCGCACGGACACGCCCGCGCGCCACCGCCCGCACGCCCGCACGGCCGGCCCACCGGAGGCGCCCGCGGTGAGCACGCGCCGCGGCAACGCCCCGCGCGCCCTTTTTTACTTAGTAGTTATTTTTAGTAGTAGTTATTTTTAGTAGTTATTTTTAGAAGTAATTTTTAGTAATAATTTTTTACTTAGTAGTTATTTTTGTTAGTAGTTATTTTTAGAAGTAATTTTTAGTAATAATTTTTTACTTAGTAGTTATTTTTGTTAGTAGTTATTTTTAGTAGTTATTTTTAGAAGTAATTTTAGTAATAATTTTTAGTAGTAATTTTTAGAAGTTGTTAGAATTAATTGTTAGAATTAATTTTTAGTAGTAATTGTTAGAATTAATTGTTAGTAGTAATTTTTAGTAGTAATTTTTGTTAGTAGTAATTTTTAGAACCGGTGGGGGGAGCTTCGGTAGTTTCTACTTAGAGTAATTGTTAGTAATTTTCTACTTAGAGTAAAATTTGTTAGTAGTATCCCTTTGTAATTTCTAGTTTCACCTTTATGTAGATGGATCACACCAAATCCGGGGGTGAAGATCACACCAACCCCGATGGCAAAGATGTTATTTTGCGCAGGACCAACTACGAGGCCGGCAATGCCCTGATTATGAACATTATAAGAGGGGATTTGGGTCTTGACGATGGAGATGAATGTGGTCTTGGTGGACATGAGCTAGAACAGAAGCTAGACCAGGTGGACGAAGATGAGATATCATCATTTTTGAATCCATCCGGTGATGGAGAGGAGGAAGAACAGGTGGACGAAGGGCAGACAAACAACAATGATGGCCCCTCGACAACAACCGGCGAGGTATATATATATTAAGCCTCTTTTGGCTAGATGCATTAATTGACCCATATATATATATATATTAATCACTCTTTCTTCTTTTAGACCTCCGGATCGAAGCAATCGACAGGTAGAACACGAGGCCCGAACAAAATGTTGGATCCTAATCAAAGGTTCACCATCAACGAAATTTATGCTAATGGACAACTGAAGGCTTCAGAAAAGCACATGAGGCTGTTTGTAAATCAATGCAGAGTGATTGTTAGGGACAACCTTCCGATCACCATCCAAGAATGGATTAAGCCAAAGAATGCAGGTGAAGAATTCACTAGTTATGTCGACGATGATGCCAAAGATGACCTTTGGGAGAAGCTCATAGCACATTTCATACTACCTCCAGAGTATGAAGAATTCGAGGCAGATGGTATTACCCCAGTTGAGGGTGGGCTTGAAAGAAGAGAGAGAGTCAAGCAGTGGGCTCTATCGAAGATGGCCGAACAGTTCCGGAACTACAAGAAAAATTTATACTTGAAATATGTCGCGAAAGGCAAAACTCCAGAATTCAAAGGAGCGCATGAGAAATTGCGAGAACAGTGGCCCGCTTTTGTAAAGTACAAGCAATCTTCAATAGCCAAGGAAAGGTCGGCAAAAAATAAGATAAATGCTCAAAAAAAGAAATACCACCATAGATTGGGGACAGGTGGCTACAAGAGTGCCGTGCCTAAGTGGGAAGCGGCCGAGGCCGACCTGAGGAAGAGAGGGATCACTCCAGGTATAAATGGATGGCCCGAGAGGGCAAAGCACTGGTGGTACGCGCATGGGGGAACGTTGGACCCACAAACAGGGCAGGCAATTTTTCGAGACCAAATTCTAGTACCCTCCAAAGCAATTGTTCGAGCAATGGCCGATGTTGAAAAGGGATTGTTCCGGCCCGATCAAGAGAGAGACGAGCTGTGGCGTGCCCTCGGGAACGATGAAAAAGGTGGACGAGCACAAGGCAAAGGCAGTGTCCCGTGGGATAGAGCGTTTCCCTAGGACGCTGACAGGTACAGAAGCCGTAAGAGAGCAAAGGACCGGGAGGCAGACCGGATCGGGAAGTTAGAACAGGAACTAGCTGGGGTGAAGAAGTTTGTAGAGGAAGCACATAGCCACAGGTCATCTCAGTCGCAGGAAGATCCTCCATTGGAGAATAGCGGGCGGAGAAGCAGCCAGGCTTCCACGGAGGTCCTGGTTGATGATCATACACTGCTGGATGATGCACGGCGCCTCACTACCCCGTGGATGATGTCAGAGGGATGACAGAATGTGAGCTACATCAGCCAATAGGCAAGCTGTCCTTGAAGGTGGCGACCGGCACTGCTTTACCTTGTCTACCTGGAACACTCCACCATTCACGTCCGATTCCACCTGGCTATGCTCGTGTCTCGGTGGATGGCCTACTGGAGGTGTATGGGGACCTAGAGATTGACATCGTTCGTTTCCTGATATCAAGTAATTAATAACTCGTTTGTTCATTTTCTTTGCCAAAGCAGGTGTTGGACACTTTTCAAACAGAATGTAGAAGGTCCATTCAAAGATGAGCTAACTTATATATCGGTGAAAAGTCCGCAGCAGCCACCGGGGAGTAATTTATGTGGATTCTACGTTTGCGAGTTCATTCGCGAGTTGACATCTGAGCGGAGAACAACTTTTTTGAGCAAAATGTGGGAGAAGCTCGACCCAGAACGGCGCATACGAGCAATTCAAGAGAAATTGTCGGGATTTCTGCTTAGGGAGGTCATCGATGAAAGGGGAGAACATTATGCTTCGGACGATGAACTACATATGTGATCTATCTCCATGTAATTAAATAGTTGTATTCTCGCAAGAGATTGAATATTAATTATATGCATCAACGTGTACTGTGTATATAGTCGAGCGTATAATATGCGTACGAAAACATGTTTGAAATTATATATACGGGAAACCCAAATTGAAAAAGAAACGAAATGAAAAAAGAAATGACCCTAAAACCCTAAAATGGGGGAAAAAAAGGAAAAGGCAACTGTCCCGGGTTGTATTACGGCCCGGGACTAGATCTCCCCAGCCTCCGCCGCGTCCTGCCGCTGCCACGTGGTGGCCTCTGGTCCCGGGCCGTAGCAGTCGGGACTGGAGGTAGGGACTTTTAGTCCCGATTTCGCAGTCTCATATGCGAATCCGAGACTAAAAGCACGCTACGGCCCAGAACTAGATGTCCTTTTCTCCACTAGTGGTTGATCCAGACTGAACACAGGCACGTGCCATTATGCATCAATCAGGGTGCCTAGTTTTCACATGCCATGTCCACAAGAAGATCTACACAAGAAAATTCAAATTCAATCTGGCCAGACTGCGACAGATCGAGCATTACTGGAAAAAGCACACCCAGGGAGAACTGAACCTTCTGAAATTCCATTCGATGATTAGTAGTGACTGCAAGAATATCCAAACAAGATGATTTTACAGGGAATTAATATCCTAGGGGACCATGGACGTCTCTGCGCTGAGAAAGATTAGGTACACAGTAGTGTAGATCCTATGTACGGTTTTATAAATACTCAATGGAGGGTCGTCGCTAGCTGCAGAAGGAAATACGGTGGAAAATATGCAGAATAGTTGAGCATTAATTTGTCTTTATTCCAGAAGTGTGCTCATCACACGAATGATTTGAAATCAACAAAGCATGTGAAACTAACTAATTCGACTCCCTATTAAGCAATGGGTATTTTTGGACTACATTTTAATTTTTACTTGATGTTTATGCATCCGTGACAGGTTTTACCTGGTTCAATTTTTTTAAACATAGTTCACCCCCTCCTCTCCCCAAACACCCGATCGTGACTGAACCCGACCCACATCTTCTGGCGCGGCACGGCCAAGGAAGGTTTCCTTCCCATTAAAGCTAGGTCCTTGGTCTTGACACTTGGGGCGTGTTTGGTTTCCTGCATACGTTTTAGGCCATTTGCATCTGTGGCTCCCCAGGGCCTGGCTCTGAAAAAATGCAACAAAAACCATGTTGTGCACTACATTTGGAAACAGAAAAACAGGTGTTTGGTTGTATTCTCATGTTTCTTGTACTCTCACCACATGGCTACGTGATGAACTTACCACATATCACCACAAGGACCGGCGAACTGAACAACGGAGCGGCGCGGCGGTGGTTCGGCGGCGGACATCGTGAAAGGAGGTACCATAAAGGCATAAACACGGCGAAGTTTCATGGCGGATAGCTGCGGAGGTTTAACGAAATCGACACAGATATTGAAGAACATACGTACACGAAGTATAGTTTAAACGGCGAGCGGCGAAGGTTAGAGCATGAACACGCCGGAGTTGATGACGACGAGCGGTAGAGGTGAGACCATGAGCATCTCGTAATTCATGAGGTCTCGGAGTTTAGATGCAAGTGAGAGAAGATTGAAGAACACGGTCTAAATACACATATATATACCGTGCAAGATCTACACGAATATCTCCTGCGAAACAAAAAAGTCCGAACACGAAAGTTGTAGGACACGGTGATATGAATCTACTCGTCGAAGAAAATTTCAAACGGTCGACCGAATGCGACGGATTTGACAAAATTCATTTAAAAGAGAGACAAACATTCGTCCGAAATTCGAAAGTCTAGACCACGAAACTCGAAACCGAGTATGGGAATGGAACCTACTCGTCGAGACGCACATATTTCGTGTACAAAATATTTCGAATCGAAGCATGGTTATGAAGTTTATATGGAGGAGTATAAGGGAGGTGAGGAGAGCCTACCTGACACGTGCTGACAGCAACCCACCTTGGCACCCGGAGCTCGCCAGGGCCTGGCTGAGCATTGCTTTAACTTTCGTGCGGGCCAACAACACGGACTCGGTCCAGCTCAGCAAATGCTCGTTTTTGCACACAGCGGGCCTAACCGAGGGGCATGCAGGAGACCAAACACGGCCTTGGCTCACCATTGTGACGAAATAGGTTTTCGCCCTGCTTTATAAATAAAGCACAACGGCCGAACCGATACATAGTGATGAGGGGAACCTCTTACAAAGCAAATCAAAAATAGGAAAAAGAAACACAAGGAGAACCAAACTTGCCACCGAAGACACGAGCCCGAGGGGCGAGGCTCCACGACAACGCCCCCAAGAAGATAACAACGTATCACATAGCCGACATCGAGACCGGAATGGTCAAGGGTTTTCACCCGGATCCCTAACGCGACAAAAGGTAACCACAACAACGCCCTCTTGGGCAACGATACCCGCAGGCATCGCCGTCATTGGCGCCGGAGCGCAGAGCTTTCACTCGGAAAAACCTTCGCACAACGTCCGCACAAACAGACCGCCCACTAACCCGGAGTATGGTCTCCAGTCCACGATCTGGAAGTTGCCACCACCAACGCCATTGTTCTAATGCATCTCTATCAAATCCCCAATCCTAGCAAGCGTGTGAGCGAGAGATGAGAGATAAATGGCTAAGTTAATGTTGTATGGGGTTGCGGTCGGGATCGAGGCAGGTCAGGTTTTGGCCATGTAGAGACGTCTACGGATTTTTTAGCTTCCCATTTTGCATCTATTTACCAGCCACATGGACCTAACATGTGATGCAACCGTAAGAAATTGGGTAGAAATATTAAATGGGGTGAACCATGACATAGTGTAATAACTGGAGGGTATAAAATGTGACATAAATCTTAAATGGGGCAAGTCACAGGTCACAAATGTAAAAAATATAATGAAAAAGTTGAAATTACTTTTATTCTACGAATCCAACTAATCAAATGGAGAACAACAAACAACGACAAGTATAGGAAGGTATTTAGCAAAGAGTTGTTCTATATTTTTTCAATGTTTTTCTTTCTACCATTTCCTCTTGGCTCGTCGGAAGACTGAGAGAACCCGCCATCTCCCTAATGTTGTCTTTTTATTTCTTCCCTACTGCCCGCTACTCACTAGGCGCTAGGACACATCTTAGCCATTGTTGAGCCCTCACTCCACTTTACGGGTCACTCTACTCCTCATATGCGGTGAAATTGTCCAGCCGCCGACGATAGGCAATCTTTCTAAATACTAAGCTCCCTAGAATTGGTTTCCTCTCCTTCTCCCACATGTCCACATTATGGTGGACCCCATTCAGTTATATTTATTATGTCCACATCATGGTGGACCCCATTCAGTTATATTTATTTATAGTTCATAATTTTAAATATAGTTTGAAGAAAATTCTATTGCATATATAAATATGTTTGTACTAATATGCTAAAATTTTGGTGAAATAAAAAGGATTCCCATCTATAGAAAAAGAAAATTGTGGCTGTAAAAAAGGAAAATAGTTCCATTTCTCCTCAAAATTACTCCTTTTGTGTAGACCAAAATACAGAAGAAAAAAAAGCTTCTAGAGTGCGTACAAGACATACATGTGTTGTACGTTTTATTTTAAAAAAGGAGATGCGGTGAGTTCGGAGCTACTGGCTCTATCCCAGAACTCTCTCTCTTATCTCTGCCGACAACATCCACCATGGCGTTGCGTAGACTGTGCCACACGACACCATTTCTCTCCCTCCGCCTTCCTCGTGCCGTATTCTACTGAAAACAGTCGTCCCTACACAAAGTTTGCCCGTCTCTCCGCACACACCTCTGGCTCTATCAAGCACCTGGGACTACAGGGCACCTCCATCCCATATGTCACGCCTCAAGTCCATTGTTAACTTGCACACCACCTGCGCTCCCCTCTGGTGGCCACCCAACGTCAGTGAGCTGAAAGACTTCCTACAACCCCTCACAGTAGGTGTACATGTACACACCTATATCGCCTATGGCATCGACCGCCGCTGTCACCGTTGCTGTTAGTAGCGCTCGTCGGTGGTGGTGACAGCTGTGGTTGAAACCATGAACGACAAATCGATGGTGAATGCGGGTGAAAGGATGAGTTATACGCCGTGTTGTTGGATGCCACCTATTACTGATGAAAGATGATGTGGGTATTTATCTGTGAATTTTTTCTGTGGTATATTTACTTATATCTCACTTGTATTCAGAGAACGAGCCAAATTATGTAAGAAAATGCATGTGTGTATTTTGCAGATGGTTGAATGCATACACTAAAAAAGTACCTATGTTTGCCTAGCCTCGGTTGCAATTATTGGAGTGTAGAAAAGTCATGACCATGAGGGTACACAATTTAACTTTCATGACATTTCATAATTGTCGTTGTATCATTATCGTCTAACTGAGTGTAACCTTTTTTAAGTGGGGTAATTCTCTTTCTGTTGAGTGGTGTACTCTTAACCTTACTACAACTAAATAATTGTGCTGCTTATCTTTCTCTATGTTTATGTGAGGATGTCTGATTAATCATGTTGTAAAATAGTGAGCCAGTGGTAATATTTTCTCCATCGTTGGTATATTTTTTATATATGTTTCGCTAAAAAAATTGTTTGTTCATCTATCGTTGTTCGTATTAGGACAGACGGGGCAACGCGCGTCTTTTCCTTCTAGTGCATTCTATTTCTGGAGGCTTTTGTCCTCTACCACCTGCTTAAAATGTTTTTGCTTCATTCAGTCTGTTCTCCATTTTTGTAAGAAACTTTGATATAATTTTCTTAGCCAATTCCCTGCATGGGATCAGCAAAAGTATGACATGTATTGCTACCTCCTCAAATTCACTAGTGTAAAAGACAGGACTTTAAACTTGTTATATAGAACAAATTCAAGTAACGATAGGACGTTTTGTTCATGTCATTTAACAGATTTCCATAATAAGTGAGGATTTTTTTGGTTCTAAACCTAGCACACTTGCCGTGTTGAATGTATTGCATAGCACATTATGGAATTTGGGATGATATGATGTCAACGGTGGCTGCAGTTATTTCTTACTACTTTTTTTTAAGCTTAAAGGCAGTCGTTCTGCCATTCGATTAGAAGGAAAACAAGTATTTACAAACAGTGCCTCGGAAGGCTAAGGCCCTAAGGCCTGAAAGAGCAAAAACTCAACAAAAAAGAGAGGCTACACACTCTCTCTCTCTCGCACTAGGGCACCCCGTCTCCGGGGTCATCTGTGTGGGCAAAATCCCTCAAAGCGATCTCCTCGCGTATGAGGCGCACCACATCACCTAAAGGAAGCGCGACATTTGTGAAAATTCTGCGGTTCCTTTCTTTCCAAACTCACCAAATGATGTAGCAAATGATGCCACTCGCCGTCTTCTTATCTTTATTCGCCATGCTCCGAATATACTTGTCCCACCAAGCCTCGAAAGGGTGGGCAATGGTGGCCGCAGGGGGGCTGCGCCAAAGCGGGCAGCACCGCATCTCTCACCGTCGCCGTGAAGGAGCACTCGTGGCACAAATGTTGCACCGTCTCGGGATGAATGTGGCACAACTTGCAAATGGGGGAGTGCGGCCAACCCCTTTTCGCCAAGTTGTCACTCGTCCGTATCTTCTCATGCGGCACCACCCAAGCAAAAAATTTGCATTTGGGCTCGGCGTGCGCATTCCAAAACTTCTTCGTCTCGAAAGAAGGGTGGCATCCGGCGAATTGGCAGCAGTACGCGGAGGATGCGGTGTATGTTCCGGAGGTTGTCCAACGCCACCTAATTGAGTCCGGTCTTGGCTGAAGATGAACGTCGAGGAGGATGGTCCATAGGTCGACAAACTCGGTGAGCTGCGGCTGGGTGCTTATGTTTTGAAGAGCACGCAACCAATTTCCATTTGAGAGCTCCTTTTGAACCGATCTGCACTTCCTTGTTGCAATCTTGAAGAGACCCGGGAAGCGATGCTTGAGGGCACCCACATCATGCCAATGGTCATGCCAAAACATGCTCTTTGCTCCATCTCCCAACGTGATGGTCGTGGATGCCCGGAAAAGGGCCATGTCGGCCGGCGAGCAAGGTAGTTGTGCCCCTATCCATGGCCGTGACGTGTCCGTCCACGCAAGCCAAGGCCATCGTAGGCGTAGAGCCCGGCCAAACTTCTCAAGGTCGGTGACGCCGAGACCTCCCAAGTTTTTTGGTATACACACAGTTTGCCAATTCACCAAGGGGTGGCTCGTAGTTCCCGGGTACGCGTTTCCTTTCATCCATATGAAGTGACGCCGAATCTTGTCAATCCTTTTGAGCACCCATTTTGGCAAGATGAAGATTGTGAAGTAGTAGGTGACCATCGAAGAGAGGACCGCTCTAGCAAGAACCACACGGCCGGCCCTAGTGAAGTGCTTTCCCCGCCATCCCGCCAATCGTGATTTCTTACTACTACACATAGCATATTTTCATTAACTACTCATTAATGATAAGATACTAAAGTTACTCGTGAATAATAGGGAAAAGTTAGGTTGTCTGCCTGGACTCAATTATTTCCTGCTAAACATAGCGTATTTTTCATTAATGGCTAGTTAATGATAATATACTGAAATTATCTCTTGTGGAAAATACACGGTAGAATTCTTAAAAGGAAGAGGTCGTCTCAACAGTTGGGCATGTCACTATATATGACTGGAAGGGTTCAATTTTCTGAAATGTGCGTACAAGCTGCATCGAAGCCGTGAGCTACAGGCGTTACCACCCTGAAGCGGAAGTGGCGACATACAGAATCAGTTCTCCTGGTCTGGTATCTGGGAAATGCTATCCAGCGAAGGTTAAACTTCTTTTTTTTTTTGCCTTGCAAGAAATAGTTAGCCCCATCGATGGAGCATTGTGAGGCGAGGGATGGAGGTTGAACAAGGATGGCGCCCATGTTTTCTTTTTCAACTGCAAGCTGGTGTGTGCAGTTTGGAGAGAGCTCCAGCTTAAAACTTGGCGCCTGAATCTTGCAAAACGTCACAGTGGAAAAGAAGCACTAGAAAATGATTTTGAGTGAGCCTGATTTTTATAGTCAGATGAGGATCATTTTATTGCTACGGGTATGGTGGATGTAAGAAATAAGGTGAACGCATGTGAGGTGATGCACAGCCAGCAGTCGATCCTGTACTGTATTCAACAACATGCACAGGAAGAGATGCAATAACCGTGGTCCACCCAGTCCTGGATCGAGCAAATCTGAATTGGGAGTGAGTGACTCTAGGTTTTTCCCAACTAAGGATGTTAAACCATATTTGTCGGGCGTAAGGGCAAAGTGGGTAGTGGGGCTGATATTGGAGGCCCATATGTGCAAGTCGATCAGATGTCCAACATAGATTGCGGAGCACGCGCCAAGTATGAGGAGATCCTCACAAGACCAGACTTCAGTTGCACCTAGTGTTTGGGTCTGCCTGCAGAACATGGCAGCGAAGGCAGTGTGCGAATAGAGGTTGAATTTCCACATGGACTGATTGTCCCTCCTTTATCCAAGTTGATTTGCAGCTTCCGAAAAGGTGCGATGTGTTAGATGTGTATAGTCCATTTTCTGTATATCCCCGTTGTATAAGGGGTTTAGTGCACTTTACCACACTACATGTATTGGCCTTTGGCCCCTGAGAATGTGGTTGCTCATATATCCAACATGGTATCAGAGGCAGGTTAGGGTTGGGCTCTCCACCCCGCACGTAGCAACTCCGTGCTGCACCGTCGCCGTCGCAAGCTCTCTGGCCGGCCGGTTTGCTTCTTCCTCTCTACTCTCCGGCCTGCTCTCCCCACGGTCGGCACCGTCTTGGCCGTCTCCATCTCCGGCCTGCTCCGCCCGGCCATCCCCGTCTCCGGCTTGCTCTGCCTCGGCTGCCCCTGTCTCCGGCCGCCTCTGTCTCGGCAGGATCTGCCCCGACCTGCTCCGCCTCCGACCGACCCCGCCTTGGCCGCTCCTGTCTCCGGCCGTCTCCGCCTCGGCCGGATCCGCCCGGCCTGCTCCGTCGCCGGACGGCTCCGCCCCGGTCGCCCTGTCTTCGGCCGCCTCCGGCCCTGCTGCCTGGCGTCCTCGCATCGCTCGTAGCGTGCGGGACTGCGGGTCGGTCTCGATCTAGATCGGCCCTGCCTGAGAGTTGACTTCTTCTTCAAAAAAAAGTGAGCCTGCTATGTCATCTTCGTCGGGGTATGTTGTTGTTCCCCGCTGCTCGGTGACTTTTGATGGCACCAATTATGCCGAGTTTGCCAGATTTATGCGCATCCATATGCGTGGCCTTCTTCTATGGGGCGTTCTCTCTGGTGAGGTCCCCTGTTCGCCACCCCCCGTCGCTCCTGTGGCTCCTACTCCCCCGACACCACCGGTGCTTGCCGTTGATGCTTCCCAAGCTGAAAAGGATGCAGCCAAGGATGCTGATGATATGGCGGTTGAAGCTTATGATCAGCAGGTATCAGATTATCGCGATGGTCTCTCTGTTTACCGGGATGATCTGACTATTTACACTCAGTGGCGCAATGATGATGCTCGTGTTCCTGCAGTCCTCACCGCCAGTGTTCTACCTCAGTTTGCTTCTGAGTTTATGGGATTAGGCACTACTACTGCGATGTGGACTTATCTTTGTCAGCGCTATCAGCCGTCTGGTGATGCTCTCTACCTATCTGTCGTCCATCAGGAGCATGATCTTCAGCAGGGAGACTCTACTGTTCATGAGTTTTACACACAGAGCTCTGCCATCTGGCGCCAGCTTGACTCTCTCCGGACTGTTGTTTGTGGTGCCTGTCGTTGCTGCCAGACTATGAGGTCAGACTTGGAGTTTCAGCGTGTCCACGAGTTCCTGTCTCGCCTCCGTGCCGAGTTTGAGCCTCGGCGTACTCATTTACTTGCTCGTGGTCGTGTTCCTATCTCGGAGGTGCTTGCAGAGCTTCGAGCTGAGGAGACTCGTCTTCGTTCTGCTGGTTTGCTTGCGGTTCCCACTGTGCTAGATGCCCGAATTCCTGTGTTGTCTGTTCGCACTGCTTCACCGCTCCTACCCACACCCTAAGGGGAGTGGTCTGCCCTCATTCTGCAGCAGAGTGCCGGTCTCGCTCTTACACCTTTTGTGGCTACTGCAGAAGCCAGGTCATTCAGAGTCTGATTTTCATAAGAAGCAGCGAGACATGAGGCGTTCTTCCTCTTCTTCTAGTGGGACTCGTGCACCTCCCTCGACACTGTCCCTCACTGAGCAGAATATTGCGCAACTCAAGCATATATTGGCTTCCTCTGGCTCTTCCTCGACGGGTACAGTAGCCTCTATGACTGCTTCCACCACTACGTCACCGTCGCCGCCACCGCCGCCTACTCAGTCAGGTACATCTCCGTGGGTTCTGGATTCTGGAGCTTCCTTTCACATGTCTTCTGATTCTTCTGCCTTGTCCTCTCTTCGACTTCTCGATTTTCCTATCAATGTTCTTACTGCCGATGGCACACCTCTTGTTGTCGCTAGTCGTGGCATCCTTTCTACTCCGTCTTTTTCTGTTCTGACTGTTTCTCATGTTCCCGTCTTACCATGAATCTTTTTTGGTTGCCATGTCATTCTTGATGCCGACTCTTGCTCTATTCAGGATCGTCACACCAAGGCTCTGGTTGGCGCTGGCCCTCTGCGCCGTGAGTCTCAGGGTCTTTGGGGGGTTGATTGGCTTCATGTTCCTTCCGCTACCACCTCATCCGCCAGTTCTCATGCTCTTGCTGCCTCCTCTTCTGTATCCTTCTAGCAGTGGCATCATTGACTTGGTCATATCTGTGGCTCTCACTTGTCCTCGTTAGTGCGACAAGGTGTCTTAGGGCCTGTCTCTGGCGATGTTTCTTTACATTGTGAGGGTTGTAGACTTGGCAAACAAACCCAGTTACCTTATCCTACGAGTGAGTCTGTATCTCAGCGTCCTTTTGACCTTGTTCACTCTGATGTATGGGGTCCTGCTCCCTTTGATTCGAAAGGGGGTCATCGCTACTATGTTCTTTTTATTGATGATTTCTCTCGCTACACTTGGCTATATTTTCTGAAAACTCGTGGCGAGGTTCTCTCTATATATAAGCGATTTGCCGCCATGGTTCACACCCAGTTTTCCACGCCCATTCATATCTTTCGTGCTGACTCGGCTGGTGAGTATATCTCTCAGATGTTGCGTGGTTTTCTTGCCGAGCAGGGTACTCTTGCCCAGTTCTCCTGTCCTGGTGCCCATGCTCAGAATGGCGTTGCTGAGCGCAAGCATCACCACCTTCTTGAGACGGCTCGTGCGATGATGATCGCCGCCTCTCTTCCACCTCACTTTTGGGCTGAGTCTGTCTCTGCATCCACCTATCTCATCAACATTCAGCCGTCGGCTGCTTTGCAGGGTGGTATACCTATGGAGCTTCTCTGTCACCCGCTCGCTGTCTGCTATGTGTCGTCGGCTGCTTTGCAGTGCGGGGTGATGTTAGAGTATGGCATACGTACGGCTGTTATGGTAGTTTAGGATAGAGATAGGATATGTTTCCGTGTAATCCTAACTTGTCTTGTACTCCAAGTCGGTTCCTTGTACGCCTACATATACTCGCACATGAGGCTCAATAATACATCCAGCATATTCCGCCAATCTCATAATTCTTCACTCTTGTTGTCATGTCTTATTTCCCATGGCTTTCAGTTACTTCTGAGATTCAAAACTAACCAAAAGTTGTTCACACTGCAGCAGAAATCGGCAATGCAGACAATTCCATGGGCTGTTAGTTACTCTAAGATCCTCCTGCTGCCGCACTGCACTGTCTGAAATTTCTACTCATTTTCTTTGCATGAATTGCAATATTTTTATTTGTGACAGCACCACAAGTCAAATTATACAACGACATCAATACAAAGTGCCATTCCTTCTGAAATATCTAGTTCATTATGCATATGGACACCAATATTGTTACAATACACCCTAGTCGGACTATGCAGTTACAACTGCTAGATAGCTCAAATATGAGCAGTAGTGGAACTAAGCTGCTTAAGAACCAATCCATCTGAATATCCCATCACTACAAACACCTGAAAAGTTCATCTCAGTGATCTCTCTAAAAGTCTTATCCATAAATACTTCAGTGTTCACTCAGTGATACGACCGGGCAAACAAGTAAATGTTATATCGCGATTCTTATTTATCGGCGGAAATGATCAACAAAACAATGCCTAGGAGTTACTATTGCAATCACAGTTTTTTCTGCAAAATGTGGAGTAGAGTTTGAAATCTATCATCACACTACTGCAATAAGAGTTGGTTCTCCCAGAGTTCAAAAAGTTCTAGCTGTCCAATTGATGACATCGGAACATAAATTTCCCTTGGTGGTTAAGGAGATTTAGGATGTGTCCTCTACCGTTACAGTGGAACATCATTTTCCTTGGTGCACTGCAATGAACCACGGACAAAATGTGCCAACATCTGTCTCATTTGGCAGATGGATACTGTTGGAGAAATGAGCAACTAGTATTACCAGTAGGCCAAAGGCCAATACATGTACAAGTGTGGTAAAGTGCAGTAAACCCCTTATACAATGAGGATATACAGAAGAGGGACTATACACGTCTAACACCCCACCTCAAACTCATGGTGGGTCAACAACACTGAGTTTGGAGAGAAAGAACCCATGCTGCGCTCGAGTTTGTGCCTTCGTGAAGAAATCCGCCAACTGTAACTCAGAGGGCACATAGTGAAGAGCGAGAGTCTGATCTTACACAACAGCATGCACAAAAGAGGCATCCACACCGATGTGCTTGGTGAGCTCATGCTTCACCGGGTCACGCGCAATGCTGATAGCACCAGTACTGTCTGACAATACAGAATTCGGTGCAGCAGCAGAAACACCAAAATCCTCTAGTAACCATCGTAACCAGGTCACCTCAACCGTCAACATAGCCATCACTCGCAACTCAGCCTCTACACTCGAGCGGGAAACTGCAGTTTGTTTCTTCGTCTTCCAGGCAATGAGAGAACCTCCAAGAAAGACACAGTAAGCGACAACGAGCGGAGATCAGAAGGATCACTAGCCCACGTAGCATCAGTGTAAGCCTGGAGTTGGAGAGAGCTGGAGCGGGGAAAGAAAATATGGTGAGAGATCGTGCCACGAAGATATCGTAGAACACGGAGGAGGTGACTATAGTGGACAGAGGTGGGAGCTGATACGAACTGACTCAGAATGTGGACAGGATATGATATATCTGGACGAGTGACAGCTAGATAGACAAGGCTCCCAACAAGGTAACGATAGCGTGTGGGATCAGTGAGGGGATGACCATCAGTAGCACGAAGCTGAACGTTAAGCTCCATAGGAGTCTCAGTAGTGCGCTCATCACCAAGTGCTGCACGAGAAAGAAGATCCTGAATATATTTTTCTTGGGAGATGAAGAAACCATCTGAGGTGGAAGAAACCTCAATCCCGAGAAAATAGTGAAGTGGACCAAGATCAGCATCAGGAACTGCTCGCGGAGGCGGGCCTTAACAAAGGCAATGTACTCAGAGTCGTTGCCAGTGATGATCATGTCATCAACATATAGAAGGAGAAGCATCCGACCACGAGGAGAGGTGTGGACAAACAACGCAGGGTCATGATCGCTAGGCAAGAAACCAGCGGCAGTCACACCAGAGGCGAAAAGCTCAAACCAGGCGCGAGGGGCTTGTTTAAGGCCATAGAGGGAGCGCCGAAGGCGGCAAACCATACCATCAGGAACAGAGTACCCCGGTGGTGGCTGCATATAAACCTCCTCACACAACTCACCATTGAGAAAGGCGTTCTGGACATCAAGCTGAGATACAGACCAATGACGAACAGAAGCCACAGCGAGAAGGGTGCGAACAGTGTCATGTGGGCCACATGAGCGAATGTCTCATCAAATCACGACCCTACTCCTGCTGAAAGCCACGAGCCACAAGACGAGCTTTGTAACGCTCGAAAGAACCATCAAAGCGAGTCTTAATCTTATAGACCCACTTGCACGTGATGGGACGAACACCAGGAGGAGGGGAAACAAGATCCCACGTGCCAGTGCGCTCAAGGGCAGCAATCTCCTCAGCCATCGCAACTTGCCATTCAGGCTGAGCCATGGCATCCCGATAGGAAGTGGGCTCAGCGATAGCAGAAAGACCAAATTGGGAAGGAGAGTAGCGATGAGGAGGCCGTAACGAAGGCCGGCACGGAGGTTATGAATCGGCGTAGACGGGGAAGGAGGTGCACCGAAAGTGGAAGGCACGTTAGAAGGATCATCCACGGCATGAGGACACCGAGTGTAGTGGAGAGGAAAAGGAGAGAGGGGAGGACGGACCGGAGAGGAAGGTGGAGAGGTAGGTGACGAGGAAGGAGAGGAGGAAGGTGGGGAGGATGGTGTATCAGGAATAGTGGGACTCACCGGAGGTGAAGGTGGAGGTGGAGGAGGAGGAACATGAGGCACAGAGGGAGAGGTGTCTGGAAGAAGAAGAAAAGAGAGATCCTCCACGGAAAAGGTCGAGGAGGAAGGACGCGGGTAGTACGAACGAGACTCATCAAAAGTCACATCACGCGAAATACGCAGTCGGCGACCAACAGGATCCCAACAGCGATAACCCTTGTGTTCATCACTTTATCCAAGGAAGACACATTCAACCGACTGAGCAGTCAATTTGGTGCGTTCGCACGGAGCAAGAAGAACGTAGCACACTCACCCAAACGAACGAAGGGCTGAAAAGTCAGGAGAACGACCAGAGAGAGCTCCATAGGTATACCACCCTGCAAAGCAGCCGACGGCTAATTTTGATGAGATAGGTGGATGCAGAGACAGACTCAGCCCAAAAGTGAGGTGGAAGAGAGGCGGCGATCATCATCGCACGAGCCGTCTCAAGAAGGTGGTGATGCTTGCGCTCAGCAACGCCATTCTGAACATGGGCACCAGGACAGGAGAACTGGGCAAGAGTACCCTTCTCGGCAAGAAAACCACGCAACATCTGAGAGATATACTCACCAGCTGAGTCAGCACGAAAGATATGAATGGGCGTGGAAAACTGGGTGTGAACCATGGCGGCAAATCGCTTATATATAGAGAGAACCTCGCCATGAGATTTCAGAAAATATAGCCAAGTGTAGCGAGAGAAATCATCAATAAAAAGAACATAGTAGCGATGACCCCCTTTCGAATCAAAGGGAGCAGGACCCCATACATCAGAGTGAACAAGGTCAAAAGGATGCTGAGATACAGACTCACTCATAGGATAAGGTAACTGGGTTTGTTTGCCAAGTCTACAACCCTCACAATGTAAAGAAACATCGCCAGAGACAGGCCCTAAGACACCTTGTCGCACTAACGAGGACAAGCGAGAGCCACAGATATGACCAAGTCGATGATGCCACTGCTGGAAGGATGCAGAAGAGGAGGCAGCAAGAGCATGAGAACTGGCGGATGAGGTGGTAGCGGAAGGAACATGAAGCCAATCAACCTCCCAAAGACCCTGAGACTCACGGCGCAGAGGGCCAGCGCCAACCAGAGCCTTGGTGTGACGATCCTGAACAGAGCAAGAGTCGGCATCAAGAATGACATGGCAACCAAAAAAGATTCATGGTAAGACGGGGAACATGAGAAACAGTCGGAACAGAAAAAGACGGAGTAGAAAGGATGCCACGACTAGCGACAACAAGAGGTGTGCCATCAGCAGTAAGAACATTGATAGGAAAATCGAGAGGTCGAAGAGAGGACAAGGCAGAAGAATCAGAAGACATGTGAAAGGAAGCTCCAGAATCCAGAACCCACGGAGATGTACTTGACTGAGTAGGCGGCGGTGGCGGCGACGGTGACGTATTGGTGGAAGCAGTCATAGAGGCTACTGTACCCGTTGAGGAAGAGCCAGAGGAAGCCAATATACGCTTGAGTTGCGCAATATCCTACTCAGTGAGGGACAGTGTCGAGGGAGGTGCACGGGTCCCACTAGAAGAAGAGGAAGAACGCCTCATGTCTCGCTGCTTCTTATGAAAATTAGACTCTGGATGACCTGGCTTCTTGCAGTAGCCACAAAAGGTGTAAGAGCGAGACCGGCACTCTGCGGCAGAATGAGGGCAGACCACTCCCCTGAGGGTGTGGGTAGGAGCGGTGAAGCAGTGCGAACAGACAACACAGGAATTCGGGTATCTAGCACAGTGGGAACCGCAAGCAAACCAGCAGAACGAAGACGAGTCTCCTCAGCTCGAAGCTCTGCAAGCACCTCCGAGATAGGAACACGACCACGAGCAAGTAAATGAGTACGCCGAGGCTCAAACTCAGCACGGAGGCGAGACAGGAACTCGAGGACACGCTGAAACTCCAAGTCTGACCTCATAGTCTGGCAGCAACGACAGGCACCACAAACAACAGTCCGGAGAGAGTCAAGCTGGCGCCAGTAAGCAAGATCAGACTCTTACTCTTCACTATGTGCCTTCTGAGTTACAGTTTGGCGGATTTCTTCACGAAGGCACAAACTCGAGCGTATCATGGGTTCTTTCTCTGAAAACTC
This sequence comes from Poa pratensis, assembly GCA_947311845.1. Taxonomy (NCBI): domain Eukaryota; kingdom Viridiplantae; phylum Streptophyta; class Magnoliopsida; order Poales; family Poaceae; genus Poa; species Poa pratensis. The sequence continues at coordinate 21,068,796 of CAMZMU010000118.1, forward strand.
AGTTTTGTTGACCCACCATGAGTTTGAGGGGGGTGTTAGATGTGTATACTCCATCTTCTGTATAACCCCGTTGTATAACGGGTTTAGTGCACTTTACCACACTTGTACATGTATTGGCCTTTGTCCCCCTGAGAATGTAGTTGCTCATTTATCCAACACGATGAAGTTTCAGGTGCAGAGCTACAAAGGCTGCAAGTAGGATCATCAGGGACATGTTATTCTTGGCCAGGACGGTCAGCTGCGGAGCACATTGCCCTGAAGGCAAACCAGGAAAAAATATTGGTCTTGGGAGCCGTCTTTGCATACCATTGTGCCTCCTGAAGTCCTGATCTTCCGAGCAAAGCTGACCTTCAAATTGAAAGAGGTAAGCTGAAGATGCCGAGTAGCAGCCACAAACGGGCGCACAGAGTAGGGTTCATCATCTTTGAGGTTATGAAGGCATAATCCACCATATAATTTTGGTTTGCAGAGTGTGTAGTCCTTGTCTTTTTTTTTTTTAAGGACCAGCAATTGCAGGCTCTCGTATGTGTTAGCAGGGCGAAACTTTTACACAGCCGTACACCGATGTCACCCGGACGAAACTACGTCCGGAGGCGAATAGAAAAATGAAAAGAAAAGCAAAACTGGGCAACGAGCCAGCCACCCTTGTGGCACTGAATCGGAGCACCTGCAATGCAGAACCACGGCCCTGCCACGTAGAGCCGTGGCCGCAATGCCTCCCTAGGCCGCCGCCTCGGCGCACGTCCACCATCCGGGACCGCCGTCCCGGCATCCACCGCCCAGGCTTCAGAGCCACCCGCACGACCGCTGCGGACCCGAAGCTCGACGAGGGATAGGACACTCCAAGGCGGCACCTCCATGGAGGTAGCGACGTGTGCGCCGCCGCCGCCCGCTCCAGAGGAACTTAGGTTTTCACCTGGAGAGCCTTATAGCAGTTGCGTCGGTAGAGGAGCATTGCTCCCAAACAGCGCAATCAAGAAGGAGAACAACGCCCTAGGGCGCCGCCGCCGTCGGCACCTAAGTGCGAGGTTTTCACCTGGAGAAACGATCCTGACCGCCAAGCCCGAGAGCTTTGGCCAGGGAGCAGCAAGCCGAGTGGCCTGGCTCTATCGCCGACCACCTGCTGCACTAACGAGAAGCCGAAGATCTCCAAGTCGAAGACCAATTAGGATCTGGTCCCCGACGCTCTGCCGCGCTGTCTGGATCCTCGGCTGGGTGATGGCCCTTCACGTAGTTACCCCACAACGGCGCCAGAAAATACTTGCTAGCCCTTCGCGTGGTTACCTGCGTGAAAAGTAAATGTGTTAGGTTGAGACTCCAAGTGCAGAGTGTGTAGTAAGTGGAAGACGTGTTTTCCCCACGAGGGTGACTCGAGGGTTTAATATCGAACTCTCGGGGAATTAGTAGTGGAGATTTATCTTCCTATCCTTCTTTTGGTTACATACAAAGCAAAGTAAATGTTTTGGTCCTCAACCTCACCTAGTGGTTGTCAAGCACATAGTGTTAGAATGATATCAAGATAATATGCAATGCAAACAAGAAATAAATATGCAATGGTGGTAAATAAATATGTAAGGATGGTGGTAGCAATGATAAATGATATTTTTGGGTTTTTATAATGAATGCAAAATGTAAAAGTGTTTTTGTATTTTTAGATTTAATAATGGCAGAAAATGGTAAAGTGGTAAAAGTGGTTGCAAAGGTGTTTCTTATGATTAAAAATGGACCGGGGTTCATGGTTTCACAAATGCACTCTCTCTTTAATAAAGTGGTAGATAATGGAACACTAGAGTTGACATATGAGATTGCAACACAACAGTTTAATGACAAGTTATAATTATATGGGCATCACGTCCTAACATAGAGACCTTTTGGTTATTAGTCTCTCTTATACTCCACCAAGATGCGAACTAAATCATAACACCTCAGTAATTAAGATAACTCAGAGTATAGCAATAAGTATCATGACATGAAGTTAAAATAAGAACATACTAGATCTAGTCATGGAGAAAGTGGCAATGGCCACACCCACATCTCCGGTAGCATGGTATTTCGTTTTATCCCTAGTGAGCCAACAAAGTAAGGTAAAGCACTCAAGTGGATCGCAGAACTTTCTCTCATGTTCACTACACTAGCCACCCCCCGTTACTCCAACTAATGCACACGTTCCCCCTCACACGCTCTCATAAACATGCTTGATCATAACAAATAAGAACGGGGTACATAATATGCATCTACTTTCATAACTGAAACAAAACCATTGCAATCTCAAACATATATTAACTCATAAAAAGATCCACCACAAAGGTATTACATAGATGACCGTAATCATGTTCAGCAGCTCATACGGTACTAATTAGTGAAGGTCGAGAGAGAGAGAGATACATAAATTACTTCCACAAACCCATAGTCCAGAGGTGGACTACTCCCTCTTCATCATGGAGACGGTTGAGAAGTCGTTGGAGAAGATGGAGACCACGCCGGCAGCGCCCCGCCGGAGTTTTCCCCCTCCAATCTGCAGCTCCAGATCTCTGTTTCGGTGTTTCTGTGTTTCTGCGGCGCTCCTTCCAGAGAACGTCGGGGGATAATTTTTATAGGCGTTTTTAGGTCAAAACGGAGTCGGTGGAGGAAAGATCGACGGCAACGGAGCCTCGAGGGCCAATGTTGGGGGTCCCACACGACCAGGTACTTGGGCCACGTGGGCCCACTCATCTGGGCCCTCGGGCCTCCTCTTGTTTGCTTCTTTCGCTCCCAGGTCTTGTTTCTTCCAAAAAAAAAATGATGCTCGTAAATTTTCAGGTCATTTGGACGTCGTTTGGGTCCCTGAAACATTAAAGGAAAGAAATAGGGTTTTCTGCCTGCACAGGGTTAATTCCATAAAAAATAGGAAACATATCAAATATTCCCAAAATCATTATAAAACAGTGATATAACCCTTATATGATGCAAATATGACTGGAATATAAGTAAAAATAATGCAAAGTTCATGTATGCATTTTACATGCATCACTGGTGCAAAGCCTAGCACTCCTAGCCACAGGAGGCACAATCGTGCCCACTGCTGGGGACCGACGCCCTGCTCGATCTGCCGCGGCCTGCCCGGCACGACACGGGCCCAGATCGGGCCCGCGCGAGCCCACAGCCTCCTGCTGCGTCGCCCAGATCGGGACCCAGAGCGACGCCAGCGCCCCGTGACGCTCGCCTCGGCCACATCCACGCGCAGATGGGCACCACCGGCCACAGATAGTGGTGAAGATCTAGATCGAGACCGGCGGTGCCCCGAGCCGCAATTCCGCGCCCTTTTGCTGCGCCGTCGTGGAGCGACGACCGCAGCGACCACCAGCTCCCGGGGCCGCCGCCCCGGCCTCCAAACGCCGGTGACACAGCCTCCGCCCCCAGCAGAAGTGGCCGGCCGTCGGCGCGACGAGCAGCGACGAAGAAGGACCTCCCCCATAGCCTTTGTCTGCTAGGGGCCCGCCGCCACCGCGGCTGGCGCCGGCGGCAGCGGCGGCGACAGGGCCAGGGGAGGGGGCGCTCGGAGGCGGTGCAGTGGGTTCGCTCGGTGTCGCCTGGGGTGCGATACGGGGACGGGTCCAAAAAAATATGTGTAGGTTTTTTTAGAAAAAAGGCCAAAGGCCCCGTGTTAAATTAATAACGCCAACAACGGCGACAGAGTACAAGGAGCTGAACCTAGCTTACAACATCGGACTACACACACCCACATAGGCCGGTGTTGTAGAACACGTAGCAAGCCTTGCCGAAGAAAGCATCACTAAGATTCAACACCATCCGAAGAAGCGCCGCCATCTCCGCCACACGATCTTCGGGAGCCGCACACTATGGACTCCAAGGCGGCATCTTCAAGAAGAGAACGACGCCAAAGCGCCGCCACCGCCCGATCCGAGGATCTTGAGTTTTCACCCGGAGCATGTAAGAGCACGGAGAGGAGCCACCACGACGCCTTCAAGAAGGGGACGACATCTGCGGACATCGTCGTCGTAGCCCAGCAGGGCTGGGTAAGGGTTTCCCCTCGGCATGGCCTTCCTGCCTCCCACATCGGGTATGGAGAGCCGCCATGCGACCATTGTACCACCGCCACAGTGTGTTGCTCGCCAGCCACCACGTCGTCCACACGGACCGTGGTCACCGGCCAGCACCTTAGCCATTGGCTCACCCGCCCACCAACATGGCTACCACCGATCCAGGGCCACCGCCCCGGCGTAAACTCCGCGCGCTGCTGAAACTGTTGGAACAAAGACCACCCGTCGAGGCCACCCGAACTCCGGCCAGAGGCACATCCAGACCTGCAACCAGCCCACCATCCAGATCCGTGGAGAGCAGACTTCAAACGCGAGATCCGCGGCCGACGACCCCCTGGTGGCTGGCATCACCCGAGATCTGCAGCGAGGCCATGGGCTTGAGGGTCCGGGACCCCTATCCCGGCCCTTGCGCTGCCTAGCTCGGCCCGCCCTGAAGCCGTCCGCGAGAAAAGGAGTAGCGTTGTCGCCTGCCTACTGCGCCGCCATGGCCGCGCCGGTCGAGCCACGCGCTAGAAGGGGCCGTCCACCAATAGCTCAGGAGCGCGAGGAGTGGCCCTCGCCGCCGGAGACCACCGTGCCACCGGGGTCGCCGACGAGCGACGCCACAAACTATCCTGACCACACCGCCGCCAGCCGCGACCGCCCCACGAGGACGCCCTGGCGCGCGGGGAGAGAAGATCCGCCGCCACCGGCACCGCACGGGCTTTGCCCGGCGGCTCCCGCCGGCGGCGGCGAAGGAGGGGAGGAGGTGGAGGTGGGACGAGGAGGCGGCGGCTAGGGTTTCTCCCCTGTCACCACGGGGGCGAGCAGGAGCGAGAGGAGGTACGGGTCAACGCACCAGACTTCAACGTTCCGAAAGAAGCTTTGGCCAGTGTCCACTTTGTTCGCCAGTACTTCCTTTCCAGAAGAAGCTTTGGCAATTGACGTAGCTTATTTGAGACCCTTGAAGACCCAAGGGGGAGATCCAAAGAAAGCATATAGAGAACTACCGTTGATTCCGAACCGTACCTATAAGAACGAGGCGGCCTTCACGGCGTAGTAGGCCAGCCGGAGCGCGAGCTGGAGATATGAATATTGTTCATGATCCTCTGCTGAAGCAGTGAAGCTGGTGCCTGTCTACATTGACTGCTCGCGGCGACCAATTGGGGAATGGCAAAGATGCAGGTAAAAACCTACTCCTCACAGCTTTTGGTGCAGGCCATAAGCAGCAGCGACCTATAAGGTGTCTCAGGATGGATTCACCTCACGCACACAAATCCAGTGGTCTCACAGTCACGGATACAAGCTCAGCGTCGCGTTGGAGCTGAATCAACAAGCTCGCAGGCTTGGAAGAGAAGGAAGAGAAATCCCAGCATGGGACAGGTTCTAAACCATTATCCAAAACATGCCGATCCCCAGGTTGGTGGCGAGGCAGATAACCTCTACCGGGTCTTCCGCTCCATGGTTGACACGGCCCGCTGGGCTTCACGGATGGCCCGTCTTCCCAAGGCCCGTCTGGCAGTCTTCACGGCCTGCAGCACAGCTGGGGTCGTGAGACCACTGGATTTGTGTGCGTGAGGTGAATCCATCCTGAGACACCTTACATATGGCATCAGAGCAGTAGATCGATCTTAGCTTCCACCGATTTTTTTTTCTTCAACTCCAGTCAAATTCGAGCGTGCCGGAGGCGATTCGGGTTGATTGGGGGCGCAGTGGTTGGGATCTCCCATCAAATCCCACTGGGCTGCCTCCTCCCCGCGGTGACGGTGTCGGATTGGCCGATTTGGGCGAATCCACGGCGCATCTAGAAGGCGGCGGCAGGCGTTGGCATCGTCGGATGCAGTCTGGGAAAATTGCGACACCATAATCATGGACAAGTTGCAGGCCGACATGGTGGAGCTGCGCAAGCAAGGCGCGGAAACAGCTACCTCCATCCAGTCCATCTCCGACACTCTGAAGAACCTAAACCTGTTGATGCCCCAAGTGGATTCCACGGTGAAGGAGCTCAGGCAATCGATGGACGAGGTAGGAGTAAGAGTGACGGCATTGGAGGCGGCACCTACTCTCCCTCCAGCCAACACCACTCGGCCTGAATGGCACGGCGATGACACCAGGAACCAGGGTACCGTGACTGCTGCCTCACGGGCACAGACACATGCCCTGGACAAGGGTACGCGTACTACTCCACACACCCATGTCCGTTTTGATTTAGGCGAGCCCTATGATGCTTACTGTGACACACCGTACTCTGGCTCGAAATACACCATGGTAGTTCTTCTAGGCTCCCTAAAACTGATTTCCCACGCTTTGATGGTGAGAACCCAAAGTGGTGGAAACAAGTTAGTGAAAAGTACTTTCGTCTATATGATGTGAACCGTGATACTTGGGCGAATTTCGCCACAATGCATTTCACTGGGAATGCAGCTCTCTGGTTGCAAACCTACGAGGCTGAACACGAGGTGGACAGTTGGGAAGAACTGTGTGTAGCGATTCATTCCAAATTTGGGAAAGATAAGCACCATAAGCATCTAGAAGCATTAGAGAGATGTAAACAAACTGATACTGTCGAGGGTTACTACCACAAATTTGAGGGCATTAGGCATAAAATTCTGATATACAATAAACACTATGATGAAGCTTTCTTTGTCACGAAATTTATTTGTGGCCTTAAAAGAGATATTCAAAGAGCTATTAAGCTGCATAACCCTAGAACAGTTGATGCTGCGTTATCTCTTGCTGAAAAACAGGAGGAGATGCTGGAAGAGACGCGGGGTTATTCTGGCAACAAGTTCAGAAATGAGTACAAATCCTCCTATTCCAAAACTGGCTATCCGGGAAAAGGGATTTTCTCTACTCCAAGCACTGATGGTGGAAAAGCAAGTGAAGACAGGACCAAACCCAAGCTGCAGTGGGATGACAGAATTAAGAATTTGCGTGATCAGAGAAGGGCACGAGGGGAATGTTTCACCTGTGGTGACAAATACCATCCTGGACACAAGTGTAACAAGAATGTCCCACTCAATGTTGTGGAAGAGCTAGTGGCAGTATTGCAGCTCGAGTCTCCTGACAGTGATACTGAGAAGGAAGTATCCAGTGAAGAGGAACCTCTTACACACATTTCAGTGTGTGCTATGGCAGGCGTTCAGTCGAAAAGGAGCATGCGGTTGCAAGGAGAATGCAACGGCAAACACATTCTGTTGCTCATTGATTCAGGCAGTGCAGGGAGTTTTGTCAGTGCTCAAACAGTACAACAGCTCGGTCTGACAACAACATCAGTTCCAGCAGTGCAAGTTACAGTGGCTAATGGTGGACGATCCACAGTTGATCAAGCAGCGCCAGAAGTACAATGGACTTGTCAGGGTGCCAAATTCACTAACTCTTTTAGAGTGTTCAGTGTGCCAGGATATGACATGGTTCTTGGCATGGATTGGTTGGAGCAGTTGTCGCCCATGTGGGTGGACTGGGTGAAAAAGATACTGCGATTCAAGATGAATGGGGAACGTGTGGTGTTGACAGGAGTTAAACCAAATGTGCAGCAATGTGACCCAATATCATTGGCAGAGTTACAGGAATTGGCACACACAAGGGCGCTAGAACACATTGTTCAGCTAAATGTCACAGAAACAGGGGTGGTGGACCAGTACCAGTGGAAATTGAGCAGCTGCTATCTGAATACAACAATTGTTTTCAAACTCCAACTGAATTACCTCCACATAGAGAGTATGATCACCACATCACTCTACTACCAGGGGTACAACCAGTCAATGTGAAGCCATATCGGTATTCACCGCAACAAAAGAATGAGATCGAGCGACAGATAAAAGAAATGCTCAAACAAGGGATTATCCAACCAAGCAGAAGCCCTTTTGCGTCTCCAGTATTGTTGGTAAGAAAAAAGGACGGCACCTGGCGCTTTTGTGTCGATTACAGGCATCTCAATGCGGTCACAGTGAAGGATCGATACCCTATGCCGGTTGTGGATGAACTCTTGGATGAATTGGCAGGAGCACAATTTTTTACCAAGCTGGATCTTCGATCGGGGTACCATCAAATTCGCCTGGCTGAAGAAGATGAGTGTAAATCAGCATTTCGTACCCATAGTGGCCACTATGAATTCAGGGTGATGCCTTTTGGGCTTACAGCAGCGCCATCCACTTTTCAAGCAGCAATGAACACGATATTTGCTCATGTGATTCGCAAATTTGTACTGGTCTTCGTCGATGACATCTTAATATACAGCAAGAGCCTAGCTGAGCATCAGGAACATTTGAGAGAGGTGTTTCGAGTACTAGAACAGAACAAGCTGTATGTAAAGAAATCAAAGTGCTCCTTTGCTCAACGTGCTCTGGAGTACCTTGGTCACATTATCAGTGCCAAGGGTGTATCCACAGATCCCAGCAAGATTTTGGCGGTTCAACAATGGCCAACACCAATGAATCTGACACAACTGAGGGGATTTTTGGGTCTGGCTGGCTACTACAGGAAATTCATTGCCCAGTTCGGTATTCTCTGTCGTGCTCTGACGCAATTGCTCAAAAAAGGGGTGCCGTTCATCTGGACTGCAGAGGTAAATGCAGCATTTTTGGCCATTAAACAAGCACTAACTCAGGCACCCGTGTTGGCATTGCCCGATTTCTCCAAGGAGTTTGTGTTGGAGACAGACGCTTGTGAATCTGGTGTGGGTGCAGTCTTAATGCAGCAGGGACATCCCATTGCTTTTCTCAGCAGAGCTTTAGGGATGAAAAACCAAGCGCTCTCAATATATGATAAGGAATGCTTGGCGATCTTAATGGCCATTGAGAAGTGGAAGCCTTATTTGCAGCATCGACAGTTCACCATTTACACGGATCACCGCAGCCTCATTCACTTGGGTGATCATAAATTCAACACCAAAATTCAGCAGAAGGCGTTTTTCCGGTTAATGGGCTTGCAGTACCACATTGTGTACAAGAAAGGAAGCACAAACACTGCAGCAGATGCCTTGTCCAGGCGGCCCATGCAATACTGTGTGAATGCCATCTCTGAGGTTACACCTAAATGGGTTGCGACTATCATTGAAGGGTATCAGAAAGATCCAAAGGCAAAGGAACTGCTTGTGGAACTTAGTGTGCAGGGACACAATCATCAAGGATTTTCTTTGCAGGATGGGATCATCCGACACAAGGGGAGAGGGTGGTTGGGCAGTAATGTTGACGCCCACACGGCAGTGTTGCTGGCGCTGCACAGCAGGGATTGGGAGGTCATTCTGGTACCTTGGATACATACCACAAAATGAAACAACTGTTTTCCTGGCCTGGTCTCAAACACGATGTACTCAAGTATGTGGCAAACTGTCAAATCTGCCAGCAGGCCAAGTCAGAGCGCATACGTTTGCCGGGGAAGCTGCATCCCCACAAAATTCCGCCATCTGCTTGGCATACGGTCAGTCTTGACTTTGTCGAAGGGTTACCAGCTTCTAACAAGTATAATGCCATCCTAGTGGTGATTGATAAATTCACCAAGTTTGGGCATTTCATACCTGTGAAGCATCCATTTACAGCAGCTCACATAGCGCAACTATTCATGGATAATGTCTACAAAAACCATGGCATGCCGCAAGTGATCATTTCTGACAGGGATAAGATTTTTATCAGTAGCTTCTGGCAGAATCTATTCCGGCTGGCTGACACAACGTTGAATCTCAGCTCATCTTACCATCCACAGACGGATGGGCAGACGGAAAGGCTGAATCAGTGTCTTGAGACTTACCTTCGTTGTCTAGTACATGCCAAACCTGAACACTGGGCAAAATGGCTACCACAGGCGGAGTATTGGTACAACTCCACATTTCATTCAGCGTTGGGACGATCACCGTTTGAGGTTTTGTATGGCAGGAAACCACGACACTTTGCAGTGGAAACTACTTCCCTCCCTGGTCACACTGATGTTAAGGAATGGTTGAAGGAACGAGCAGCAATGGTTCCGTTGATCAAGCAACATCTGGAACGAGCTGTTGCCAGGATGAAACATCAGACTGACAAAAATAGGATGGAACGTTCCTTTGCTGTTGTTGACTATGTGTACTTACGGCTTCAACCATATGTGCAACACTCAGTGGAAAAACGATCGTCTCAGAAGCTGGGTTTCCGATTCTTTGGGCCATATCTCATACTGCAGAAAGTTGGGGAAGTGGCATACAAGCTCCAGTTGCCATCCTCTCGCATTCATCCGGTGGTGCATGTCTCCCAGCTCAAGAAAGGCGTGAAACCTACTGATCTGGTAAGCTCCACGCTGCCACTTTCTCTGCTGCATACTCAGGTGTTGGTGCAGCCATCTGCTATACGCGCGGAGAGGATGATACGGAAGGGCAACAAGATGGTGCCACAGGTCAAGGTGAACTGGCATGGACTACCGAGCACCTGCGACTCCTAGGAGAACGTCTACAGCATCGTCACGGCATACCCGACATCACCGGCTTGGGGTCAAGCCGCATCTGAAGGAGGGGAAATGTCACGACCCCAGCTGTGCTGTAGGCCGTGAAGACTGCCAGACGGGCCTTGGGAAGACGGGCCATCCGTGAAGCCCAGCGGGCCGTGTCAACCACGGAGCGGAAGACCCGGTAGAGGTTATCTGCCTCGCCACCAACCTGGGGATCGGCATGTTTTGGATAATGGTTTAGAACCTGTCCCGTGCTGGGATTTCTCTTCCTTCTCTTCCGAGCCTGCGAGCTCGTTGATTCAGCTCCAGCGCGACGCTGAGCTTGTATCTGTGACTGTGAGACCACTGGATTTGTGTGCGTGAGGTGAATCCATCCTGAGACACCTTACACGACCATGACTAGTGTTGAATGGAGTTCTTCCCAGAGAAATCAAGGACTTGTAATAATGTGGCCATGCCTCCCAAGTCCAAGTCGTATCGCCGACCTGACTTTGTAGGTGTTCTGGTTGCCACCGATTTTGGAGTAAAATGCATCTATAGTCCCTAAACTCGCTGGCTAGGTCCGTAATGATCCTGGAACTGACGAAACGTCTCATGATAGTCCTTGAACTTGTCGAGGATGTTCATCTATGGTGCTGGGTACGTATCCGCGTGCCGTATGCCTGTATCGACGTGATGTGGCGAACTGGCGGCCCCACGAACGCGCTCCTAAGTTGGCCCACGACGGCCACGACGACATATTTGCCCAAAACCCCTGTAACCCCTCAGCGCAGGACAAACCGGTCTGTATCCCCTGTTTCCGCCGCGGAGTGCTCAAGGTGAACGGCGACGGCGGCGGCGGAAGAAGGTGATCGTCCCATGCTCAAGGTGATCGACGGAGGCGAACTAGGTGATCTAAGTCTGTGAAGGTTGTGACCCTGGCGGCGCAGAAGGTGATCGTCTTCGGCGCCGGAGATGGCGCTCGCGCGGCGACAGGAAGGAGACCCCGCTCCTGTGTACGGTGAGTTATGTTCTGCTGCTTTTTCTCTCGAATTTGATGTTCATTTGAGGTTGATTAAGGAGGGGGACTGTCGATATAGAGTACATGTTTGTGCTCAATATTCTGGTATATTGTATGGTGGCAGATGTTTGTACGTGTTTAGTGTTTTAGAAGTGACAAGAAGTTCTGAACTTTCAGCTTGTTTCTGTGTTTTTGTTCAATGTGCAGAGCAAGAAAGTGATAGCTTTACTGTGGAAGTGATCCATGGTGGCTTCTTCGTTGGTCATGGCAGCAATAGGGCATATGTCAATGGGACCAAAGTGTGCTGCGATGATTGTAATGCTGATACCTGGTCGGCTCTATGGTTTGACGACATAATTGAAGATATTGGATATGAAAGGCCCTGCACTTGGCAGTGATGCTCCTCCTCCTGACAGTGGCGTTCATCCTGAAAGTGCTGCTCCTCCTGGTGGTGTTTAGTTAAATTCATAGCAGTCAGGGGCGGATCCAATCGTCCCTATGCCCGGGCGCTTGCCCGGGCTTCCGGCCGGCCGCATAGCCTAATTCGCCGGCAAGCTTGATCATAATTAGTGTTATTAGGATTCAATTTTACTGTTTGCCCAGGCTTTGAATTATTCTTGGGTCCGCCACTGATAGCAGTGATGTTTGCGACTTTGTATTTATTCATTTTGATTGCATAATGTAACCAGGTGTGACAAATTGCAGTTCTGGGAGTTATGTGTGGAACCATGTAACCTCGTGGTGTTTAGTGCAATTCATAGCAGTGATGTTTTTCCAATTAGGTTCCCTGCAATATTATGAGATTTATGGTATATTATGCTTCCTATTATGCTCTACAAATTCAGATACAAATATTGTGTACATACACAGTGCTGGCATATAATTATTTCATTGAACATTAACTCGTATTTCAAATATTCCCAAACATAGAAATACAAATTCAATTACAGGCTCAAACTAACACTCTACTGCTTGCATACAACCATCGGCTGTATCTGAATTTCAGTGCCTCTTGGTTCTCGTTTCAAATTACAGAAGCATCAAACAAGCTAATATCTCTATGAGGATAGCTACAATTTTAAGAAGACACTATCTCCATCGGCTGTATCTGAATTTCAGTGCCTCTTGGTTCTCGTTTCTTCCACCTGACAACCAAGCTTGTGTTTTTTCAGTTCTTCCTTTCATCTTGCTCATTGAGCTGCTAGCTTCAGTAGGATCTGGCTGACTTTCGCCCATGCTAAACAGATGCTCCTCATCAACATCTTCCCATTTCCAGAAATTGCAACCACCATCATCCGACTGAACTCCCACGCCGCACCGCGCCGTCGCCGTTGTCGTCGCCATCGCTCTCCCGCGGCGGTGGCTCGATTTAGGGTTAAGAAAGGGGAATCGAACAGAATCAGACCGGCGCACGACCGTCCTGGGCCACCCTCGCCGTCGAGGGTCCACCACATAGCCACGTCACGCGGATACGTACACAGGACTATAGATGGACGTCCTCGACAAGTTCAAGGACTGTCACGAGGTGTTTCGTCAGTTCTAGGATCGTTTTGGACGTAGCCAGCGAGTTTAGGGACTGTAGATGCATTTTACTCCCGATTTTGCTGCCCAGTCTTTTTCTGGTTAATGGGAATCCTTTTCCATCTCAAAAAACAAAATAAAAAATCATATCTAAATAGGACATTATTTTTAGAATCGTAACTGAATCATTAGGATCAAGGTCGATTCAAGCGGTCTCGTACGATCCAGCTTTGACGGGACGGGGCTTGCCTGTGCCCTCCTTGTGCGCCCATCCGTGCGACGGTGCCGTTAATTAATCATCCCACGGCCTATGTGATTTTGCTCCCCGTGTCTCTTTCTGGTTTAAAGAAAACACAAACTAATGATTTATTTCCTTCTCCTTAATACACGCACCACAGAGAAACTGCAGAAAAAGTCCCCGTTAATCTCACTGCTTCGGACGCCAAACCTGTAAGTCTTCGTCCTCCTCGGCCATGGCCGTGTCGACGGCATCGTACACTCTTCCGGCCAACTCCACGCCACAACGTGGAGCCACTAGAGCACCATCCACGATCCTTGCAGCCGGCTCCCTCCATCTCAAGCGTAGTAACCCGCACGCGCCATGGTGATCTGGCCTCCGAAATAACTCCATGCGTTCACGCATTCAGGGCTGCCATCCTGGTGCCGCACTGCCGCCACCTTCGAACACGAGCCGCCGGCCCGAGGCTCCGAGCAGCTTCCCTGTCTCACGCAGCCTCGCCGGCCACGACTATCAGCCTCGGCGCAACGATGCCATGCCCAGCTGCCAACGTCGCTACCCATCCGGTTTTCTTTCTTCGGCGCACTGCCGCTATCGCTTCACCAGAGGTCCGGTGTCTCAAAGCGTTCTACAGAGTTGAAACACAACAATCGGCACGGCTCAAGCAGGCAAAAGCACAGGAATCTAATTTGTCACTAATGCAAACAGAGGAGGCGCAAGCGATTTAGAGTTGGAACACAGCAATCAGAACAGCTAGTCCAGGCCAAAGCTCAGGCATATTCTTGATTCTTAAGTCGGGTCCGGGTCGCCATGGTCCCACGAAGCCTCGTCGCCTATCCTCACGCGTGAGTTCTGATTCGCAAGGGGACGTTGTAGATGAGTACGGCCGGGCGGCGGAGGAACAGAGCTGCGGTCGCGCTCGTCCAATTCAAGGCTCCATAGCTGTGACCCCGAGGCGGCGGAGTGACGAGATCCGTCGCCGGGCGGCTCAGCTTCCGCTGCTCCGAGAGGTGATGATTACCGAGAACTGGTTCAAGTTCCGACTGGGGATGAATACGGCAGGGGAAACATGATACATACGGGATATAATTTTGTTTCTTTGTTTTTGAAAGAAAAAGCCCAGTTGAGCGGGTGCGGGAGGCAAAGGTGCAGAGCCGTTCGATGTGCAGGTCGCACAGATGGTCGCACGAGCCGGGCACAGGCAAGCCCCGTCCGCTTTGACGTGCCTACTTCGGAGAGTTTGATCGGCTAGTCGGGAACCAACATCGACTCGGTTTCCACATCGTCCAAGACTCCACAAGTACTACGAGCTCGCCACCCGAATTGGAGCGATCGAAAGAAGCAAAAGCCCTAAATCGTGGGCGCAGAGCACCAGCGGTGCCATGGCCGGCTCGGACGCGTTCTGCCGCAAGCGCCAACATGACGAGCCTCACCAGCTGCTCTCCCCCGCTGGCGAAGCGACGCCCTCCAAGAAAAGGAAACCCGAGTCTGGGAATGCCGCCGCTGATATTGATGGGCACCTCGGCATGCCCACGGGGCTCGGGCAGCGGATCGCCGAGGGCGGGCGCGCGAGGCGGGAGCGGGCGGCGGCCCCGTCGCTCCGGCGCCATGCGTCCGCGGCCCCGGCCGACGGGAGCATGGAGTCCAAGTACCCTGTAGTGTCCAAGATGATGGCCGCGATGGGGTACAAGCCCGGCACGGGCCTCGGGCAGGGGATCGTCGCGCCGCTGGAGGGCATCTTGCGCCCCGCGCACGCCGGGCTCGGCAGCGTCGAGGAGCCCAGACCCATCTTCTGCTGCAAGGAGAACCTACCGCCGCCCCCGGCGCCAGCCGCCGAGGATGAACTGGAGCGTCCGCGGTGGTCGAAGAAGGCCGGCGCGAGGAAGGGTCCCATCCTGACAAAGAACGCGCTTCTGGCGACGCGCGCCGATGAGGAACATGACAAGCTGCAGCCCATGGTTGTGCAGAAGGTGATCGACATGCGAGGCCCTCATGTGCGCGTGCTGACAGACCTCGGAGGGCTCAACGACGAGCAGGAGATGCAGGTGGATGAAGACGTGCCGATGCCGGAGCTGCAAGCTGCAATACAATCTCCGGGTGCTCGTCGACGAGGCCGCGGTCGACATCAGGAGCCTGGACGCGCATCTGAGGCAGGAGCGGGAGAATGTGGCTAGCCTGACGCGCGACAAGGAGACGTTTGCAGAGCATGAGGCTTGGCAAGCACAACAGCTGCAGGTCATGGAGGTCATCGCTAGTGTTCTGGAGCAGGTCCACGTGGACGACGCGGCCGGCGTGCTCACTCTGGGAGCCTTGCTCGAGACCTTAAGGGAACTGAAGGCACGCCACGAGGCAGAGTTCGGGCTCTGCGGCGTCGCATGGATCGCCTGCGAATTCGCGCGTCCGCTGCTTGTCGTGGCGTTCCATGAGTGGCAGCCGCTGCGTAATCCGTCATTCGGGTGTGAGCTCATATCGCAATGGAAGGATCTGCTCCAGCAGCAGCCGTATGATTTTATCCCAGATGGCACCGATCCATACGCTCAGCTGGTTCAGGAGGTGATCCTGCCGGCTGTCAGAGCATCGGGTACTAATTCATGGGATGCTCGGGATCCTGACCAATGCTCCGGTTTCTCGAGTCATGGGAAGGGTTGCTGCCCCCGGCTGTGCTCGAACTGATACTTGAGGATGTGATCATGCCGAAGCTTACCGCCGCCGTCCACTCCTGGGATCCGGAGAATGTCCCGATCCATATATGGGTGCACCCATGGCTACCGACTCTGGGGCAGGTTAGGACAGAGGCATTGTGCCATTCTGTTCGGTACAGGCTGATCACCGGTGTCCTCCGTAGATGGCAAGCGCACCAAGCATCGGCAGTGCTATCTCCGTGGAAGTGCGTGTTTGATCCGGAGAGCTGGGAAGACATGATGGCACGGTACATCGTTCCCAAACTGAAGCTGGCACTGCAGGAGTTGCAGATCAGCCCGGTTATTGACTGCCAGGAGCTCGACCAGTTCAAAGACCAGGTGATGATCTGGGCCTCTGCTATCCCGGGGCGCCATATGGTCCATTTGTTGGAGGGGAATTCTTCGACAAATGGCTCTGGGTCCTCTGTCGTTGGTTGCATTCACCGGATCCTGATTTCGACAAGGTCGTGGAGTGGTACAAGAGCTGGAGAGGCATTTTCCCGCAGGAGTTGCTCGCAACTGATCGTACACGGATGCTTCTGGCTGCTGGCCTTGTCATGATGAACAATGCTGCCGAAGGGCGTGAGGTGTTGCCGCATGTGGCAAGGGCGACCGTGGGCTACCCGGAAGCAGCAGAGGATCAACAATTCAATGCGGTGCATCAAGAATCGCAGCAAGTGCCAAGAGAGGCCATGGAGGATTTGAGTTTCAAGGACTGCATTCTGGCATATGCAGAGGGACACGGTTTGAAGTTTATGCCCAGAGCTGGCAAGCTCTACAACGACATTCCGGTGTATGAGTTTGGCATTGTGAGAGTCTGTGTAGATTCGGTGAAGCGGTTGCTGTATGCACTAATTCAAGGATCGTGGAGTGCTGTGAATCTTGCGCAATTGATGGAGATGAACGGGGTGGCAAGACCTTGCTGCTAGCTCATGTAAAACTGAAGTTTTAAAGATAGAATTTGTTATATTGAAGTTTAAATTTGCTAATAAAGCCATTTGTGGCATCAACCTGCAGGTCATGAATATGAATTTTGCTACTTTTCTACATATCTACATGGGAACTCAGTGGATATTGCCAAAGACTGAATTGTTGATGAAGAGTTTTATTCTAGCTGTCCGTTGAGAACAATTTGTTCCCCTGAGGTTTCTTGTGACTTCAGTAAGTTTATTTATTTCTTTTTAAAAGTAATAAAATATCGTCTCAAACTAGGACTAATATTATTGCATTCATCATTTGCTGCATCAAGTGAATAAATAAATCTGTGTTCCTGGTTCAGATCTGCTGAGCGCAAGGGTTCCAAGACCTGTTTGATCTCTCACCGTCGTATAAAGATGCTTATGGCATTTCGTAGAAACAAAATATGTGTAATATTGAAGTCTTAAAATATGGGTTTTGATCATTTTGTACAAAAGAAAAACTTTCTAGAAAAAAAATCTGATTTCCTTGTGACATCCCTTCAGGTCATGAATATGAATTCGGAATTCACTCTTTGTTGGCAACGAATGTACAGTTGATGTAGAACTGTGTCAAGCCTCTTTGTCCACTGAGAGCAATTTATTCCCTTGGTAAGTTCATTTCTTGAAGTCATTTATTCCCTTGAGGTGTAACTTTGATTATTGCCGAGTTTCTGCACATTAAAGCTGGCATCATATCCACTCGCAAATTTAGGTTTACAACAGCTATGTTGTCCAAATTTTGTGAGCTGCTACATTTTTATTGTGAATTTTAGTTTTGAGGATTTTTAAGGTATCCCGAAATTAACTGGGGACGTCCATTTTCAGTGGTTCAAGGGCTTGTGTGCTCTGGTACTCCACGACCAGTACACATAGTACCAGATTTATAAAAGAGCTGGAAAAAATCTCAGTCTGAAACCACCTCTTTGACTTAATGATAATGTCATCTAACAAATAAACCAGAGTCTGGCAAAGCTTATTGCATAATAAGTTACTCATGAACATTTTTTTTACATAACATGAACAATATTTGAAGTAAATCTGGTTCTTTTGTGCAAAGCTGATCTACTCTTGAGAACTCGAGCTCCTGAGAACATGTTCTTTTGACAATTTCCTTTTTTTTTTGTGAGAAGTTTGTCAAGCAGGAATTGAGTCTAGTTTTGTTGACATCCTTCGCACTGTAAAGCATGTCGGATGAGAGCTGCTCCCTATCAATGTCTACATTTTTCTGCTGGCCACGTGTGTGTCTTAGAAACTTCTTTGATAGTTTCTTCTGCCATATATGCAGCTATACCTTGAATCTGAAAATCTTTTTTACTGTCAGTAATGAATATAACGAAAGATCTAGTATTTTGTAATATAATCTTTTTTTTTTTACGAAAAGGCAGTCTGGCCTACTTTTCATTGATATTAGAAGTAGAGTACAAGATGTACAAAGTGGAGTTTAAAGGCTAGGAAAAAAAGATAATCTGACCGTGTTATCTAGTTCACTGCGTGGATCCAAAGTGGTAACTGAGTTCAGAACCCTGATATCTCTGTCCTCTCGCTTTATGACTGCTACACACCGGTGTAATCCATGGTTCAATTGTAAGAAAATCTGCATGAATATAGATTTGAGACTTTCCATAAATTATTTGGTATTCAAATTTGAGTATGTAGTTGATTTAGTTAACTACCATGTCATTTATAAGGTAGTCAACGGTTTTAGTCACCGAACACATCTTCTCCATTGATTCCAGTCTATCTATGTATTTGTTTGCTATGTCACTCCCGAATTTCCGAGCGACATCTGTGAGCTCAACGAAGACATGTTTTCCATCCCTTATGTCCATTACTCCCTTTATGGAGCGGTAAACATAGATGGCCACATCAGGGATCTAGCACAGCATGTAAGAAATTATATGCTTACATTATATCTTTATTAATCCATATGTAAATAGGTCAAAATTAAGCCGTTACAAATTTCTTTCTGGACCATCTGTTAGAGGAACGAGATCCTCTGACGTACAGAGAACTACTGCAGAGGGACGTCGATCTTTCTCGTTCCTTCGATGCGCATCTGACGGCAGCAGCTCGAACCAGTTGAAACGCAACGAAACAGTCGGCCCAAAGCCCAGAGAGGGAAAGCAGTGCTCTGGCTTAGAAAAAAAAAACCTCGCCGCTGCAAATCCCCTTCAGTCGCCGTCCCCGTCCGCTCGCCGGCAGGCGCCCAGCTCCGCCTGCGTGTCCTCCACTACCACCGCCTCCGTGGCCTCCACCCCCGCCGTGGCCTCCGTAGCCGCCGCCGCCGCGGCGGCGGCGCCCGCCTTGGAAGTTTGCCGCGACCAAGAAGAGGAGCAGGAGCCCGTGTCGTCCTGGTCGCCTCGCTTGACCTCTGCGCTGCCGCTTCCCTGGGCATGCCGGACGCGTCCTACAAGAAGATGAGAAGGAGTCCAAGGATGGTATGATCAAAATGAGGGTTCAAGGATTGTTGCAGTAAACCTTGTGGATGTGCAAATTGAATAAATATGCAAAATTTTGAACTGAACCCGATGCCAATTGTTGCTTTTTTGCATGAGCAGAATAGTACATTACTCATCGCATGAACTCTCACATAAATCAAAGCACATGATTGTCCAAAAACAGAAATATTTGGACAAAAGTAGATGTTCAGAATTCTGAACTAAATTTGAACTGAACTCAGTGGCAACTGTAACACAAATATACTTTCAGAGCTTGTACAAATCAATGACAGACATATAAAAGACACTTTCAAAATACTTTCAGAACACATCCCTATGAAACACTGTGAAGTCTGAACTGTGCATTACTAATCCAGCAAAAGATGATGCATACTACATTACTAATCCAGCAAAAGATGATCCAGAAATATTTCACCACAACCTAGTGAACAATTCATCAGTGATTGGTCCCTGTAAATTAATGAAAGAAGTGAGATTTTTTAAAACAATTATGGTCTCTAGATTGGTAAACTAACTATATAAGCACGATTACCGTTAATAGTTGAGTGAAGCTAACATTGGCCGTGTAGACTTCAGAATCCTTCCCTTGTGCATGTTCCTGTACTTGTCCACCACCACTACTGTCGGGGGGTTACCCCCGGTAGGGTAAAGATGAGGTAAAGACATGTAAGGTTAAGGCAGTAAGCTGTCCGAGGTAACGATTGAGCAAGGACGCAGGAGGCGTTATCCGACGTAAGGTGTACGTCTGAGGTATATTCTCCGAGGTATATCCTCCGAGATGTCAACCTCGGGCAGTCAGCTAGCTACCACAGGAATAAGGTATTCTTTACGAGGTTTAGTATCAGGAGTGTTATCCGAGGTTGGCAGCAAGGATCGAGGCGTGTCAGACAGGTCACGGGCGCCGCAGAGCTCGTGGCCCGAGGCTTCAGAGGACGGCGAGGTCCGTCCACGGGTTTTCCCGGAGGCTCGGGGGCCTAGGAGCTGACTTGGCTATTTCGGGAAAGGTCTACAGGCTAGACCTCGGCAGGCTACTGGAGTATGACCGGAAGAGTAAAGCTAGGCCTGTCTGGCCTGACAGTCCCCGCGGCTTTGGTCCAGATCAGCGTATTGTTCCAGCGATCTACTTCTGTGAGGCACGAGCAGTGGAGGCAGGGTAGGTACTGCTCCCGATCCATCCAGCTCGGTATGGAAACTAGCG
Source organism: Poa pratensis (assembly GCA_947311845.1). NCBI lineage: Eukaryota > Viridiplantae > Streptophyta > Magnoliopsida > Poales > Poaceae > Poa > Poa pratensis. The sequence continues at coordinate 21,089,288 of CAMZMU010000118.1, forward strand.
TCATCAGCTCATTTTTCTATCTCATGGACAAAAGCTGCTGTATACCAAGCTATGGACCCCATTGTTTTCATCTTTTTTCTCTCATCTTTCTTCCTCTCCTTCACCTTTTTTGACGAAGAGGCTGCCTCCTGCAGAAGATCCCCTGACACATATAGAGCACCACCCGAGCCAGAATTGGACCATCCGAACGTAACAAAGCCTGCGGGGCAGCACCCCTAGAGCTTCGCGTTGGCCATGCCCTGAGGTCGCGCCAATTTCGTCAGCTCTCGCGCCAATTTCTTCCAGTCCCCGCGGCTTTGGTCCAGGCGAGAGCGAGACTGGGCCGTATGGGCCGTTTAATTCTATTTTCAGCGGAGCGAACCACGGAACGGGCTGGAGTTCAGGCGGCGTCGTCGGATGCCTAACGAACGGACCACAAGGATGGACGTCCCTCTGCAGTAGTTCCTTGTACGTCAGACGATCTCATTCCCTGTTAGATTAGTTGTTACGCATTTTAATGCCTCTTTATTTAAAGTGACATCTTCTATGTGGATCAAATCTTTAGAAGCTCTTAGGTTGTTTAACCATGTGATTGTTTTGTCCCTATGTTCCGCCATATGTGTATTTACATCTATTAGATATACATAGTGAAGTTTTGTTAAAAAAAGGTAATGCAACACTCGATAGAAATTACCATCCGTTTCCTTCTCCTCTCGACGTTGCCTCTTGTCGTATTTGTAGTACAAATATGATGTATCTTGTTTATTGAAGCCTGGTTTTAGAAATCAACATGGAGTTCCTGCTCAATGGTCCTCGCAAACAAATGGTGAAAAATTCTCTGAACACGATAAGAAGCAATCCATGTCAATTTCTAAAACCAGCATTCGATAAAGAATATAATCATATGTGTACTACGAACCCAACAAGAGGCAACGTGGAAAGAACAATGACACATATGGCAATTTCTATCGAATGTTGCACTATATCTTTTTTTTATACAAATGCACTTTCTATATCTAACAAACATAAATTGTAACATCCCAATTTTTAGAATTCAGCTGTTCTCATATCATTCATATGCATTTGCATCATATAGTATTGAATTTTAATTGCATTGCATTAGAATTAAATAAACAGAACCTCAAACCTTAAATAATTGAACCAATATGATGTATATGAATATAAAAGTGCAATACATGCACATAAAGTATTTTTCCTATTTTTACTACATGAGAAAACCATGCTATGTGGTTCCAAATTTAAGTTTACAGTATGTTTTCTGTATTTTTTCACTCAATTTGGAGTTGGTTGGTACTTCAAATAGAGAAAACAAATCTATATCTATATCTATACCTAATAATAAAAGCATTAAGGTTTCTTGTGGTACGTTATTTTTTTGCCGATTTTACCCTCCCACCAAACCACATATTTACCCACCACTGCCACCCATAAGTTAAAAAAAACGGTTCGTTTTTTTCGTCCGTCCTGATTTCTTGTCGTCCGTCGTAGGGAGGATTCGTTTCGTCCGTTCGTCAAACCACCCACCACGAATCCTTCCCGGTCTCGATAAACGGCAAGTTTTAATCTTCCGTGTATAAAATATACAACGGTGTATTGTGCGGCAACTAACAAAGAAGTCTTTCTCGACGTGAAGCAGCAGTCGGGTCGAGGCGGCAGACGAGCTCTTCGTCTTCGGAGACCTCGAGTCGGCCAAGAGCCTCGCGCATATCGGCGTGGACGTACAACCTTATCCGCCTTCCCATACGTCAAACACGCGGACATCGCTGAGCCCGTGTACTCCAGCATCACCGTCATCTCCGAGGGCGAGTTGCCGTCGTAGTCTCGTCGGAGCAGAAAGTGGCGACCGGGAAAGGAAGGAGGTGGCACCACCTGATGCCCACCTGCCTGGGTCGAGCTCGTGGTATGAGGCAGCCGCAGGCCCGCGGTAACAAGGACTCTCCCGGTGTACTCAGCCTCACCGTCAGCCAATCGTAGTCTGATCAGAGCGGAAGGTGGCGGCCGGAAAGCATGGCGACGACACCATCACAATCGAATGCCCGTCGGCGGTCGGCATGTCGGGGTCGAGCTCGAGGACGAGGCAGCCGCGGGCCTACAGTAACTAGGAGCACGGCGGCGGCAACGACCATGATGAATGGCAGCGCCATAGATCGATCTCATGCGCACCAAGCGGCTGGAGCGCTCTGGACGGGGGTCAATATTAGCGCTGGTTGAGCTGCTGCATGTGCTGCTTTTGTCAACGGATGAGTATAGGGTACGATCGTTTTTTTAGTCATGGATTTTTACAGCCAGGTAACGCTGAGTCTCTCTCTCTTCTTTTATCTTTTCTGTTTTAAATCAACATATCTATCTTAGTTATTTGGAGGTTAAAGATTCGACATAAAATACAGGAAATTCCTTGTTCAATGCAACACCATAATAATTTGTATTCTGAAATATTCCTAGTAAGTTTAGTATAACTTTTCTTCTCAAAAACTCGAATCAACTTTTGTGTTAAAAAAGAGTTTAATTCCAAAATAAGTAATTTTTACATCCCAAAAATTATAAATTATTTATAGTACCTTCCTACTATACTGGAATATTTAGATTGCTCATAATTACATTATATAACTATTATTATGAAAGGTTGTCTCAAATGCATGTATAGGTGTCATCGGGGTTGGAGGGAGCGGATGATCGAAGGGCGCCACACATCCGCATCCTCACTCCTCACCCAATAATTTATTGGTCTTCTCCTCTACTCCCCGACCCGAGGGAGGCGAAGGCCTTAGCCCTTAGCCTAGTGTTGTGAGGTGGCGATGACGTGAGTGGCTCTATAGGCGCTTTCGCGCATGCACCGGGTAGCCTAGCTAAAGTAACGGGCAGAGCAGGCGACACAATGATCATAACTTAGATTTTTTTTTCTCTCCCGTTGCAACGCACGGGCATCCTTCTTAGTAAATAGAAAAGAACAAAGGAAAAAAAATAAGAGCAGCCTTAGGCCAATTTGGCCAAAGGAGACCACCAATCCAGCTTTCCCTATTTTCAGTCTCCCCAAGTTCTATTTTCTTCTTTTCTTTTATCTGAAGTACAGTACCCACACGTCAGCATATCATCACCTAGCTCGGAACGAACTCTGGAAGCGTACGTTCCTGTACCGAACTTGTTTCCGAGAAGATCTCCAAGTTCGTTCGACTGGGCTATCTATTCGCCGCCAAAAATACCCTATAAATACCCTATCTGCCTCACGATTATGTTCTTCAGAAAATCCCAAACCCTAGCCGCCACTTGAGGTTGTTTTGGATCTCGTCGCTGGAGCCGCCATTGTTGACCTTTGGTGGTTGATGTCGCCAACAAACCGGAGCACCCGAGACCCTCTCTTCGCCCTTGTTTAGTTCGCATCAATTTTCCGCACCATCTTAATCTTTTTATGGCGCAAACAGAGCATCGGAGCAAGCCCACTATGTCGCCGGACTCAGAGCTGCGGGAGTACGTCGTCATCGTCGTAGAACCTTTAGGAGCCGCCCCCAAGACCACTGGTGACTTCGCCGTGAGGAGCTGCACTGACTGGACGTTTTATTCAAGCCGTACAACAACCGGAGCATCACCCAACATCATCGCCAAACCACTGCCCGCCATTGCTGGTAAGCAGGAGCTCTCACCGGAGAACAAACGGCCCAGCCGTCTGATCGTGTTTGTGTGATTTAGATTAGATCACTTATCTTGAAGGGTACTGTCGTGTCTCGTTGCACGGACACCGGGAGTATAAGATACCCCCTTTTAGGTTCGGCACGGGGCGCGAAGGAGGCTGAGAATCGTCTTCTTGGGCGGAGTCTAGATCAAGCTCTCCTCTCCACGATCAAAGCATGCAACCAAAGGGACACAAGGAGCTACCCAGGTTCAGGCCGCCCGGAGGCTAAAAGCCCTACTCCTGCATGTCTGGATTGATGAGTTCTTCATAGTGTGGCTTACAATGGAACCTCCCGGACAGGGTACCCGGAAGGGTTTTGGCCCGAGGTAGAAGAAGGACAGATCCTGACCCGGAGGAGATCACCTTCCTCTCTACCTCCGCAGCCCTAGTCTAGTCTTGCTCTGGTTCTAGCTTGTCTTCGTCCTTGGTCGACCTCCTTCTCCTCTGCCTTGGTCCTCCTTTTATAGGCTAAGGGGTTGCCACAGGGTCACGTGAGGAGCATGAGGGCCTTCGGGGTGAAGGACCCTCCTCATCTAGTTTAGGGGGAGACGTGGCCTCTCCTCAGCCTAGCGTCTCCTTGGGTTAGGTGGGAGCGTCCGCCTTGGGGTGGACAGCTGACACCACCACGGGACGTGCTTCCCGCCCGCGCTGCCTTCCTTGCTTCCCAAGTCTTCCGTGGTGAGGTGGAGTGCTTATCCACAGGAACGTAGGAGTACCCGGGAGGGAGCCTGGCCTCCTGCCGGGAACTCGGGCTCTCGGGTCCTTCCTGGCCTTCTTGCTTGATTCGGGGACCCGGAAGGTCCCCAGGACCGGAGCCCTTAGTCGATCGTTGGCCATGCGTCTTGACGGTGAACCCGCCAGCTTGACTTGAGTCTTGGTCTTGTCCATCTTCATCTTGGGCCCACATGGGGTGGACCCACTTTGGCAGTACTAGGGGAACCCCATGTTCCACTGTTGCGACAGTAGCCCCCGGGCATGGTCCCGGTGGCTCTTACTCCAGCTGCCGGGGCCATGGCCTAAAGATAGGTCAAAGTGGGTCCCGGGTACCTGGTCTTCTCAGCTCGTTGGGGACCCGCCGAGGCGAGGTAGAGACGAGCCCCCGGGTCCTGTTGACTGAATCACGGAACGTTGCGATTCATCGGACCCCTTGCTTATCCTGGAATCCAACGGGCGAAACGCGCAGAAATCGGCACGCCCCCTCGATCCCCACGTCCGTCGGAGTAATGGGGCCGCGACGTGACGTGTGGGATGCCTTATAAGCCACGACTGGCTTCCACTGTAGCCGTTACCTCTCCAGATTCGCCGAAATCCCCAAATCGCCGCCTCCACCTTCGTCTTCCTGACTCTGCTCCGCCGCCTCCCCTTGTCGCCATTGCACCAATTTCCCTTCTGCTCCAATGGCTCGGAAAGTTCTCGGCCGGAGGAAGAAGAGCGCGGAGGCCTCGCCCACCGAGAAGCCGCTGTCCCCAAAAACCAAGAGATCGCGGCGGAGATCGGCGCGCAACGCCGAGCGGGCCGAGCTCAAGAAACAGAAGGCCTTGTTTCCCAGCTGCTTCGCCGGTGACGCGGAGATGATGCGGAAAGCGGGGCACTTCGGGGTGATGGAGTCCGCTGGCGCCGATGGTGTCCCCCAGGAAAGCGACGGAGGTCTTCCGCCGTCGGCGACCAGGACACCCAAGCAGATCCCCATTTTGACAGCTTCATGTTGATGGGGCTCGTCCCCCTTTCTCGATTTCTTCATGGAGATCTTGCGCGCGTACAGCTGAAGCTCTTGCATCTGACGCCAGGCGCCATCCTTGACTTGGCGGTCTTCCCACCTGCGAGGCGTTCGTCGGGGTGATGCCATGTGGCGCTGTTCCGCCACTTCTTCTACCCTCGCATTGGGGGCCAAGGCTGGATGGGAGGCAGCGTCACGTTCTGCTTCCGTCCGAACATCAAGTGGGCCTTCCCCCTCATGGAAACCAAATCCAGATGGGAAGAGTGGAGGGATCACTGGTTCTTGGTCGGGGTGCCAGAAGCTGATGCTCAGCTGGAGGAGCCGACGGAGCGTCCAGTGGATCTGGACACTTGGAGAAGTGTCAGCTTGCAGGATGAACAGTTCTCGGCGGTCGTGGCGCGCTTCAAACTTCTTCGCGAGAAAGAAGTTTCCGGAGCCGCCATCGTCGCTCACTTCCTCCGCAATCGCCTCGCGCCACTGCAGAAACGCCCGCACCCGGCCTGGAACTTCCAGGGCCCCGGGGATCCTTCTCGCCTGAGGTGTCCCGACATGGAGGAAAACCTTGTCCGGGATAACGTGAGAGGGACCTTCACTCCAGGGGTCAAGTACCAGCTGCCCAAGGGGTTTCTGCCCCTGTGCGACGACCCGGAGAAGGACAAGATCCTGGCGCAGATGCCGGTCTGCAACGCCTTTGGTATTGTAGGCCGGGCTGATCACGGGCCCAGACCTCCTGTGGTGAAGACCCGCAAGGTCAGGGCACCTTCCAGCCCTGAAGAAGGAGAATGCTGGGAGTCCAACGAGGAGAGCGAGGAGGAATCCGAAGAGGAATTCTCCGGCTCTGATGACGACGACGACGACGGAGGCGACGGGCGCGAGACCGACGCCTCCGACAGAGACGAAGATGCTGGCGACGACCCTGTTGCCAGCGATGACGATGATGAAGATGACGACGAGGAGGGGGCTGCTCCGCCCCCGCAGTCTGCTCTCGGGGTCGATGCTGCCCCAGACCCGAGTGTCCCAGCCGTTCCCCGCCAGTCGTGGTGTGGGGAACGATGAAGACCATGTGGACGAAGAAGCAACGCCGCTGGCTTCGTCCGAGCCCCCCGCCGGAGAGCTTCTGCCGGCCGCCTGTCACCCGTGGTGGAGCCACCTGCTGCCTTGGGAGAGACGGCGAGCCCCCAGGCGTCTTCTGCTCGGCGGATGTTCCCCCGTCAATGGGTACCAAGCGCACCCGAGAGTAAGCCTCTTCTTCACTTCTTTCTTGCACTTTGCTTTCTTGCCTTCCCCAAGGAAAATGACCGAGTGTTGGTGCAGGGGTTCTCCTTCCTTGGGTACTGGCAAGAGACGGCGTGATACGGCGGAGGACGACACCGCCACTAGCCTTGGAGCCGGTGGAGGAGGGATGCTTCCCCTCCCATAGCAGAACTTGAAGGCCGTCGGGGAGCGGAGTGGGGAGCGTGACGGCGACCTCCCTAGCTCACCCGGGGAAAGCGCTCGACGCCCTGACGCCCGAGCAAGCAGGTAACCCAGAGCTTGCGGGTAACTTCGTTTTCTTGACGCACCAATGCTTTTCCTGACATCCTTTTGTTCCCAGATGCCTCAGTGGCCAACGTCTTTTCTCCCGGCGGCCTTCATGGGGGACCAGCCAGGAGAAACCACCTTCCCTCTCGCCTTCAGAGGGTCAAGAGGTGTCCAAGGGCGCCCCGAGTTCGCGGGCAATGGGAACGCAGACCGCGAACCCTGTTCCGGGTCCAGGCCTCGATTTGATAGAGAGCTCCTTGATGACTGGGACGGTGTTAACGACTTTCGCCTCTTTTTCCACTGATTCTGGCGCCAGCAAGGAGATGGCGGCGCTGATGAAGATCAAGGAGAGCCTGGCCGCCAACCGCAAGAAAAGTGTGCCTGCCCCGGGAGGTCCCCCGGCAGCTACTCCAGGGTTCACCATCAGTGGTGACGACGCGATGGATGCCATCATCCGCGGGATAGCTCAGCTGGGCAAAGACTGTGCGACCGTGAGGCCGCCGTTGTGGGGACCATCGAGAGTGTCGAGGAACTGATCCAGACGGGGATGGACAAGCTGAATCGCTTGGCAACCCAGATCACCACCTTGCTCCCGAGAAGAAAGATGCAGACCGGAAGGCCGAAAGTGAGCGCCAAGGCAAGTCCTCTTGGCGAAAGAGCGACAGCTAGCCTCCCGGGAGGCAGAACTGGCTGAGAAGGAGAAAGCCTTGGAGCTCCAGAAACTCCAGCAGGAGCAGCAGACTGAGAAACGCCTAAGGGAGGCAGAGGGCCGCCACCGTGAAGAGCTCGAGGCCAAGGACAAGGACATCCAACTCTGGAAGTCCAAAGAGCAGGAGGCCGCCCAAACCATTGAAGATGTCAAGAATGCCCTCCATCAGGAGCAGGAGTCCGTCCGAACTTTGCAGCAGCAGGCCAAGATGACGGCCAGAAGATGTCCGAGCTGAAAGAATCCTTGGAGGCGCAAGGCAATGAGCTTGCAGCACTGAAGGAAGGCCATCAGAAGCTGATCCAGGCCAACTCCCAGGCATCTTCTGAGCTGTCCGAGCTTCGCCGTCTTAACCAGGAAGGTTTCGCCGAGGTTGAGGCCGCCTGCGACTTGGCGACGACGCGAGTGAAGCGGCTGAGTCTGCCCACTGCAGCCCCGGTGTTGGAGCCAAAGCGCCAGAGTCTGCCCCTCGTCGCGAGATTCATCAGAGAAGTAGTCGCTGATCTCCGGTCTTTCAAGAACAAGATGGTCACCCGGCTTGTGAATGACAAGCATGAGACAGCAAGGCGACGGCGGCCTTGGTGATGGCGTCCTTCAGAGAGGCCAATCCGGGCGTGGCCTTGCCGGACTTCTGGCCTCGTCTCCTTCTGAGGCTTCTCTCCAGGCGGTGTCAGCTCCCGCGACTGCACTCGCCATGAGGAAGTTCCCGCCACTTTAGTTGTCCTGCACCATGTTTGGGCACTTCGTGCCCCCGAATAAACTTTGCGTCAGATCTCATGTACCAGCATATTAAAACTTGCTTGTAATAGGCTAGAACTTGCTATGCTACTCTAGTTCTCGGGTTGCTTTTATTTGTCTTTAGCATGTTTTTACTTTTCTCCACGTCCTTGAGGAACTTCCTGGGATGTAAGCTTACCCGCGAGGCCCTGACAGGTCAGGCATGCGCTCGCGAGCCCTACCGATACCCAAAAAGCCGCTCACTCTGTTGGCACGCACGTCCCCGGGGTGTATCAGGTCTGCGCACCGCTTTTTACCCCCGGGAGAGTCGATACCCCATGAGTGCTCGCACGACGGTCGAGCCTTGCCTTTCTAGTTCCGCACATGTTCTGTTACCCGAGAAGTAGATAGCACGGACTGCAGAAACAGGTTTGAGGGTAACTTATCTTTTATTCATCATGGACGTCTCTGAACGACAACTGGACACTTCAGGGTACATCTTGTGGCAACATGGCTCTTCCGGGTACACAACACGGATTGCTTCAACGATTCTTGCATGGAGGAAGGTTAGCAGCTTCTTCCATCCTGGCGCATCGGTTGGCCATGTCCCACAAGTCTCCAGGGTATCCACAACATGGATACTCATCTTTTCACGCATCTTGAGGTTGCGGACGTTGACGTGGAACGCGGCGATGACGGAAGCCTCACAGAGGTACTTCGGGATAATGCGGTCGACGACGCCCCGGAACCTCCAGATGTAGTGTCGCAATGTTTCCTCAGCTTCTTGCTCCAGGTGATAGAGGTCGGAGACGGTTGCAGGGTACGGCGTGCAGCAGGTCTTGAGGTGCTGGCTGGCCTGGCCTTCCATGTCCTCCCGCGAACGACGCCTGGGGTTGGAGCTCTGACCAGCACCTTCTTCAGGAAGTTCCATGGGCCGCTTGCCATGGGGGTCCTCAGGCTGTTCCTCCGCCGGAGGTAGTGGCTCGGGGACGGCAGCGCCGTGGTCGATGGTCGGGGCAGGACTCGTGGGAGCGTGGCATTGGAGAGCGTAGTCCAGCAGGTTTTCCAAGCTGTTGATCCATGCCTTCGCACGGGGATCACTCTTGCACTGATCTGGGGGAAAGGAGAGAAGCGCCCGGGCCACGCCCAGAGCTTCCTCTAGCCCCCAGCCTTTCCGCGATGCCTGGCACGCTTGCTCTCCAAAGACCTCCCGAGCTCCCGACATGACTTTTGCTTGTGACTGAGGCAGCTGCTTGCCTTGTCCCGAGGAGACGGCTGTTCCTGGAGCGGATCCGACCGCGGCGAGGTGCTCGAGGCAGATCTTGGCGATCTTGCCGTAGACCGCGAACCAGAAGAAGAACTTGACGACGAGCTTGTTTCCGAAGAAGAGGAGCCTGATGTAGACTCCGACGTTGTCGACGAAGAGCTTGCCGTCGCGGCTGATGTAGGCGAATCCAGCGCTTGCGCCCCCTACCTGGCGCGCCAGATGTCGTGTCTCGTTGCACGGACACCGGGAGTATAGGATACCCCCTTTTAGGTTCGGCACGGGGCGCGAAGGAGGCTGAGAATCGTCTTCTTGGGCGGAGTCTAGATCAAGCTCTCCTCTCCACGATCAAAGCATGCAACCAAAGGGACACAAGGAGCTACCCAGGTTCAGGCCGCCCGGAGGCTAAAAGCCCTACTCCTGCATGTCTGGATTGATGAGTTCTTCATAGTGTGGCTTACAATGGAACCTCCCGGACAGGGTACCCGGAAGGGTTTTGGCCCGAGGTAGAAGAAGGACAGATCCTGACCCGGAGGAGATCACCTTCCTCTCTACCTCCGCAGCCCTAGTCTAGTCTTGCTCTGGTTCTAGCTTGTCTTCGTCCTTGGTCGACCTCCTTCTCCTCCGTGCCTTGGTCCTCCTTTTATAGGCTAAGGGGTTGCCACAGGGTCACGTGAGGAGCATGAGGGACCTTCGGGGTGAAGGACCCTCCTCATCTAGTTTAGGGGGAGACGTGGCCTCTCCTCAGCCTAGCGTCTCCTTGGGTTAGGTGGGAGCGTCCGCCTTGGGGTGGACAGGAGCTGACACCACCACGGGACGTGCTTCCCACCCGCGCCTTCCTTGCTTCCCAAGTCTTCCGTGGTGAGGTGGAGTGCTTATCCACAGGAACGTAGGAAGTACCCGGGAGGGAGCCTGGCCTCCTGCCGGGAACTCGGGCTCTCGGGTCCTTCCTGGCCTTCTTGCTTGATTCGGGGACCCGGAAGGTCCCCAGGACCGGAGCCCTTAGTCGTCGTTGGCCATGTGCGTCCTGACGGTGAACCCACCAGCTTGCTTGAGTCTTGGTCTTGTCCATCTTCATCTTGGGCCCACATGGGGTGGACCCACTTTGGCAGTACTAGGGGAACCCCATGTTCCACTGTTGTGACAGGTACCGACAAATTAGACAATGCAGCGTGTCAACTAACTAGTCAGTGCCCAGTCAAAGAGATCAACCAATCACGCTGCAACATGTGTCGCGAATTTCTGAAAAATCATATAAATAGACATAGAATATGTGAAACTTGCAAAAATCATAGTAAATAATCTACTCATCAGAAAATTGCATTCAATATACCGTTGGATTCAGAAAATTGTGTAGCACCAGTCTCTGCACTGAAATCGCATGTTTACAAAACCTATGAACTTGAGTAAATTTAAACACTACATCGAGTAATTTTGACAATACTCTATTCTTAAATCGGTTTAAATTAATTAATTTTTACCCTGGAAGGCAATTAGTCTAAATATAATTTTATTGAACAAGTATTCCTACGGAAACATGTAGAACCTTAAATGACCCTCTAAAAAAGACTTTGGAAATTAAATTAAATTAAATCTCATACTTCATTTTCATAGGTTGCATATGCATCATCTGTTAGTTTAATGACCAGAGAACTAATTAAAAACAATTTGTGCAATATTAACTTGACATGCATGGATGTGTTGCATTCTTTTATTGTTGTGTTATCAAAACATGTAGATTGTGCGGATTGCAACACTTTGTAATTGTGAGGATTGTGTGAACGACTTCAACAATCAAGACAAGTGTGATTTTGTCCATAAATGACCCAGTATTTTCCTATACATTAGTATATTTTGTAGAATTGCATGTGTAGGAATATCTATTATATTATGCTATGCTATGAAACTCAGATAGGATAGCCATATGATTTCTACCATGACATTGATTGTCCTCTTGTCGTCATCGTAGATATCGTTGTGCTTAGCTATGCTTAGTTATACGAGGTGTTGGAAATCATGTCATAAAAATGGTTAGAGTTGTTGATATTTTATTATTTAATGAAAAGAATTTAAATTAATCAAATATCTGGGTGGATTGATAGAGTTATCGGAGTGTGCTGTATGGTGGGAACGGCTGCCCAGGTTTTGAAAGAGAATAGATTGGTTGTTTGTTTGGTAGTTTAGGTGTATAACCGTGTGTCAACATTTGTATGGGAGTTGACTGAGCTTAGTAAGTTATTGAACCTCGACCGTGTCGTGACTAGCAGATGTAGCATAGAGTAGGTTGGAAAGGGTTTGCAGCTGGTTCGAGTGTCTATTTCCCAAAAGCTTCGTCTTCGTATTCAACCAATCACCAATCATTATACAAATTGTGTGTTATGCTAAACGGGGTTGATTGACTCTTACGGGAAAAGTGTACAAAGCTCTCGAGAGTATAAAACTAAGATCTTAGTCATGTCCCTAGTTAAGAACAGTTTGAACAACTAGACTTGGAACTATGTACAATTCTCACTCATCCAATTTCATAATTGGTTAAAACTTGTGGTTGAACCAATGGGTAGGAGAATCTATTGTAAAGCAGTGTGTACTTGTTTATATATTGAAAAACTAATTTCTATCAAATATAGTTCAAATGTATTGCTTACCGCAAATAGGCTAAACTCCACCAAGTCAAAATATGCATGTAGATGCTAGGTCTCCTATAAACCTTTTCTAGCACATCTTGCCAAAAAAATTCAAATATGTTGACCAGTTTTCTTGCTATAACTCACCGTTGTAGGTTTTTCCGACTCCGAGTGAATGTTTATTGTAGGTCGCGAGACTCAACTCGACATGGTAGCTTGTGGCACTTTTAGATGGAGGCCTTATTATCTTCTTTGTTTCCGTTGTAATTTTCTACTTGTAATTTTATTTGAGCTAGACATGTGCTATGCAGTTTGTAATAATTATAAATTCTGGATTAAATGCATTGTAATAATGATGCACTGGATATTTGTTATTCATTTGGAACTGTGTGCTAACGAGTCGATCCAGGGACTAGCATGATACACAGGATACAACCTTACGGGGTCGTATAGCTTCGACTCGCATATACATGCATATTTTGACTTAGCATATACATGCATATTTGGCTTGGTGGAGTCTAGGATATTGATTTTAAAAATAGTTTTTTTACAACAGGTGCTCCTACCCATTGGTTCAAACACAAGTTTTAATCAATTATGAAATTGGATGAGTGAGAATTCGACATAGTTCCAAATCTATTTGTCCAAATCGTGATTAACCAGTACATGGCTGAGATATTAGTTTTAGACTATCGATAGCTTTGTACACTTCACCTGCAAGATTCAATCAACCCCGTTTATCATAACACACAATTTGTATAATGATTGGGAGAAGAGCAAGACGAAGCTTTTGGGAAATAGACCCTTGAACCACCTGCGCACCCTTTCCAACCTACTGTATGCTACATATGTTGGTCACGACGGGCCCGAGGTTCTATAACTTACTAAGCTTAGTCAACGCCCATACAAATGTTGACATACCGTTATACGCGTAAATTAGCAAACAAGCAATCTATCTATTCTCTTTGAAAACCTGGGCGGCGGTCCTCACCATACAACACACTCCGATGGACTCTCTAGCAATCCGCCCAGATGTTTGATTATCTTAAGTTGTTTTCATTAAATAATAAAATATTAACAACTATAACAATTTTCATGACATGATTCCCAACACCCCGTATAACTAAGCATAGTTATGCACAACTATATCTACGATGGCGATAAGAGGACAATCAATGTCATGGTAGAAATGATATGTCTATCCTATCTGGGTTTCATAGCATAGCATAATATATTAGATATTCCAACACATGCAATTCTACAAAATATACTAATTCATAGTAAAATAATAGGACATTATGGACAAAAGCACACTTGACTTGATTGTTGAAGTCGTTCACACAGTTCTCACAATTGCAAGGGTTGCAATCTGCACAATCTACACGTTCGATAACACAACAATAAGAAACGAAACACAACAATAAAAGAATGCAGCACGTGCATGCATGTCAATTTAATATTGCACAAATTGTTTTTAATTAATTCTTTGGTCATTAAACAAACAGATGATGCATATGCAGCCTATAAAAGTGCAATATGAGATTTAATTTAATTTCCAAAGTCTTTTAAAGAGGGCCATTTAAGGTTCTGCATGTTTCTATAGAAATATGTGTTCAATAAAATTATATTTCAACTCCTCTGGATAAACATTTCAACTATATTCCAGAAACAAAAAGATTCAATCCATTCGGATTTATAGAATTAAAGTTCTACCAGAACTAATATAACTTGTATTTATTTTTCTTAGCTTGTCAGGTTCGGGAAATGTGCAATATTCTTACAGGATCAGATTTTACACAAAATTCGGAATCCAACGGTATATAAAATGCAATTTTTCGATCAGTAGTTTGTTTACTATGATTTTTGTAAGTTTCACCTATTCTCTGTCTATTTATCAATTTTCACAAATTTACAGGAAGTTCGATGACAAGTGTCAAATTTTGATTGGTGGCTCGGCTGACTAAGCTGATGACTGGGTACTCGGCAGTGCCTGATTCGCCGGTACCCCTTCAAGATAAGTGATGTAATATAAATCACGTATACATAATTGGACGACTGGGCCGTTTCTTCTCCGTGAGAACTCCTGCTTACCTGCAATGGCAGGGCAGTGGTACGGCGATGGTGTTGTGCGACGCTCCGGTGGTTGTACGGCTTGAGTAAAACGTCCAGTCAGTGCAGCTCCTCACGCCGAACTCAGCAGTGGTCTTGGCGGCGGCTCCCAAAGGTTCAACGTCGATGACGACGTACTCTCACAGCTCCGACTCCGGTGACGTACTAGGCTTGCTCCGATGCTCTGTTTGCGCCATAAAAATAAGGGAAAATTTGCTCTGGGACACCGTTATTTCGTGGCCTTTGCTCAAACACACCGAACTTTCGTGTCTTTGCTCAGTACCATTACAATTTTGTGGTCATTTTCTATAACACATTGCTTGTACTAAAATAGAAAGGGGTGCGACGCAACGGTGCGGGAGGAGTCTGTCAGGTTAGCCCGCGCGGCAGTTCCGGACGGCTGCAGCAAGGTGAGCACGAACGGTGATGTGATCGGCGGAGACCAGACTTGGCGCGTCGGACGTAGTCGACGGCGTAGGCTTTCTCCCGGCGGCTGCAGCAAGGTGAGCGGCGCGCTGTTGGGGCTGCCGGATGGCGTGGTCGCCGGCATGATCAAGGTCGCCGGGGTGCGATGAGGACGAGGCCGACAGGATCTGGGGACGACGCGTCGGGATTCGGTGGAGAGCAGCGGCAGAGTGGCATGGCCACCCGGGTGAGCACCTGGCCGAGCTCCTCGCACGCAAGAAGAGAGGACAGAGAAAACAGATCGGGGAAGGAAGGGGGAAAAGGGTCAATCTTTCCGTTTTAGTACAGCGATGTGTTATAGCAAATGACCACGGAATTGTAATGGTATTGAGCAAAACACACGAAAGTTCAGTGTGTCTGAACAAAGGACACAAAATAACGGTGTCGAGGAGCAAATTTTCCCTAAAAATATTAAGGTGGTGCGGAAATTGAGGTGAACTAAATAGGGGCGAAGAGAGGGTCCCGGGTGCTCCGGTTTGTCGGCGACATCAACCTCCGAAGCTCAACAATGGCGGCTCTGGCGATGAGATCGAAAACGCCTCAAGTGGCAGCTAGGGTTTGGGATTTTCGGAAAAACAGAATCTTGAGGCAGAGGGGGTATTTATAGGGTATTTTTGGTGGTGAATAGATAGCCGAGTCGAACGAATTTGGAGATCTTTTTGAAATCGGGCAAGAGGCTTGCCTTTTCATTTATATAGAAGAAGTGAATTGGCCAGTTTATAAGGAAAACTGGCCGAAAACCGGATACAACAACACAACACAACACAACACAACACACCACGCCGGCCCCGAGGCCACGCACAACTGATGGCCCTTCACGTAGTTACCTGCGTGAAAAGTAAATGGGTTAGGTTGAGACTCTAAGTGCAGAGTGTGTAGTAAGTGGAAGACGTGTTTTCCCCACGAGGGTGACTCGAGGGTTTAATATCGAACTCTCGGGGAATCAGTAGTGAAGATTTATCTTTCCTATCCTTCTTTTGGTTACCTACAAAACAAAGTAAATATTTTGATCCTCAACCTCACCTAGTGGTTGTCAAGCACAAGTGTGAGAGAATGATATCAAGATAATATCCAATGCAAACAAGAAATAAATATGCAATGGTGGTAAATAAATATGCAAGGATGGTGGTGGCAATGATAAATGATTTTTGGTTTTTTTATGATGAAAGCAAGATGTAAAAGTGTTTTTGTATTTTCGGATTTTTAAATGGCAGAAAATGGTAAAGTGGTAAAAGTTGTTGGAAAGGTGTTTCTTATGATTAAAAATGGACCGGGGTTCATAGTTTCACAAATGCACTCTCTCTTTAATAAAGTGGTAGACAATGGAACACTAGAGTTGACATATGAGATTGCAACACAACAGTTTAATGACAAGTTATAATTATATGGGCATCACGTCCTAACATAGAGACATTTTGGTTATTAGTCTCTCTTATACTCCACCAAGATGCGAACTAAATCATAAAACCTCAGTAATTAAGATAACTCAGAGTATAGCAATAAGTATCATGACATGAAGTTAAAATAAGAACATGCTAGATCTAGTCATGGAGGAAGTGGCAATGGTCACACCCACATCTCCGATAGCATGGTATTTCTTTTATCCCTAGTGAGGCAACAAAGTAAGGTAAAGATACCCAAGTGGATTGCAGAACTTTCTCTCACGTTCACTACACTAGCCACCCCCGTTACTCCAACTAATGCACACGTTCCCCCTCACACGCTCTCATAAACATGCTTGATCATCACAAGTAAATAAGAACGGGGTACATAATATGCATCTACTTTCATAACTGAAACAAAACCATTGCAATATCAAACATATATTAACTCATAAAAAGATCCACCACAAAGGTATTACATAGATGACCGTAATCATGTTCAGCAGCTCATACAGTACTAATTAGTGAAGCTCAAGAGAGAGAGAGAGATACATAAGTTACTTCCACAAACCCATAGTCCAGAGGTGGACTACTCCCTCTTCATCATGGAGACGGTGGAGAAGTCGTTGGAGAAGATGGAGACCACACCGGCAGCGCCCCGCCAGAGTTTTCCCCCTCCAATCTGCAACTCCAGATCTCTGTTTCGGTGTTTCTGTATTTCTGCGGCGCTCCCTCCAGAGAACGTCGGGAGACTATTTTTATAGGAAGTTTTAGGTCAAAACGGAGTCGGTGGAGGAAAGATCGACGGCAACGGAGCTCCGAGGGCCAAAAGGGGGGTCCCACGCGGCCAGGTACATGAGCCGTGTGGGCCCACTCATCTGGGCCCTCGGACCTCCGCTTGTTTGCTGTCTTCGCTCCCACGCTTTGTTCCTTCCAAAAACTAATGCTCGTAAATTTCCAAGTCATTTGGACGTCGTTTGGGTACCTGAAACATTAAAATATAGAAATATGGTTTTCTGCCTGCGCAGGGTTAATTCCATAAAAAAAATAGGAAACATATCAAATATTCACAAAATCATTATAAAACAGTGATATAACCCTTATATGATGCAAATATGATTGGAATAAAGTAAAATAATGCAAAGTTCATGTATGCATTTTACATGCATCAACCACACAAGTCGACGGCCAAACCGCCCAAGCGGCCAAGGCCGACACCCCTCAACGCCACAGCGGAGGTGAAATCCGGAGCCGCCGCTCTGACATCCACGCTGGCCACGGGCCACGATCCATACAGGTCGACGACGAAACCGCCCAAGCAGGAAAGGTCGACACCCACACACACCTCAACGCGACGCAGCGGAGGCGAGATCGGAGCCGCCGCTCCGACATCCACGCCCGCCCCAGGGCCACGCACCACCTAGCCGAAGACGAGAAGATCGTCGCCGCTGGCCACCAAACATCCACGGGCCCCTCTGGCCGGCAAAACATCCAAGATGACGCCCCAAGGAGAATACGACGCAGAAGCGCCGCCCTCGCGCCCGATCCATCGAGGATCTAAGGTTTCCCCCAGAAGTTTCTGGACGGAGGAGAGGAGCACCGCCACAACGACGCCTACAAGTAGGAAGTGGCGCCCAGAAGCGTCACCGTCGCCTGCCCTGGTCGTCGACCAAGGCAAGGTTTTCACCCGGCGGTCCCTGTCCGCCCACCACACGGGACCGACCAGCCCACCAACGAAGACCCACACGCAGACACCGTCAGCCCCGCGCGCCCGACGGTCCATGGCCACCAAACAGAGCTAGACGCCGGGGTCTAGGTCAGTCTCGCGCTGACCCACCTCCTAGCTCAGCTCGACGCCACCACCAGCCCGGGGCCGCCGCCCCGGCGTCCAAGTGCTGCAGGACAGCCACACGCCCAGCCGCACGAATGCCGCCGCCCCCGAAGCCAACACGACGTGTCAGCCAAGGGAAACCAAACGGGGAGCCTCTACCTCCCGTCGGCGACGCTGCAGTTCCTCGAGCACCACCGCGCAGCAGCCAGCCCTGTGCGGCACCACAGCGGTGCGATGCACGGGAGGCCGCCGAGAGCAGCGGCCCGCTGAGCCCATCGAGGCCTAGATCGGGCCCTGGCCGAAACCACCGGCAGCCGCGCTGAAGGTCGCCGCCACCACCTGCCGCACCCAACCTAGCCACGTTGACGTCGAGCCGTGCCGAGCTCGCTGCAGAAGCAGCGCCGCCGCAGCACCACATCGTCGCCGTCGCGGGAGATCGGGAGCCGCTTCACGCGTCCACCGCAAGCTCGCCCCCGCCCCTTGTGGAGGCTGGGGGCGCCGCCACCGCGCGCCAGGCCGGCGGAGGAGGGGCAGGGGAAGACGGCCGGCCGGCGGCGGCGCGATTTGGGTCCCCCGTGTCGCTCAAGCGGAGCGACGCGTGGTCGGGCTATTCTATAAGAATTTGGAGATCTTATTGGATACAAGTTTGGTACAGGAACCTATGCTTTCAGGAGTTCGTTCCGAGCTAGGTGATGATATGCTGACATGTGGGTACTGTATGTATGTCAGGGAAAAAGAAAAGAAAGAAAATTGAACGTGGGAGAGAGAAAACAGGGAAAGCTGGTTCGGTGGTCTCCTTTCGCCAAATTGGCCTACGGCTCCTCCTCTTCTTATTTTTTTTCTTTGTACTTTTCTATTTATTTGTTTTCTCTCTTTGAAGTACCAACCAACTCCAAATTGAGTGAAATAAAATACAAAAAATATTATAAACTTCTTTGATATTTGGAACCACATAGCACGGTTATCTCATGTAGTAAAAATAGGACAAAATACTTTATGTGCCCGTATTGCACTTTTATATTCATATACATTGAGTTGGTTCAATTATTCAAAGTTTGTGGTTTTATTCATTTAACTCTAATGCAATGCAAAACTATATGATGCAAATACACATGAATGAAATGCAAACTTCCAATTTTAAAAATTGGGATGTTACAGACTAACCCTCTTAAGATGAATCTCGCCCTCGAAATTCAAATTAGCTAGCAAATAGGTTTGGGTGTTTGTTTTACCATCATCCCTCAGGCTAACCCCCTTAAGAGGAATTCGACTTGGCCTCTCCAAAAAAAGGCGTAGAGCTGAGCTATATCTGATCCATTTAGTAACCTTTGTTGCTAGCCTATTCTTATCCACGAAGGTCCTTGACATGAATGAATGTGATGCACAGGTAGAGAAAAAAATCCCGTAACAGGCCTGGCCCAATCGCGAGACTTCCGCCTGCTCAAGGGATGGGTGGCTAGCGTGGATTGCCTCGCCGTCCCCGCCACCCCTTGCGGCACGTGGCAACCGGAAACATCGTTCCCTTTGGCTGCTTCCCTAGTCCAGAGGCATGGTGCACGGCAGGAGCGCAAACGCTTGTTGCATAGTCAAGGAGAAGCGCCGCTCTCCACCATGTTGGGGAGGCGGGGGCGGCGTTGTCATTGGCCGAAGTGAGAGGTGAAGGAAGAGCCGCTGGAGGTGGTCCTGGCGGGCTACCGGGTGGCATCACCACTACGAGATGACACGCACAACGGCGAATTCCCTGACATCAGCTGGGCTTTGGTGGGGTCGTCCACCAAGATCGAGGAGGAGCGTCGGGCTTCATGAAGGCCATCGAGCTCTCAGCGCAACTTCCAGCGGCGGCGGAGCTTCACCTTGAACACCGCGCCTCGGGACGCCTCTTGCTCCCGCACTGTCTCTGCTCTAACCGTCTTAACGTCGACAACGACAGTGTCGATTGGACGAGCTCGAGAACGAGGAGTATGGTTAGATTATATTTGGAACGCCTGTGTAGATTTAATTTGAAAATATTTTAAAATATAAGAAATTTTGAATGAAAATGGATCTCTTGCTTTTATTGGATCTCAATATTTATTTATTTTGAATTTTTACTTAGGGCGCCGCTTGGGCAGCGCCCCGGCCCCATTGTGCCGGATATGCCCGGCCCCTGGCACTAACACATTTTCGGGTGTCAGTGCCGCTGCCGGTGTAGATCAGGCGCAGCGATGTGTTGTGGTGATTGAAGCATCGTCTGGAGCTGGAGAGTAGCAAGGGCAACAGTTTTTCTCAAGAAAAAAAAAAGTAAGCGCAACACTGCTGTAAAACGCTTGCAGTTAACGCTTAACATGGTGCTGGCCAGGAAGAGGCAGATGATTAGATCCAGTAGTTAACTGTTGTATCCAGCACCGTGATGGCCACATCCAAAACATCACAATAGTGATTGTGTGCATGATGCAATATTTTGATAATTTTACCCCAAATATTGTTAAACATTCAAACATTTTGATAACCCGCTGGTGAAATGTTACTCTTTTTTGTGGGGGTCTACTTTGCCAGGTCCTTTGTGTCTGATCAAACCTCTATGTATTTGTAAAAAAATTGTCTCCTTCATAAATAGCCATTTTCATTTCTTAAAATACAGTTAAGCTGTTTTTCGTCAAAAAAAAACCAGACAACACACTCACACAACACAACACAAATGCTAAAAGCATATAGGTGCGCATAAGTTTTCTT
The DNA here is from genome assembly GCA_947311845.1 of Poa pratensis. Taxonomy (NCBI): domain Eukaryota; kingdom Viridiplantae; phylum Streptophyta; class Magnoliopsida; order Poales; family Poaceae; genus Poa; species Poa pratensis. Next base: position 21,110,003 of record CAMZMU010000118.1, read on the forward strand.
GGACAAGAAAAGGCAGATACTCCCGCGTGACATGAAGCTCAAACATAGAGCCTATAACTACCTACGCTTCAGCTTCTTCCTCCCGCGTGCAAGAAGGTCCGTCAGCACCGAAGGGCAGCTTGCTTCCAGGTGCTTGTACCCCTCCGTCGCCAATACAGCATCAAGAACCTCAGGCGCCCTAACGATGAACTTAATGCACCTAGCCTTGAGCTGCTCACAGCCGTGCTGCTCTGCTAATGCCAATGTCGCCGCCACGGTATCGACGTGGATACCACCGGCAAGCCTAGACTCGCAGATCAGCTTGAGCCTGTCCAGCCCGTATCTGTCTGCGGCCGCCAGCAGATGCTGCGCCATCACAGTTGCTGCCTCCTTTTGCTGTTGCTCAAAGTCCGGCGCCGTGTCGGTGTAGATATATCGGAGCAGAGCCTTGAACACGGTAGCCTCCATGTCCTTGACTTCGACAAGTTGAGAGCTCTTCTCCATCATTTCCCCATAGAATTGTGCCATGAACACCGGGGACCTCGCAGCCAGTACAGCCTTATGTGCGACTATAGACTCGCTGGCCACGAGGAATGTGACGTCCACGCCCTTCTCGCTCTGCAGGAGCTCGCCGAAGTGTGTGTGCAGGTTGGAGGATGGCACGGCAGGCATCGGGATTTCTTTGACCGGGAACGTCTGCACTGTAATTCCTTGAGCACGGTGATGGTGCACTCCAGTGTCAATGAATCATCGAGCAGATAACCCGACGCTTCTAGATCACTTCTTGTCACGAGCAGCAGCTTAGATGAGCTGTAACCGAAGGAATAGAATAAGCGTGACACACTCTTCACTTCAGATGGTTTGAGAATTCCTCTCGGATCAACAAGCCGCAGCCGAGATTCGCCCTCACCGACGCGTTGTTGCGGCCATGACTGCGAGAGGTAAGCTCTAGTGCTACAGAGGATTGGTGATTAGGATAGATACATGTTTCCCATTCATACCCGTCGACGCACCATCTGGATTTGATGCAGTAGCTCGAGTCCATGTTGTTGGTGGTGCAATAGCCGTCGATCTTGAGCAGCTGCACTAAGCGCGCAGCGTCAGTGAGACTAGTTGCGCAGGCGTTCTCCATGGCCAGAAGGGCAGAAGGGGACGGGCAGGGAGTGGGGATGACAATGGGCAGCGCTAGGCATCCCCCGGGATAATTTCCTCCAATCCCCGTGGAGAGGCTGACACGTGTCCCGTGCTGGTCAACGAGAGGAAAACAGACCGCGAAAACAGATCGCGACATCCCGCAAACCTTTCCCTGTCCTCCGTTGCACGGTCCGCCATCGCCGGAGAACGCCGTCGCCGGAGAAGATGTCGTCGCCGGGAAGACGTCATCGCCGTTGCGCACCATCACCCCCATCGCTCCGCCGGCCGTCTCAGGAGAAGACGACGTCGCCGGAGAATACGCCGGTCAGCTGGGCTCCCGACCGCCGTCCAACTCCGGCGAGGGTGGCATCCACGCCGCCGGTAGAATCTGTGCGTGCATCAAGTAGCACCTGTGCATGCAGCAAGTAGCATAAAAAAATGCTACAATGCACCTCTTGAAGAGAAGATCGCAGCAAGTAGCATCAAAATAAGAACAAAAATGCTACAAATGCACCTGATGTGAAGAAGAAGATTGCAGCAAGTAGCAAAAAAAGAGAAAAAATTGCTACAATACACCTCATGAAAAGAAAAGATTGCAGCAAGTGAAGAAAGAAAAATGCTACAACACTTTAAGTCGATTTGCATCTAAAGAGGAAACCTTTTGCTACAAACCTTTCCAGAATTTGCACCATACTGAAAATTTGCATAAATCTCGTGAACGAAAAATTGCAGAATGTGTGAAAACAACTTTGCTACAACAATTTATAAGGATTTGCATTCAGAGAGGAATTATTTTGCTACAAACCTTTCAAAAATTTGCATCACAAAAAAATACATCATCTGAGGACAAAAATGCTACAATTTGTCAGTTGATTTGCGTCAAAGGACAAATAAAATTGCTACAAACCTTGCAAAAATTTGCATCGCATATAGCAAAAGAAAGAAGAAAAAAGCTCTCATATCTGCACACCCAGCTCAAAACCGACCTCGCCGATGCTTGCCTCCGATTGGTGGCCTCCTTGCAGCAACATGGCGTCGCCGGCCCTGTGGCTCGGCCGCGAGGGAGGCAAGGGAGCGGACGGCGCACCGGGAATGGCGCCGGCGTCGCCTGCCCTGCGGCTCGGCCGCGAGGGAGACGAGGGAGACACGGGTGAGCACGGCGCGGCAGAGCACCGGGAATGCGCAGGCGTGGCGCCACTGGCCTGTGGCTTGGCTGCGAGGGAGAGACTAGGGCAACCCCGCGGTTTACTATTCATTGCACGATTTTTGGCGCGTGTGGGCAACCGGTTGCCCGCCCGTAGCCGGTCACCTCCTGTTAGCACGATTTTTGGCGCGTGGGCACGATTTCTACCATCACCGGCCCGTGGCCGGTCACCCTCTCGCTGCACGAGTTTTGGCGCACGCTAACCGGTCACTCTCGTGGCCTCACCCAATCGTCCTCCCCTCCCAACCCCGTGCCTCGCCCGTCTTTCTCCTCCTCCCCCAATCCCTGTGTCGCCCTCCTCCTATGCCCTCTCGCCGCCACCCCAGGACCCAATCCCCTGCCTCGCCAGTCTCCTTCGACCAGTCGGTCGCCGCGGCGACCTCCCGCTACCCTCCCCATGCATAGGATGTTGAGGAGAGAGGAGGAGAAGATGAGACGGAAGGCCAACGGCGAGATCCTAGACGAAGCCCACAACAAGATCTAGCTTGGAGAAGAGCAATACCGAGACCGGCGGTAAAGCGCACACCCTCGCCTCCTCATGTGTTCCTCCTACTCCAGGCGAGGGGGATTCGCCTTAGTCTTAGGCCACGGCCATGCTCAGATCGAGCGCCCGGCGGCGACCCAGCCCATGTCCTCTCCGGCCGGCCGGCAATCGAGCGGATGAGCACTGCAGCAGCAGGCCAGCAGTTCCCGGTCCCCCCCCCCCCCCCCCCCCCCCCCCCCCCCCCTCTTGCCAGCAAGCTAGACTCCTCCTCTCCCTTCGGTGCATTCCTTCCTCCTCTCTCTTTCTCCGGTTGATTCCCATCTAATTGCAGCGCCCTCTCCCCTCCTCTCCATATCTTTTTTTAGATCGCTATCTAATGGAACAGCAACGGCAGCCTACAAATATTAAGCCTCCAATATGGCGTCATGTTCCTGTTTTAGAGGAATACCAATGGCAACAAACAAATCTAATGTAATGGAGATGCAGTTTAATCATGTAGACTGTAGAGTGCAAGCCCATAGTTTTCTGAAAAGCTCGAATCAACTCCATCCATGCTAGAAGGTGTTGATATTTTGACCCCTTTAGCTACTAATTTACTTATTTATTGAACTTATCATCGTATTGGCGCGTTTTCAAGATGTCGTATTTCCGTATCTATAGGCCTGCTACCGACATTTGTATTCTTATCGGTGTCGTGCAGGTTGTCGAGACCATGATGGCTTCTGTAATATCCGAGGAGCAGGTTGTGGAGGTGGACATGGAGGCAGCAATGCGGTCTATCAGAGGATGCCTAACAATATGCATCAAAACTGCCATGCAGTACTTCTATGCCATATTATCATTATTCCCAAACATGGATGATTTACTCTAAGTTTTCTGAAGGCAACCAATGTCCTCTGTACTGACTTCAAACTGTTCATGCAATCATGCATATTAGATAGACTTCTAAAAATGCTGATACAGTTGTGCATACTACAGACTGTTGTGGCATTCTTAAGTTTTGAAACTCATTCCTTCCAGTTGCACATGCTGAAAAGGTACGACAATTTTTAAGTAAACCTGTATTCCATTTGTATGGAAACATGCAAAACTCTCTTCCTTTAATTACTCGGGGGAGATATAAGTTACACACAATGTCTATTGGTCCAGTTTTTTGTTAGTACTAAATTAAACAATAATTGGTTTAGTACGAGCTAGAACAGGATAAGCCGACACGGTGGTCCATGTTTTGATTTTCCTACCGTCAAAATGGGGTTTCTTTCTGGAGGATGGCAATAACTTCTTCTCTGTATACATGTCGAAATTGTAAAGAAAATGAATTAACAAGTTTGGTTGATCTTGCTACTTCGACTGCTTAGTCGTTAATGTACAGGATCAGATCGTTCATGAGTGCATGTTTCAGAGGTTCACGAGTGCATATTTCATATTTTGACATGGCCTTGCTCAGTTCTCATGCTAATAGTCTTACCTTGATGCTCCAGATATTGAAGAGCAGCACTGAGATGCTTATCATACATGGGGGCAGAGGTAGAGCATTATGTCACAATATGTACCACTCTCCCTTCAGGTCCATGTTTTTCCATGCTTTCTGTATTAGCTTGGCTAAACTTTTAACTATTGTTATTAGCTCTTCACAAGCATATCATATATTGGGTGTTCCGTATATTACTTTCTAATTCTGAACTATGTCCTTAATCATTTGAATTTGATGGTGAGGTTGCTGTTCATTTTAGATCATTAAAAATGTGACAACACTTAATGGTGTGAATGGAAACTTGGATGCAGATGATATTGTTCCGTGCCAAAATTGATCTTTTGATGTAGTTGTCTTTATACCATGGTGGATTGATTAGACATCGTTACTCCTATATGGTTTTCTTTGAGTAAAATTCATTTGCTTATGAAGACAAGTGCCAGAAAGTTTGTTTTGATTATTGACTTTACCTTTGCATTCTGTATGTGGTCTTTACTGTTCGCCTTCTAAGCAGTACATCTTTGTTTATTGAGTACATCTTTGTTTATTGATGTTTCTTTTTATGCTCCGAGTCATGAGAAGGTGGAACGAACAATCATTCAAGAAATCTCCTTACAAGTCATAGAGAGGTCATCTTATAGTTGGAGCACTTCATCCTTTCTGCCATTAGGAGACCTTTGATATTATAATATAAACTAATGTAGGCTGTCTGCCTTTTGGTTCAGGTATGTGATTATCGATTTACATGATTTCAAAAACCTCAGACTTTATGTTGTTTTATGGCCTCCTGATGAGCATCAATGGCGCATGTTTTCTGATCGCATTTTTAACTTGCCAGCAGAGCTCGCTTCCTTTACTCCTCTCCCGATCCGGCGTCGGCCACGCGATGGCTGTAGCAAGGCGAGTGCGCAGAGGCGCGGTTCAGCTTGACCGCGCAGGCGGCCGGTGACCACGCTCCGCTCAAGAGCCGGAGCTGGTTCTTCATCTAAGTAACTATACTTATTTTGCTTTTGGTCAAAGCTGATAGAAACTAAGTGTTTGTCATCACTTCCTAGCGCATGGTATTAAAATATAATTAATCCAGTCCATGTAGCCATTTGAACTTCATTTTTTAATTAAAAAATTAAGCATTATATCAGTGACACATTGGTTGTCAGATATAAATTTGCTCTTGAATACAGATGTGCGATTTATTCAATCATGTTTGATGATCTAGGTGATATTTCTACATTCCTATATATGTATGTGCAGTTTTTCATAAATAATTTGATATGTCAACCTCAGTTAAGCTACTACTAAATATGACATTGTAAAATTTATATATGTGCATTTTTACGTAAATAATTTGATATGTCAACCTCAGTTAAGCAATACTCAAAATTTCAATAGTGCAACATTCGACTGTTTTTTTTACACTTTTTATCCTAATGTTTAATCATATTGATGGAGGGAAGTTTCTCTTAGCTGTTTGAAGGTTCAGCAATGGGGCAGATAAATAACAACCCATGTCCTATGACCAGTCACATGTATAGAGGATGCAATTCAGCTGCAGAGGCTATGGGAAGCAAATTAAATAGTTATTACATTAGGAAATCTTTAGATTTTCACGGTGGAAAGGCTACAAAGCCATTGTCCATTTTTATCTGAGCAGTGGAGTTAATTTGTAATGCACTGCCAAAAGTTGTTAAAGCGTTCTCTAATCGGTTTGCATACTCCACGAACGGGGAATTGCAATGTGACTTACATTATTCTATTTGTGCATGTCTTATTTTTTGCAGATAGAAAGGGTTGATTCTAGAAGGCTAACTTTACGAATTTTGCAGAAGCGGGTATTTGCAAAATACATTATTCTATTTGTGCATGTCTTATTTTTTGCAGATAGAAAGGGTTGATTCTAGAAGGCTAACTTTACGAATTTTGCAGAAGCGGGTATTTGCAAAATTCGCCTAAGCGGGGAACTTGAGATGGTAGTTGTTGGAGATACTGGGGTTTGGTCCTCAAATTCCGCGAAGTAGCGCCAACCACTCCCTTACATGAGTTATGTTTTAGTAATTATATTAGCCTTAAAATATACCACCTAATTATGTTGTTTCACTACTGCCTTTTTTTCCTGAAAGAGCTTATTTATTAAGTACAACTCTAATAAAATTATCACCAGGGGCGCGGCGTGTCGCCGCGCCGTGTTACCTAGTGTGTACCGATGTTACGTCGGAATTAGAAACGAACAGGACATCAGTCAAACTCTTTTAATCACGAGTCTGTTGGCCCTTTTCACTGCGGGTGCTAGTCGAAGTCGAATCACTACGGAGCACAGGGGTGTCGATTAAATTGGTGTACTCTATTAGAATCGGTATACGGTGCTTGTACTGTATTGTACATGTATTTGTATTGTACCTGTCATGCCATATATAAGATATCAACGGAGAGCACGTTGCTCTACCGAAAACCCTAAATTAAACTTGGTATCAGAGCCGACCTCGGTTCCTCGTTCGCCGCCGCCGCGTGAGTCCTGTCCACGCCGCCGCCGCGCTCCTTCCGCCGCCGCCGCGCTTCTTCCGCTCGACGCCGCGAGTCGCAGTCCCTCCTCGTCGTCGCCCCCATCTCCTCCGCGATCGCGTGTGCTCCAATCCACGCCGTCGCCATGTCGTCCTTGCTCCAGCTCTCCACGTCCGCGGGCGCCCTCGTCTCCGCCCCTGCTGCGCCCGCCACCGCTGGCATCGCCCAGCCGGCCGTCCGTCTCGACGCCACCAACTTCATGTTGTGGAAGGGGCTGACCCTCCCGAACCTCGCCGGTGCCGGCTTCTACCTACTGAGGTGCACTGGTAAGCGGTTAAGCGCATCCTGAGCTATGTTAGAGGAACTCTGAATACTGGTTTGACTATCCACAAGTCTCCTTCTGTGGGTATTAGCATTTTCACCGACGCTGACTGGGCAGGATGTGTAGATGACCGTCGTTCCACTGGAGGTTTTGCGATCTTTGTTGGATCTAACCTTGTGTCGTGGAGCTCGAAGAAGCAGCCTACTGTCTCGCGGTCCAGTACAGAGGCAGAGTACAAGGCTTTGGCAAATGGCGCTGCCGAAGCTATGTGGATTGATACATTGCTCCAAGAGCTTGGAGTTACTCGGCAGCGTGTACCCATTTTGTGGTGTGATAATCTAGGGGCGACTTACCTAACAGCAAATCCGGTGTTTCACGCTCGTACCAAGCACATTGAGATCGATTTCCATTTTGTGCGTGAGCAAGTTGCGATGGTGCTCTGGAGGTGAGGTTTATCTCTTCTGATGATCAGTTGGCTGATATATTTACCAAACCAGCCACATGTTAGACCGATTCAGGACCAATCTAAATCTTGTATGTACTAGTTTAGATTGAGGGGAAGTATTAGAATCGGTATACGGTGCTTGTACCGTATTGTACATGTATTTGTATTGTACCTGTCATGCTATATATAAGAGATCAACGGAGAGCACGTTGCTCTACCGAAAACCCTAAATTAAACTTACTCAACACAAGATCCGGTGATGCGTTGGTCGGCATTCCGTAAAACCTTCTCGTTTCGAGTTCCAACGTCCGTCAGTTCGCATGCCGGCCTCATCTCTCCACCCGAACAGTCAGTGTGGTTAATTACAATTACTACGAACCGGGTGCAGCCATTCACACCCAAACGACAGTCTGATCGGCATTTACGCAGTAGAAAGCAGAACCCCACTCTCACGCCCCCCTCCTCCAGGAAGATAAGATCACCATGGAGAATTCCTGCACTGTAAGCCTCACCGACGCTGCGCGCTTGGTGCAGCTTCTAAAGATCCACGCGCGAGAATAGCTGCAAGATCAGCTCCAGATGGCACGTCGACGGGTATGAGTGGGAGGCCCGTGTGTGTCTGGATTAGGGTTTATCCACAAATTTCGGGTCCAAGTACGTGGGTAGCACTCGAGCTTATCTTTCTTAGTCGATCCCGCTCCGGCAAGGTTGCGAGGGCTAATCTTGGCTGCCGGTTGGTAGATCCGACGGGAAGCTTAGAACCATCGGAAGAAAAGAGCAGGTTTGGAGTATTTTTTAGTTCAGGAAGTGTAGCATCCCCGCTGAAGTTAATCAAGAGAGATGATTTGGAGGCGTCAGGTTATCTCCAGGGAGATGCCTTCACTCGATCTGCAGTGCACCATCACCGTCCTCAAGGAATTGCCGGTACAAACATTCCCAGTTAAGGAAATAACTGTGCCATCTTCGAACTTGCACCAGCAGTTTGGCGAGCTCCTGCAGAACGGGGCCGGAGCGGACGTCACGTTCGTCGTGTCCGGCGAATCCATTGCTGCGCACAAGCTCATACTCGGCACGCGGTCCCCTGTGTTCATGGCGCAGTTCTACGGCCAAATGATGGAGAAGAGCTCGCATCGTGTGGAGGTCAAGGACATGGAGGCGGCAGTGTTCAAGGCGCTGCTCCGTTTCATCTACACGGACACGGTGCCGGAGTTTGACGGGAAGGAGAAGGAGGCCGGAGTGGACGTCACGTTCGTCGTGTCCGGCGAATCGTTCGCTGCGCACAAGCTCATACTTGCCGGGCGGTCCCCCGTCTTCATGGCCCAGTTCTACGGGCAAATGATGGAGAAGAGCTCGCAGCGTGTGGAGGTCAAGGACATGGAGGCGGAGGTGTTCAAGGCGCTGCTCCATTTCATTTACACGGACACGGTGCCGGAGTTTGATGGGCAGCAAAAGGTGGAGGCGATGTCGACGACAGCGATGGCGCAGCATTTGCTGGCTGCTGCAGACAGGTACGGCGTAGAAAGACTCAAGCTGATCTTTTTTTTCTAAAATACATCCCCTAGGGGTTGTATTAAACACATAGAAGGAGTGTCAAGCGACACATACAACGCCGCGAAGCGGCTCCACTCCTGTCAACAAGAGGTGACAGGTCCTCAACCGTAACGCTCACTCTCCCGTTTGCAACCACAGGGGCGACGGCTCCGGGAAGCCAAAAACGTCACTACTCAAGCTGATCTGCGAGGGCAAGCTGTCAGGTGGCATCGACGTCGACACCGCCGTGGCAACTCTTGCTCTGGCCGAGCTGCACGGCTGTGAGCGCCTCAAGGCTAAGTGCATCGACTTCATCGTCCGGGCTCCTGCGGTTCTAACGCTGTCTTGGCGACGGAGGGGTATAAAAATTTGGAGGCAACTTGCCCTTCCCTGCGCACTGACCTGCTTATGCACGCGACGAAGAAAAGCGTTGTTTAGGTGCTGATCAGTGTCCAGTATTTGGTGATCTTATATGTTCTTATTTGTGCTTTATCGTGTCTTCATCTATGGTCCAGTTGATTGTAGCAAGCATGTGGCCGTCTTTCTCTAAAAAGGAAAAACTCGTCATTGCTACCAGGGCTCCGTATGATGGGCTGATCTGCCCATCCGGGCTCACTGCCGATCTAGTACTTAGTTCCAGACAAAATTTGCTCGTATGGGTTTGATGATCCCCGCAAAAAAAAATGTCTGTGTTTAATGTACAAGTCCAAAAGATTCAGGAGCAAAATGACTCGGGTCATAGAAAAATTCAAAATGGGCACAAAATGATTCACAGGAAGAGCAGTCGTATTTTTCATCAAATTTGTTGTTTTATTGTTGTGAATTTACATGCACCTAAAACTACAGCCTATTGAATTTAACCAGTTTTAGAGTGGTTGGCATTTTTTAAAACCATCCATCCACACCGATCAAAGAGCATCTCCACCGGCGCTACCAATAGTGCATCCGGCAAGTGTGTTGGACAAGAGCTATAGGGCGCGCCGGCCCACGTTGCCGCCTATTGGGAGCGGCTCGCCGGCGGCGCTCCCAATAGATTTTTTTTGAAAAAATTGAACGAAGGAATAATTCAAACTTGTAGATTTCATTCATTTTTTATAGATTTTTACAAAATTCAAATCAAATTTAACTACACTACCCCTAACACTGATAACCAGTGTAATACTTGTCCCAGTCGTACGCCGTCATAGCCTACGACTGTGCGAATGAGCTAGATGGCCCAGCTAGAAGATGAACCTTTTTGAGTTTCTTGAGATATATAAAATTGGAGCTTGATCTGATCACACCGTGCGAATGAGCTTCCTGAAGTTTGTTAGGAAGTGTTGTGCATTGTAGGTGGACCATAGTTTGGCCCTACAGTCCAGCCTAGCCAGCTTTTTCTTTCTTCCTACCCTTTTTTGAAACAAACTTATCTTGCACGGGAATATATATCCTTTCTCTGCTTTTGAGATTCCCATAAGATTTTCTTTCAATCAATGCGTCCTTATCTCTTTTCTCTTTCATGATTTTGAACGTGTTGTGTCTGAATGTCAGCAGCATGAATAGCCTTTTTTGCTGACTATACATGATCTGGGAAGTGGGACTATCTCCATAACAGTTCAAAAAGCATCTTAATTTGTTCTCTTCTGGACTGCTAGACCAGAGCCGCATTCCACTTGGCCGACCAGAATTCTTGCTCCCACTTAAGCTAGCGAACTGACGAAGTGACCGGAGATGAGATTCTTGCTCCCACTACCCAAAAATGATATTCAAAATGTAAAAATAATCAAACAAAAATTCGGATGTACACCCGGATATTCTATGTTTGCATAGAAAAATTCGTGAAAAAATGACATTTATATGCCTTGTGTAAAAAAACAAATTCTGGTGTTTCAAAATGTGAATTGGCCACAAAAACTGCCTTTTTCACGAAATATTTTGTGCTAATATAGAATGTCCAGATGCACACCCGACATTTTTATTTGGAATATTTTGACAAATATTTAAATTAATTTTTTTATAATGGGTACATCTACACCTATGAGGCAAAACATCGTGTCCAGACTTTCCCAATCATGATTTTATTGGCACAGGAAACATCATAGATGCCAAAAAGTCTCTATATAAGCTGTGATGCCCTGTCAGGCTCACGTACATGTCTGCTAAATGTCTTCCCTTCCATAATTTGTGTATGCAGAGGAGATGCTTGGGCGCCTCGAAGCTCGACGCAACGAATGCAAAACGAGGAATGGAAAGAGCTTGTTTTAAGGGGAGCATGCCCTATCCTCTGCATTGAGGCGATGCATATATCCATAATTGTATTGCAAATTAAAGTTCACAAAATTCAAAGGAAACAAATCCAAGGTCTGGTGCCTTGCAAACATAGAGAAAATACACAATTCCTAGGTAAACCCTTCAGGGAGAGATCGTCACACGTGTGGCGATAATGACGAGTCCAACCATAAGTCGATCTCGAGATATTCTTCCCCAAAGCCGAGTTTCGATCCACCACCTTCAGCAAGGCCATGAAGCAACTGTGTCGATATTGCCAAATCAAAATTAAGTTTTTACACCGAAGTGCGCAAACTAGTTGTTGCGACGAGAGGTTGGCAGGGGGGCTAGGGTTCCCCGGCTCATATGCACTCGGAAGAATATTCAAAATGAGTATTTGCAACCTTTAAGAAGAGCACATAGAAAATACATATGTTGTACATGTAAAATTATTGTGGTATCCTACCACAAAAAAAATCCTACATTATTATGGAACTTGTGTGTTTCCTTGAGACCGAGAGGCAGCTCTGCCTTCTTCGATAGTCCTTCCCTGCACGGGAAAATCAAATCAAGGATTCAAACCCAAGCCTTGCAAGAATGGAATATCCAAGCATAAAAACACAGAGATACCGAAAGAATATACACGATTCCCTCAGGTTATACCTTGCCTCCAGGATTGAGCTTGCTTCCGCTGCTGTCATTTCTATCACAAAAATGCAGATTGATCCATGATGATTTGCTGAAATTACCTGCCTCATTGAATTAAGCTGTGTTGCGTTATCCTGTCTTACGTCGCCATGATGTAGGGTCACAGCATTGGAGAGCTTCCATGCATATGCTTCCCCATATTCTCCCTGGACAATCACTGATTCCACAGCTTTCAGAGGCCCAGCGGCTGCAGCAGCTTCCTCCGGACAGTTGGACTGACCAGAATACCCTTGCCAAGAAATCTAAAACACAGTTTTATGAAGAAAAAAAAATCCTCGTTGGTTTGGCTGGTTAGTGTAAGTCGTGAAAAGAAGGCTCAACAAAAAAGACGTACACGCAAGCTTAAGAATGTACAGGCTAGCTTAACACATATAATTTCCTCAAACTAAGCTAATAAAACCATTATTAATGTTTGGACCGGCAATTGGCTAGCATACTTTAGGCCAGTGGATCGAATTCAGAAATTTAATTGAAGTCAAAATCCCAGAGTCAAGCCGTCTAATTTATGTGGTTAATCAGTGATAACAAACTTCATCAAGAAACCACATTATTGTTGGTTTAATTTAAAAGCAATACACGCCTTGGGACTAGTCATGTGCATCCTAGCTAGTAGCTTAACATGGCCAGCTCCATGGTAGGGTCTTATCCAATTAGCATCGTTTAGTCATGAAGAGAAGAATTTGATGACTGTGATAGGAAATAGGCATTTGAACACGGGTGCATAGGTCCCTTTTTCACAAAAACATTTTTTAAATGTTAAAATATAGAAGAAAAAAAGTTGCGTGCATATATCTGCAGGTTCTATGTGTTCATAGAAAGTTTTGCGGAGAAACAACTTTTTATTTGGCCCGTGTAAAAAAGATAAAAAGATGTCGAAACTTGTGTGTCGTGCACATGTTTTGTCTATACTATACGTGGAATTTTGTTTACATTTTAAAAAGGGGTTAAATGAATTTTACAAAAAAATTGGGTGCATATGCCCTTGTGTGCAATATATTCACTCTCGACTACTATATTATATTAAGATGGATTAGCAATACAAGTAGAAGCTATGAAAGGCTAAATTAAATGAGTTCGCTTAAAGTTTATCTTTACTTGCCCGAGACGGCCAATAAGAGCCAGCCCTGAGAGGGAGCGGTCCGATGAGTCTATCAACCGTCCTATATAAACTTGAGTAAAATACATTAATAGTCATTGTACTTGTGTCGAAAGCTCAGTCACTATACTAAAAATTTGGTTAATACGGTCACTATATACATATGTAGGTGATTATACGGTCACTGTGAAATCGTATAGCTCCGTATATGACTAAGCTGACCGGTCAACAGCCAAGACTGACCTGCGGGACCCATCTGTCATTTGCAACTCCATCTTCAGCCGCCCTGGCTGCTGCCTCACCGCTGATGGGGCCATAGCGGGCCGCGGTGCCGGCGCTGCTGGCACAGACAGCATGGTGGTAGGGTTCGCGGTGGCGCCCGTTTCAAGATGGGGAATGTCGTCGTTGTGCGCGTTGTGCGCGGCGGACATCCCCGCGACGAGCAGGGTGAGGGGTGCTCAGCTCGGCTGCACTGCTGGCGACAGCACGCGCACGGCGATTGCGCGTGCTGGCGAGTGATCGAAGGGCCTTCCCACGCCGGCGGAGTGCATCCCGTGCATCCAGTGGGTCATGGCGACCTGCTTCTACAGGCTCCGGTGGTCCATCCTCTGTATCCCAGCGCGACGGGGATGAATAAGACGGTGGGGCGGCCGATTTCGGGCCTCCTGATCCAATCGCTTTGACAAGGATGGTGAGGAGGTCGAGTCGGAGCTTCTATTGACCGGATTTTTAGTATAGTGACCAAAGTGAGCTTTCGAAACAAATACAGGGACCATTGATGTATTTTACTCTATAAAATTTCGCCTTTAATTGGATCTTTTGAATGCATGTGGTGGGATTTTACCTATTTAATTAATTTGCCCTATTTAATTTCGTCTTGATTGAATTTTTTGTTGCATGCGATAGGATTACTTAGGAAAGGAATGTACCATCACCAACTCTAAAGATTCACAACATGGTTGGATGGTTAGAAGGGGGTTGTAACTCCAGCCCACCGGAATTTAAACTCCAGGTGGGAGGGGACATTTCGGTCGACAGTGAGGCGCCCTTGGCAATTTAGTCAATCTCAATACCAAATCCGTCGGCTCAGTTTCTCGTAGATGCTCATAAGGGTAGGACGTGCGTGCGCGTTCACAAGGTGAGTGTATGCACGTGTATATGATCATCGGCGTTGTGTTGTGTTTCACCAAAAAAAAAATTGATTCACAACATGGCACAACATCCATGCGTGCAAGTGGCATTATTCCGTTGTTGAAAACACGTCCAGACTTGAAACCTAAAGCTTAAGCTTGGCATCGAACTTGTGACCCAAAGTCGTTAGACTTTTTCGACAAGAAAGACATAAAAAAGTAGTCGTTGGTGTGCTTGGACGAAAAGTTAGACAACTCTCGCTCGTGGTCGTACCAAAGGTAGCGCCCGAGCTGAAGCAAAAACCCAGGGGCAAAAGCGTCTTTCATCCACATCGTCCCTCCAATTTAGCCGTTTCCCCCGCCGGCAACCCGCGGCAAGCAACGCCCTCCCCGCGCGTTTCCTCTCCGGCTCCCTCCCCCTTCTACAACTCTCCTCTACCCCGCGCGCGATGGGATCTCCGGGGATGGCGGGCACGGCGGTGCTGCTCTACCTGGTGCTGTCGGGCCGGTTCTGCGGGGACGGCAACGGCGCCGACGGGAGGGGCGCCATGGAGGACAAGATGATATCCACCGCGGTTTCGGAGGCCGCGGCGGCGAGGGAGCGGAGGAAGAAGGAGGCGCGGGCGAGGCGCGGGCGGCGGTGGCCGGAGAGGTCCCCGCAATGGTGGGGCGAGGCAGTGGTGGAGGCCGCCAGGACCGTGCGCTTCGCCTACGGGGAGACGCTCGGCAAGTGGTCCCTTGGGGACCTCGCCTTCGGGATCAGCTACTACATGCGGCAGCAGGTGAGCGCGTGCTCTGATGATCAAAGACTCAAAGTAATCCCGTAGCGCTCCCGTCACGCGGAGAAGATATTTGGTCTACGGTGATGCGTACGCGCTTGGTTGCTTCCGTCCGTGGATATCAAGATTGTCGCTGTTTTTTTCTCGGTCAAGATTGTGGCTGTTTCGTTTATTTGTTTTGGTTTTACAAGTAGAATCTTCCTTGTATTTTGTTACAAGCTTTCAGAGCTTAATTACGTGGGTGCCCGGGCCTAATTTGCTACAAGGCGAAAGATATGACTTGGTATGTAGAATGTGTTAGTTGTGAAGCATCTAGGAACGGAATTAATTTGCACCAACTAAATAATTAGCTGATTAATTAACATTAAGTTATTTCGTTGCTGGATTACTATACTTGCTAGTACTTGTGAAGCTTCTAGGAAAGGAATAGAGGGAAAGTTGTGATTGAGCACCATGACAGGAATAGACCGTGGAGAAATCATTGTGAGGATTCAGTGTGTTCTTCTCTAAATGAATAAATGTTACTTTTGGTTTTTTCCCTCTTTTCAGTCCACTTTTGTATCTCCATATTTAGTATTTTTCTGCTGTTTTCCGATTTTGTGCGTTGAAAGAAATTTCAAGCTCAATATTAGTTTTCATAAATTCATTGCATTGGGAGTTGGGACTTGCCTCCCGTTAAATTGGACTCCACGGTTTCATAGTGCACAGAATATAGCACTAAACTCTGATCGCTACTTTACTTAGTTTAGGCTCCAGCAATTTAGAAGCAATTATTTAGGCTTCAGAGAAAGATGCTAGTTCCTTTTAGCTGCACGAAATATTTTACACTCTAGAGGATTCAGACCAAAACATAAAAGTATTTCCTGGCATTCCTTTTTAATCAGCTTTCATGTTGGTGAACTGCAAATGTTGTCATGCACATGACAGCGTAATGTCACTGTATCAGGGTAATCTGCAGCATGAGTACACAGGTAGTGATTCTTTACCACTGGGAGGGCCTGGGGCGAGGGAGGAGCTGACGTCATTACTCAGATATATGACGCTATGCATGTATTTCTCAAAGAAGCCATACAAAGTGTTTCTGGAGTTTGGCGGCTGTGATCAGACTGATGTTCTTATTAAAAATTCTAAGGCGAGGGTGCGTTAGTACCAGTGAATACTCCATCATTTAAATTATGTACTCTGATTTTATTTACATACCAAACATGGTGCAGGCAATAGTTGTTCTGTTCCTTCTAGTACGGGTTATGACTTCGGAACACTTGGTTGAAATCATGTGCTATTGTGCAGTTTCTGAAGCCTGGATTCACAGTTGTGCGTGTTAGAAGTTCAAAATGCTTTCTCCTTTTATTCGGGGGGCTATTAGTGTTAAGGAACGGTTGACGGCAGCAACTGGAGCAGACATTCCATTTCATCATGTTGTGGGTAAAGGTGGCCGTGTATCCAACCTAGTGTTGGGATATGCGCATTGTGGAATGGCTACATCGGCTCGCTGGATTGCAGATCAGGCCACTCCTTGCCTCAGTAAAGCAGCCGAGCAATTCCCAGACTACAGGATTATGGTAATTTATCACTGTTTTCTTATACTACAGATGCTCTTTCAGTG
Organism: Poa pratensis; assembly: GCA_947311845.1. Lineage (NCBI taxonomy): Eukaryota > Viridiplantae > Streptophyta > Magnoliopsida > Poales > Poaceae > Poa > Poa pratensis. Next base: position 21,126,637 of record CAMZMU010000118.1, read on the forward strand.
CTCTGCAGCACAGAAAATGAAGCACCATGCATTGCAAACGCACATACTCTTGAAAGATGATTGCAGTTAGAGCCTATTCTTTATTCTCAGTAAAATTCCAGGCAGAAAAGAACAGTGATACACTCCCAGATCTTCCATGACTGATGAAACTGCAACTTGTCTCAAGAATTCCTAAGATTATTATGTGCTGAGCAACTCAGGTAAGAGATAAGCATGGCTCATACAAAGCACTGTTAACAAAAGTTACGTCGACACAAGTAGACATCTGCAGAAACAACAGTCAGAAAATGTATTAACTTAGCCTAGAAATATTCTTTAGACACCTAGTAAGTATGAAACTTTTTGCCACGCCTTATAGCTGCAAACTTATTTTTTTTAGATTTTAATTTATTTAGATAGGCTGAGCCTTTCTGTCAAAACTGTATCTGTTAAGCGGCCCTAGAATGATAAAATAGATTAGTTGAAAATATTTGTGCTTTAAGGTCTATCAAAATGACATTTATATTATGTTTGTTCTTTATGGATCTTCCAAGTAGTCTGGCAGTTCCTAATAATACATGATGCTTGAGACTTGTACTCTGCATATGACCCTTTTTTAATTCTGTTTGCTAGCTCACCTCACAGCATTTTTGTTATTATTTTAGATCATTGGCCATTCAATGGGAGCTAGTATCGCTGCGTTGTTGACATGCATTCTACGTGAGAATGACAGGTTATCATCATCTACATGTATCGCATTTGGTCCAGGTATGCTTTTTAAGCTCAGGGACATAATGTGTATACTACTGAATACCGTACCACAAGAAAATCATTGTATTGAATTTTCAGTCTTGAATTTGTCCTCCTCTGAAATACTGTATTGACTTCTTGCACAAACTTTGTAACGAAAGGTTCTTGTTCACATGTTGTCATTTGTAGGCCTGTGACCTGTAATTCATTCTTAGAAACAAATTTATCTGGCATTAATCTTGTAGTGAATGTTGAAGTGTATATGTGGATTGTACTAGCCCGTTCTATCAGTTCGGACTTTTGAAAGAGTTGGTTAGTGCATGAAAAATGACAGTGAAAACCAAATGGTGATAAAAAGGAACAATAATTCCACATACATGCTTGATTATAGTCGCAATTAGGTTACGGTTGTTGATCCATATATCTGTGGATTATTTGTGAATATCCAAAGAACTAACTCCGGATTATGAGCATAAGAACTAACTCCGTTGCTGATTATGGTCGCAGTTAGGTTACCATAAGAAACTCATTTTCTTTTTTGATGCTGCAATAAGATCTACGTAATTACAAATAATTTTCGTGAGATATTAACATATTTCTAGTGCTAATGCTCAGCTGCTTGCATGACATGGGACTTGGCCGAGTCGGGTAAAGACTTCATTACGACCATTGTCAATAGAAATGATGTAGTGCCATCTCTTGGCAGAGTTTCGACTGCCAAGCTCCGTACAGAGGTACCTCTCAGCCACCTAAATTTGTATGAGCTGATATAAATAATGATGATCAAATTAAAGTTGGTACCATACATGACAGACATTCACATCCCATTGTTGATATGCACTTCTTCATATCAAAGAGAAATTCAGTCCTCGGAAATTTTTTTGCCTGGTAAAAGATATCATATTACTTACCGTTGCAGTCAACGATCTCAGGTTATGGCATCATCATGGGTGCATGAACTTCGTGAACAGATTCAACAGACTAGATTCTTAGGTTTCATCAATCGCTCTGTGCGCTTCATGCGGTCTCATGTACCCATTGTATCTGATCCAAGATCTAAGATTGTAGATGTCGATATCTTTCAGCCTTGCACTTCTGAGGTATAAACAATAATATCTTGAAAGCACTAGTTTCGAAACAGATGGGTATTGCCGTTACTTACTGTCATATGATTTGCCAGGCTGAGATTAAGCCTTCAGAAGATATCCATATTGATGTGAAGAAACGTCCTTCGCTAGTTTGCTGGTCATGTGGTTCTACAGACAAGAAAACTAATGACCCTGCTATACATACTCAGGACATGACAGATCAAACTGATGTTGATGTCAAAACTGAAAATTGCGACACTGAAGTAGCAGCTCAGAAGGTAGTCTCGGTTTCTCTTGGAGCGTCAGATAGTGAAGATACCGACAGAGAGGAGAACAAATTACCTCTGACAGGAACTGGCGAAAGACAGGCCTTGGAATTTCTAGAATCCATGACCGGCAAGCAGAAGGGACTGTTATCATCAAGCCCTTCCGAAGATAACCTCCAGCTATATCCTCCAGGAAGAATACTGCACATGGTTGCATTGCCAGCTGCAGAGCCAAACACAAGTGAGCAAGGCGGCCAGGAGGAGGTTGTCACCTTATACGAAACACCTCGGCACCTCTACAGCAAGATCCGCCTGGGGAGATCCATGGTAGGGGAACATTACATGCCCAAGTATATCAAGACAATGGAGCTGTTGATTGAGAAGCTTGCGGTGGAGGACATCGACGGCGACCAACTGGACTTATTGTAACATTGACTGGTGTACAGAATAACTGTTGTACAGGTCGTGAAAAGAAAAGTTAGTGTTTCCAGTTTGCTATTAGTACCTTAGGTCTGATTTATTGTTGGATGGGTTTTCTATAGCAATCAAGAAGCTCTAGAATCTCTTATTGACTCTCTTCTATTTTTATGTTGTCATCTCCTTTCGGTCATCACAGCATCAGCTCAAAGAGCAGAAGCTTGGGAAAGAAGTCCATATAACCCCACAAGTTTAGGGTGTGTTTATTTTGACTCATGTTGTTAACAAGCACAGTTAGATAGGTCTTTTCTTTTCGGTTGGCATGTACCCTGTACATTATTTTTCTACTATCAATGAAATAGCAGCTAAGCCTGCTTTTTCGTCAAAAAAAAAGTTTAAGTGTGTGTTTGTTTGGGCTGGTTGTGTTGATCTAAATTTTAGTGTTTGGCAACTTGTTGGCTGTCTGGTGTGGAATTGTCTGAAACACGCTTAGAGTCATGGAATGATGGAAATGTGTATTGTTGCTGATTTGATTTACGTGTAACAAATAACATATGGATCAATAAAATTTGGATAAAATAATCACTATATAATACATGAATGTACCTTTATTCAAATTACATATCCATCAAGAATGAATATTAATCCAAAATACAGTTACATTACATCATATCAATGTTCAAAAAATCGGCCGATATGCCGATTAATCGTGAATATTGGATTGATAGATAAGATTACATTATATCGTTTGAGTTTATCGATGCCGCCGATTTATTAGTCTGACAGCCGATTTAGCTCGAATTTTGTCACATATCGGGTACCTTACCTCGATGTATTACTCTTGTAGAACTGTAAGTTAGTTCGAATTTTGACATTTTTGTTGATTCAAAGACAAGGAATCAAGATAACACTTCTGTTCAATGTTAGTTTTTCATAACATATATCAGAAATTTTAGTTCTACAACTTTGGATTTATAAAAAACTAACCGATAAATAGGCGACCGATGAAATCGATTAATCGTCCGATAAGCGTTTAATCTCTAATCTGAAACCGCCCGAGCAGTAAACGATAAACGATATCTTGAGCATTGCATCATATTAGCTAACTCAAATAGTTCCAAAATACATTTCTATTGCATCGTACTAGCTAATTCAAGTAGTTCTAATGTTGAGGGAATATCTGCTTTCCCCTCCTCTGTTACTGTTCGAGAGCGAGGCGAAAGGGAGCTTCTCCACCTCCTCCGCTCCGCCGACGGCCGATCCGTTGGTCTCCTTCCTCTCCGGCCGCCGTTGCGGCGGTGGGAGAGTGGGGAGACCCCGGATCTGTGCCTGAGGCCTGTAGATAGTAGGGTAGGGGTTCCTGGCGGCGCTGGCGAGGGGGTGGCGGCGGCGTCTCCCTGGAATAATGGTCCTGGAGCTCGATCCCCTCCTCGGCGGCGCTCGTTTGGGCGAAGCCGGCGGGCTCCCGGTGTTGCGTGCTCGGATGGTGACCTTCGTGGCGGAGGTGAAGGCCACCAGAGAGCTTTTTGGTCCCTCGATCCCGTCTTCGTCAGAGCGTGTGTGCTCCTGGTCGTGCTCTGGGGGTGTGGGGGGTGCTGCGGTGGAGTGCTGGTGCTTGGTGCCGGCAGCTTCCTCCGCCTGTACAGGAGCTCGATTTCGTCTTGGATCTCGGTGTTCTCCGTCGGCTTTTGGTGCGGCGGTCAGGCTTCTCTGGCCGACCATGGTGGTGAGGGGAGGAGTGCCTCTGATGCCGTGCTCTGCTTCAACAGCGCCTTGCTTCGTCTTCCTCCGGCCGGCCGTGGTGGCGAGGGGTGGAGGTCTGGTCAAGGCGTGCTCCGTCGGCTGTTCTGGAGATTTTCAAGGCTTTGGAGGTTGGCGCTCGGGCTTCTTGGCGCTGCCGTTTCTTCAGCTGGGTTGGTGGAGGTTGGGTGGTGTCGTCGTCCCGCGGCGTCGACAAGCTGGTGCTGGCTCGGGGATGATTCCCCGTTGATGCTCGTTCATAGGAGACAGATTCCGGTTTTCGGGCCGGATGGATACTGCGGTCTTCAACGCAGCTTTGCTGCTAGGGAGCTTCGTCCAGCTTCGGGTGTGTGGCGGCTTCGTCTTCCTCCGCTCCAGGATTGCTCCGGTGATGTTGGTGCTGGACGACGGCGAGCAGTTCGGTGGCAGGCTCCAGGGAAGTTTCTAGTGTGTGCTATCGTGTTTTCTTTTTCTTGTTTGATCACGCAGCCTCTTGTATCAAAAAAAAAGTAGTTCTAATGTTGTCTAGCATTGAACAGCACGCCGGCAATGTCGTCACGTGTTTCACATAAAATAGAGAGAAGCGGCGGGAAGCACCTCCTCTGGTGCCTTTGCCTATTCCGTGCGTGGCTTCGACAAAAGCCTACCGCACCATGATCTGTTTGTTTTTGCTCACCCTGCTTTTTCCGTGAAAAGTCAGTAGAAGCCCAAGCAAACGCGTGTTTGGACATAGCACCCGGCTCAACTCTGAACTAGCAAGCTTGTATTAGCCTACGGTGAAAAGGTACAAGAAAACCATTGAGACGAAATAAAGAAACAAAGGTACAAGAAAACCATCACGACCTCTTTTTAAGGATCACGCCCTATATATTGAAGGTGAAAAAGGAAAAAAAACGTCAAAAGAAAAAGGAAAAAAAGAAATAAATAAATATGCGGTTTGATGACTACACACCCGTGGACACCGACGCACCCGACCCGCTTGCCTTCGTCTCCACACCAAACTCAACTCCGCCACTCCGCCTCTCCCCTCCGAATCTCGCGACTCCCCGGCCTCGTCCCCGTCCCCGGCGGCCTCTCCGGCGGCGGAGCGCTCGCCGCATGGAGCATTAGTACCACCGCATAACCTACCCCCTCGCCCCCGCCAGCCGCGGCCATGGCAAACTACCTGGCGCAGTTCCAGACCATCAAGTCCTCCTGCGACCGCATCGTCATCGCCGGTACGCCGCCTCCCTCCAAACCCCACTCCCAAACCCTCGGATCTCACCCCTACCATGAACCGCGCTCTCTCGCGCGCTGCCGCGACTCGCAGTATAGAGCGATCTGCGCGGCCCGCGTGATCTCGCTCGGGTTGCGCCCGATCGCGCAGCTATTGGAAATGAAATGGTGGTGTTTCTCGAGGATAGAGCTGAAATGGCGGTCGCGGGCTTGCTGTGGGCATCTTGTTTAGTGAGATTCATGGTGGTATGAGGGTCTCGAGGCTGTGTTTAGCTTCCTGCTGGTCGCGCCTCAGTTAGTGTCAGTAAAATTCATAGTGCTTAAGCTGATTGAACATGAGTGTTGGTCTCCAGTTTCCATTTTGGCCACACAATCTTGTTTCTCATGGAAACCACGTAATGCACCAGCATATGGGCACAAAGCGGCTTCATATGAAAATTATCTCAAATTGCACGCACCTGTGTGGTGTAGTGTTAGACAGGCAGATGCACATTGGCATGTAATAGCCTGGAGCAGTTCAATGGAAATTGACTTACAGAACAACTTTAATTTATCGCTGCAATTGCTGACAATATGTGAGTTCAAGTTTGTGTATTTGTTGTATAAATTATTTCTCATACAACAAATAATCTTTTGTAACAGTTGAGGACGTGAGCGACTTGTGGCTCAACGTCAAAGAGAGTTTTCAGCAACGCTTACCACTCAAGAAAGCCTGTCTCAATAACAAGGCGAGGAACCCTGTTTTGGTGGAAAACCTACCAGCTGAGTTTATACAGACTACTGACTCAAGGCTGCGTAGTCGATTTCCGCAAGAACAGTATTTGTTTTGGTTCCGCGAACCATATGCTACAGTGGTTCTTGTTACTTGTGAGGTACTTCTCTCCGCATTTCTTTCATATCATGCTGCTCTTTCTGATTCTATTTTTAAATAACATCACTGCTCATATGGACCATTCTTCATATATAAAATGTACAGGATCTTGATGAGTTCAAAACCATTCTTAAGCCGCGCCTCAAATTAATTGTGCAAAATGATGAGAGAGAATGGTTCATTGTTTTTGTGTCGAAAGCCCATCCTACCAATGATCAAGCAAATAAGATGGCAAAGAAAGTATATTCTAGGCTTGAGGCTGATTTCAACACCAAAAAAAGAGAAAGGTACTTTTTGCCACGTCTCAGTAGTAGAGTTGGTAACACCCATATCTGTGTTCTGAGTATTTTATGTGTTTTTTGTTTGAATGCAACATACTGCCAACGCCTGTCATATTGCGCTGTTTGTTTCTTATGAGGATGCTTCCACTTTTGAATTCTCAAGGAACTCTATTTGGGGGTTTTGGTTAATTGTGACTGCAAATAATACTGTGTTATATACAAATACTAACATGCCCACTTACCATGTAGATGCTGCAAATTTGATCTCCATGGATCTGATACTGAATTCTGGGATGATTTTGACTCAAAAATGGTGGACTGCATAAGAAACACATTGGATAGAAGGGTTCAGTTTTATGAAGAGGAAAACCGTAGGTTAAGTGAGCAACGATTCACTCCAATATGGAACTTCTGCAACTTCTTTATTCTGAAGGTATAGCATGCAACCACTTATGATTCATTTCAATGGTTGTAATTAATTCATTCTCCGCGGCACTGAATTTTATTTACCTTTATGTTTTTCGAACATTATTTGCCTTTATGTTTGTGTGGATCTCTTGCGCTTACACCTTTTATTTGTTCAGGAAAGTTTGGCGTTTATGTTTGAGGTGACTAATCTTCATGAAGATTCCTCCGTGAATATGATGAGCTTGAACTATGCTACTCAGAATCAGGTTTTTCTCGAGCTTTTATCTGACTTATGTTGCATGACTTTTGAGCTTTACCTCTAATTAAATTGCATAATCAAAGGACTTTCTTTTCCAACCGATCAGGGTTTTATTGTAAGGTGACTTCAAGAGATGCATTTTTAGTGAACTTACAGTAACTCCATAAGGTGTCCGTGATTGCTTTGTAGGTTGTAGGAGTGGGACACCAGTAGCCAAGGCTAATGGTGGTGGTTTGTCACCACTGCTGGCAGTACATAAATAGGACAAGAGAGTTAGAGGGGTAGGGAAGAGAGTTTCGGGAAGATGGATTTTTCTTATTGCTGAGACATAAAATGTACAGTGCTGGCTGGCCTAGATAGCATAAATTCTAGAACTCGGCAGACATCCAGACGAGAAAAGTAAGGTTGGAGTCCAGTGGAAGAGATTAGGAGCGTTTCCAGTTAGAAGAGTTCAAGCAGTCCTTCTTGAACACAAACTATATTTTCCATTATGATTTTGTGTTGTAGTAGTCTGCTGTCGTGTAGTCTCACCTGTAGGGTGGCAGTGTTCGTTCTTGGCATTTTTCAATCTGGCTGTGTCGAGCCCGCTGGTTCTTCCTCTGCACCAGTGATTCCTTCACCTTGTTATTTTTCCCGATAATGTTGACCCCAATATGAACCTACAACAGTTCATATTTGTGTAAGCTAACATTAACTTATGTTTTCGGAACTACTGCAGGACTGGTTCCTTTTTGCACCATAAACTAGTAGTTAGCCTTAAGGAGGTTTCTGACTCCGTATTGATATATAGGGGCATTGAACTGAGCTGATCAGTTAGATACAACGACAGAAAATATGATCATAAATCGTTGGTAGTACTTCCGGCCATAAACTTATAGGTCTACTTGTGCAAGCTTTCTTGTTCTTTCTGGAGGTGTGTAACTGGTTATTATCCAAACTATTTGGCACGTGCTTGCCTCAATATTATAACGGCAATGCCATCAACTACATTTGTTTCTTCTATTTTTTAGAAAAGAAAAACTGTTATATTCGTAAAGCTTACCCCATGCCACTAGACTTCATACATGTCTGGAATGATACATATCACATATATGCATTTTATTAGATAGTTTGCTCATTGGCATCCATATCATTTGTTCACGAATGCAGTAAATCTCCCAGGGAAACCTCGAGAATTTGGAGGATTGGATACTGGTGATGATCAGGCTGCACTGCTAAATCCAGGGTTCAAAGCATTGACCCAAATTGTTCAGGATGATGTGTTCAGGGAATTTGAGTTTAGGCAGTATATATTTGCTTGCCAGTCTAAGGTATGTGCATAATGGATTCTTTGGTTGTTGAAGTAGTCAAGTAGTTCATGCAATATTGTACTACTGCTGAGTGTTTTACGTAAGTACGGAAGCAACTCCATTTATAACTTCCTTTTTAGCAACTTAGAATTATATAACATTTACAATTAGAAGAAGAGCATGAAAGAACATAAATTATTTGTAATTTCGTACACACATGAAAGAACCGACACATATTCCAACTAATTAATTAGGAGATGAGTATGCTCTTGTTGTGCTCAAATGGGTCGCTTATATAAAACTGCACTCCTGGTGTGTTTGTTTATGATAAATTTATTCCATATTTTCTTAATGATTCTGGTGCAACTTTGTTGTCTTTTATCATTCATTTCATTGTACCTTTTTCAGTTATTATTTAAACTGTCTCGCCCAGTTGAGGTTGCTGCAAGAGGATATGCTTTTGTTGTCAGCTTTTCGAAGACGCTAGCCTGGCATGAAGTATGTAACTGTGGTTTCACTATTTACGTCCTCTGCAAGAATTATTTGTATTCTAGGAAGACTACGTTTACAAAGTACCTCTTGTTTATTTATCCTGAATGTTCTTTCTCTCTTCCCTTCAGAATGCTCTTCCATTTTGTTTCCGTGAAGTATGGGTGATAACTGCATGCTTGGGTTTAATAAAATCTACGAGTTCACAGTATGATGGTGGAGTTGTTGCTATTGACTCAGAGAAGGAGTTCTACCGTCTTCAGGGTGACCTTTATTCTCTCTGTCGTGCTAAGGCAAGCTTTAATTCTTCTGGTGTCCCGTTGTTGATTTGTCTGCTACAATTTGTCTTTGGGTTCGGACTTCTGAGTTTACCATTTTTCCTTTCTGCAATTGAAGAACTTAAACCATAAACTTGTATCATCGGGTTATTTTTTTAGGGCTTTAAAGACTGTTTTCTTGTCGTGTGCAGCCTATTATGGGACCAACTTGGTAGTGTTCTCACACATGGTACTTGTAGCATGAAGTGCACATGCAGTATTGTTCACATGACAGCCAAGTGTTGGTTCGATTTTCCTTAATGGCTAAGATCTTAAGATTACATTGAATTGTTAGGATAATCTATTACCTTTATCAGACATGGATTTCTTAAGAGTCAGTCCATCCCATCTATACAAGGATGACGCTGTATGTTTTTCAGAGGCAAGCAATAAGAAATATATCAAGCTAGTCCTAGTCTTCTTCCTTGCTCTAGGGTATGGTTGCCATAACACGTTAACTGTTTGGTCAGGCTGCTCACATCCATGGAATTGACATATGAATGAATAAGGACCTTGAGATGACTAGTGAGTACTGAGTGTCGCAATTAAATGAATAGTAATGGAACAGTGTGGAAAGTCATTCTATACAGGAGTTTTGTGCAAAATATCAAAAGATGTATTGCAGTCTTGGCACATACGGTACCATGTTGTGGTTTATTTAAATTAGTAATAACTAGCAAAATGCTCGCGCGTTGCTACGGTCAAACAAATTTAGACCTACATATGTGGACAATAAATTAGTATCATAAAGTTGCACAAAACATATCAAGGGCAGCCCGGTGCATGTAGCTCCCGCTTGTGCAGGGTCCGGGGAAGGGTCCGACCACTTTGGGTCTTTTGTACGCAGCCTTACCCTGCATTTCTGCAAGAGGCTGTTTCCAGGCACAAAACATATCAACATGTCACAAAAAACATATCAGGGAACTCTCGAGTTTAGGAGGCCATGAAGAGATGGGCGAGTCGGACGACGAAGAGGAGAGGTGCTAGGTATCACTCGATGGGCGGTGGTGTGGGGCTGGGAGCGCTAGGTCTCTCGACAACGTGCCTGTAGGGAGTGACCGCGTGTGCATTACAGAGGAGAGGCAACCGTGGAGTCATTAGCCACCACCTCTTTTCCTCAGTCCTCCGTTCCAACATGCTCAGCTCCTTGTCCCAGGCCCCCGCCGCCGCCGTTAATCTTAGCAGCCTCATTCGCTCGCCATTGCAAGGGACAGAGGGGAGAGACGAGAGGACAGAGAGAGGGGCTTGTTGAGAGAGATGAGGGAGGAGGAACCAGGGTAGGTCGCCGGCTCCGCCATCCTTTCTCCAGCCACCGTTATGTCTGCCTCCGCCACCGAACCACGAGAGGAGAGATGAGGGGAAGAAAGATAGGTAGGGACTGCGGGTTAATTGCCCGATTCATGAGGAGGTAAAATGTAAATGTGGACGACCGATGACAAGAAACGTTCCTGCAATTATTAGGTAAATATATCTTAACATTAGGTATAGATAAACAACAACAAAATATGTGTATGCCTAAAATAAAAATCAACCCGTAGCAACGCACGAGCATATTAATCATTTTCATGTCTGCACACTTAATTTGTAGCTTTTACCAGCATCATATTATCATTTTATAAACAGAGGACACTCAATTACCTATAACTCTATGGAGTATCATATGTACCTTAATGTCAAGTGACAGTCCACAGTTCAGTCCATCACTACCAGCATGGAGCAATATCACGAATAGTTAAGTGCCATTAGTGGAACTCAGTACTAACAGTTCATCATGACGATGCTACATATTTTGAGTGAGATTTATTTGGAAGTATTTTGCTGCAACAAGGAAAGTAGATTAGCAGTAAACAAATCGTTTCAGAAGCTCACCCATTGAAAAATGATCAGAGTTCTGGTATTTGGATTGGACCTTCTAGCCATATCATGCAAAAGTTAAGTTTCCCTGTTTAAAGGCAAGAACCATGCATATTAGCCACAAAAGTTAAGATGGCACCACGCAAGAACATAGCACAACATGGTGATCCATGGTTATAGCGCAAGAAGGAAATCTGGCAGCAGGTGGGCGTGACGACGAGGCAGCCGGTGAGCCGCGACGGCGAGACCTCTTTGATTTCAAACCCGAGGGCGTGGAGAGCGGCGCGTCCAGGTCCTCCGTATTGGTCCGCGACAAGGCCATGGCGTCGCCCAGCTGCCCCGCTCAGCGTGGCCGGGTTTGATTGGCTGACAGAGGTGTGGTGGGCAGGTGACGGAACCTGGGAAGATGCACATGCGATCTCCTTGGCTCTTGCTGTTGTGAAGTGTGGATCATGGCAGGGAGAGCCGAGAAGCGGTTCTTTTTTGTGCGGGGTCGATCCAGGTCGTCGGTCGGGCGGAGTGCGGGACGATGTATGATGTAAACATGCTGGTACGTACGAAAGAGAAACAGACAAACACGCTATGTGCGAAAGAGAAATGGGACGGGTGAAGAGAGAAACCTTACTCCCTTTAATATTAGGTACAGATTTAGGAGATTCCTAGGACTCTTGTGGTTTTTATTACAGTTGCTACAAGTCAACTTGAATCACCAGTTGCTATATGCAATCAACATGAACCATTTTTGTTCCTTTTATTGATGATCATATTGTGGTTTATTTTAAACTGTTGAGACTTTGGACTTATGAGCTGTCTAAATGTATTGCCCTTATTTTTGCACACTTGCTATTGCTTACAAGTAAGCCAATATATGTGGTCCTCATTATCTATTTACTGATGGGCAACCCTATTCCTAATGTTCCATAGATGGTCTGAAGTTCAAATGGGTCCTATACAATGCAATTACTGTGTCGTGTTTTCATGGTTTATTAACTTCTTGCTGTCATCAAGTCCAACTGTGTCATCAACTCCTTTTTGCTTATCTTTTGGATTACATTTGCATAATTTGTTGAAAACCTGCAAAACTATTTTCTTATATATTATTCTTGATGGATATGGCAGTTTATGAGGCTTGCTTATTTAATTGGTTATGGGGCTGAGATAGAAAAGAGTCCAGTCAACAGGTATAAGATCATGTCACTATTCATCATTTGAATTCACATTACTATCCAGTTTTACTTCGAACTGACTTGTTTAATGTATCTGTAGTGCATCTTTAAGCATGCTATCTTGGCCAAAGCCAGCTACTTGGCCTTCAATTCCACCTGATTCATCGGCAGAGATAATGGCAAAGGAGAAGGCAAGCATTGTCAGCTTTGTGTCATGCCTTCCTATTATGGTTCATCTGCATGTTTTTTTGGGTTCTTTTGCATCAAAGTCGTCTTTGCTCTTGTGGTCTAATTGGGCCATACCCATGCGGAGTGACGACATGTTAGAAATCAGTCACTAAATCTAGCTGCCCCTTCCTCCGATTCAGTATGCTCAAAAGGCAAATCTTTCTGTATGAAGTGTCCTGAAATGAAGCCTGGAATATGGAAACGGACAATGCTATTCCATGTTAGTGATCAGTACTATTTTCAGATTTTTGTTCCAATGAATATACGTGAACATGCAACTTTTCATAGACAGAAATTTTTAGGTTCATCACAAATATAAATTATGCATTTAGACATGTAGTGGTGGTGTAGAATGAAAGAGAAAAACTGGGGATGCCAAATTAGGAGTTGGAAAACTGGAATCGCTGTACGGTCTTTTCCCTCTATCTTGGACAAAGGGAAATGCTTGTACTGTTTAGCTGCCTATTACATGCTTAATGCAAACTGTGCCTAAGTTATGAAATATTTTCCTTATGCAGATAATTCTTCAAGCAAAACCAAGAGAAAAGCTCTTTGATATTCAGAGGAAACCATTGCCACTAGAACCTTCTTTTCTTCTACGGGAGGCTAACAGGCGTAGAGCTTTTCTTTCTCTTGGAAATCTTTCTGAATTATATGATTCAGTTGATGGGTAAGGGTGGTCAGTTCCCCATTTAGTGATGCATAGATATTTGGACTGCGGATTTCAGCATAAACTGCATTGTCTTATTTATATTTTTGTCTGGCAGTTCAGGTTTAGAAGCACACTCAAAACTTTCTCCCAACAAATCTTCTTCTAACTTGATGACGAGAACTATGTCCGGGCCAGCAACTTCTGAGACTTCTCTACCAGTTGATAGACCCATGAGGTTGTCAGAAATTCATGTTGCAGCTGAGCATGCATTGAAGCAGACGATATCTGATCCTTATTTTATGACATCACTCTCATCACCGGAAGAATTTGAGGTATTATATTTATCCGGCCATGCATCATAGGTTCTTTCTTACTCTCCCATTACAAATTTAAGAGTTTATGTGTATATATTTTCGAAATACCTTAAACGTACTTTATCATGCTGCTATTTTTTCTTACTCTAGAGATACCAATTCAATACCATGTTATTTACAAATAAATTCTAAGCAATAGATAAAAAATAAACTGCAAGAGTAATTGTTTTTGTGTTACCAGAAAAGATATATGGAGCTTACGGAAGGTGCAGCTGACAATTATCACCGCTCTTGGTGGAAAAGGCATGGAGTTGTGCTTGATGGAGAGATTGCAGCTATACATTTTAAGCATGGAAAATGCGACTTGGCTGCAAAATCCTATGAGAAAGTCTGTGCTCTCTATTCTGCAGAAGGCTGGGAAGAGCTATTGGCAGATGTTCTTCCTGATCTTGCAAAATGCCAGAAGATTCTCAATGACGAAGCTGGTTATCTGGCTTCCTGTGTAAAGTTACTTTCTCTAGAGAGTAGCTTGTTTTCGTCTAAAGAGCGGCAAGCTTTCCAGTCAGAGGTTGTTCGGCTTGCTCACAGTGAAATGAAGCATGCTGTGCCCCTCGATGTTTCGTCTCTAATTACATTCGCTGGAAATCCTGCTCCGCCACTAGAACTATGTGATGGAGATCCTGGTACACTATCTGTAGCAGTTTGGAGTGGCTTCCCAGATGACATCACACTTGAGTCCCTCAGTTTAAGTTTGTCAGCTTCCTCTAGTGCGGATGAAGGTCTTAAGGTACAGTTCGTTTGCTGCCACATTTTTTAAACTGAAGTTTCTGTCACATTACGGATTGCTTTCTCTCTTTCAGGTGGGGTGTAGACTTGTTATCTATAGTCTGATACACTAGTATGTTTCCAGTTCAAATTCAGTTTCATCAGTGTAATATAACTTTCAGAAGTAAAAATACACAGTTTCTGGGTAACTGCACCGGTTCTTTGCAATCTCCTAATGGATTAATGCTGACATTTCATGCAGGCAATAAAGAGTACAGACGCACGTGTTCTTGTGCCAGGTAGAAATAGTATTACCTTCGACATTCCTCCTCAAAAGCCTGGTTCCTACGTGTTGGGTGCTCTCACTGGACAGATTGGCAAGCTATCATTCAGATCGCATGGATTTTCTCAGGACGGTCCGGTGGACACTGATGAATTCATGAGCTTTGAAAAGCCAACAAGACCTGTTTTGAAGGTAATGCATTAAAATAAGCCAACTAAACATCAGTCAGCTAGCAATATTTTCAAAATTAAATAGGAGACCTAATAACAGCATATACCTTTCTTGTACTAAGTAACATACTGTAAGTTCTATTGGGCTGGTCTCACATTTTTGTGTGTGCTCATTGTAGGTGAGAAAGCCGCGGGCTTTGGTTGATATTACTCCTGCTGTGTCATCTGCATTACTTATGAATGAACTCCAGTGGATCGGGTTGATTGTCAAGCCTATAGACTATTCTTTGAGAGGTGGAATATTGCATATAGATGCCGGAGCTGAACTGAAAATCAAGGAGTCACAGATGATTGAGATAGAAAGTTACAGAAGCGAGGGGGGCATTCTTGCCCTACTGATGCTTCCAAGGCATTATCAAGCTCTACTGATACTGGACGGGTTGAGAAGGTCCCTATCGAAAATGGGAAGATAAAACTGCCAGATTGGGCTAGTGATGTGACTACTTTTGTTTGGTTTCCTGTTCGTGCTATCGACGATACAATTGCAAAGGGAACATCCCCAGGTTCGTATTAAATAGGTTATACGTTGGGTGTGGTAGAATTTTTTCAGCCAGTTGGTTGACATTTTTTATTTTTTCTATATTTGTTCAGCATCCCTTCAGAAACATAGCATAGTAGATGGAATGAGAATGATTGCTCTCAAACTTGAATTTGGAGCTTTCCATAATCAAGTATTTGAAAGGTATTACCCTCAAGTGTTTGTGCTCTCACTTTTTCGATATGCAAACTTGAAAGTTTACATTGTGATTGTTTTCTAGGACCATTGCCGTACATTTCACTAATCCATTCCATGTGAGCACACGTGTTGTTGACAAATGCAATGATGGAACCCTACTTCTGCAGGTACAGTACTCATGTTTACACAATTGTTAGCTGATACCTTGTCAAAAAAGGCGCATAAAACATGTTCTCTATCTTGTATTGGGCATCAGCAACAATGCTGCCAACACTAATACCGCATTTGTGCAAATGTATATATTCATTGGATGCTGCCAACACTAATACCACATTTGTGCAAATGTATATATTTATTGGTAAAATCCCTTGGATTCTTTAAATCCCAATTTTGTGTTTTGTTTCACGTCCAGGTGATATTACATTCTGAAGTGAAGGCTACTCTGCATGTAAAGGATGTATCGTTAGACCTACAAGCTGGATTTGAGCACTTAAGCAAGGATGGACGGCCGACTTCAAGTTTGTTCCCTCTGGTTATTGCTCCTTCTTCCAGAGCTGGAATCTTATTTGTAATACGTTTAAGTGGGACAAAAGGTACATCTTTTCGTGAAGTCCACTTTTCATCTTTAGCTGACCCTTGTAATGCACGATTGCTCGCGTCCGTTACACTTTACTACAACTATAAGTCGTATACTTCATTATAACCAAAGGTATTGTCTATGACTGTATTTTTTAATTAAACCAGAAAAGCATGAAACAATAATTCTCCTAGGGTTAATTAGAGTAAGATTAGTGGCCACAGTGAGCATCTAAAAACGTACAAAAGTCCATTTCCAAGCTATAGTTCTTAAACATGAATCATCCAGTTAAAGTTTCACATTTTCAGACCTAGATGAGCTGGAAAAGGCAGACAGCATGTTGAATATTAAGTACGGGATATCCGGTGACAGAACAACTGGAGCACACTCTCCAGTTCCTGTTAAACCTGATAATTCTGAAGAGCTTCTTCTATTCAAGATTTCACTCAAACTGAAGCGCCCTGTTCTAGATCCATGTCTAGCAGTTGGATTCCTTCCATTTTCTACCGACTGCCTGAGGGTTGGTCAATTAGTCAACATGAAATGGAGGGTTGAAAGGCTGAAGGATCTGGAGGAGGCATCTCTGTCTGGCGTAAGTCCGCAGTACATTCATGCTTGTTATTTCTTGCATCTTGTTCCTTGCTATCGATCCAGTTCACTAGGCATCTTGTTTATGCAGTAGATAACACTGAGAACAGAAGATATTGAAAATTTTCTTCACAGCTAAACTTAAAGTTTGTTTGGCAGGACGAGATACTTTATCAGGTCGATGCTAATCCACAAAACTGGATGGTTGCTGGGAGGAAATCCGGTCACATTTCGTTCTCAGAAGCACCAGGTTAGAATCCAGACACATATGCATTCAATCATCGTGTGCACCATTTTAACAGTAAGCATTCATTTTACCACAGGGTCAAGGATCGAGATCGCCGTGACATGCGTCCCGCTGGTGTCTGGGTACGTACACCCGCCGCAGCTAGGCCTGCCGGACGTAGGCGATGCGAACATCAGCTGCAATCCAGCGGGTCCGCACCTGGTGTGCGTCCTCCCTCCCACCCTTAGCACCTCTTACTGCATACCAGCTTGATTCGTGATCCATCTCTGTGTCATTACATCAGCTACTTAGAGGCCACCATTTCCCCCATATGAGATACACGGTGGTCTGTTTTTTTGCCTGGAGATTCTTCTTTACATGTACAATGGTTCAATTCTCGGTGTATATTGACTCGATGGAAATCTGAGTTCCTGTGATGTGTTGCTGTGTGTTTGTTGGACTCGATGGAAATCTTGCCTTTGTTTTCAAAATGAAAGCAATGCACATGTTGTGTTTGTTGGTTGTTTGCTAGCTCCTTTGAAAAAACTGGTGTTGTTACTGTGTGCTTTCTTCTTAATTGAGTAGTCACCTGCTCTTATCAGTTTTCCCAAGATTTTTGCGGTACCAGACGGTTTATTTTGGAGGAAAAGTTAAAGAGACCAGAGGGGAAGAAGCCCTCGGCTTAGTTTTATAGAATTCGTGGGTATCTAGAATTGCGAGCACGGAACCCTTGCGGGCTATGGCACGGTCCTTTGTTTTGGAGGAAGACAACAAAGGAACTGCGCGTGTTTGAGATAAATAAGCAATTTGTTTAAGCACTCGTTTTTTATGTAAACCCTGGTTACAACGCCAAATGCACTTGCTGCTCAAAACCCTTATGGAGAGAGTGATATTACATTGTTTGTCCCAGAAGGCTCCTTTTTCTTAACCAGCATTTTGGTGAAGCTGCTGGCTGCACGGCCAATAACCAGCATTTTGGTGAAGCTGCTGGCTGCAGGCCATTTGGCCCTGCTCCCTTGTAGGTATATCTGGCCATGGGAAGCCCGGCCCGGCCTGAAATTACAGGGCTGCATGGGTCTGGGCCTGGACTTTACATATTGGCGTTAAGGAAGGAGCCTGGCCTGAGGCCCGAAAGTCTGATGAGATTTTGCAGTTATGGGTGGACCTGGGTCTTAAATATAGGCCCAAAAGTCGGATGGGCCTGGGATTTCGACCATGGGTTTGTTAGGCCCGGCCCGGCCCATGGCCAGGTATATTTGTAGGCATATGTATGTAGGTAAAAAATGTACGGAAACTGAAACGGCTCCCGAGCTATACGGAGCCCCTTTTTTCAAAAAATCAAAATCTACACTTTTGAGTTTCAACAAATCGCGAAAAAAAATTCTAGATGACAATTTGCTATATTTTGGGCTGCACAAAAAAGACAAATGCGTGAATCTGGATGGTGAACATTACATAGTTTCAAAATTTTGAAATTTTCCCGATTTGTCTTTTTTGTGAAACCTAAAATATAACGAATTTGAAGTTAAAACTTTGCACCCTTGTAGATCTCGACACTATCTACATCTGAATTTTTTTCTTGACTTTTGGAAACTTTAAAATATCATTTTCGATTTTTCTTGAAACAAGCTCCATGTAGCTCGGGAGCTATTTGTCCACTCTCAAAAATTGTACCGCTAATTTGCTAGGTATTGAACTCTACACGCTTGCAACAATAGTTCATTCATTAACAGAAAAATAAATTGATAATGAAAAACAATATCCCGGACTATCTCCAATCTCCAACAAATGAGCCACTTCGTTAGCTCTATTGCTTTCATAAACAAAAGGAAAAGAAATGAAATTGCTAACTAGGGACATCAGAGCTCCACCGGCACCATTTGGGGTGCTCTGGCCCAGCGGTGCCCCCAAACGAACCCCGATCATTTTTTTGATTTTTGTTGACCAGTTTGCAACAAAAAAAAGTCTTATGCCGACTACAAATCCGGCTAAACATCAAATAAAAATCTCGACCAACACAATTATAGCCATCAAAAGGGCACCACTATCGCTACAATGCAAGCAAATCATTCATCGTCCTCCTCTTCCGCCGCCACCAGTTTGGCCTCCTTCACTCTTGCCGCCATCTCCGTCATTATGTGCCTCATTTCTTCGGCAAAATAAGCCTTTTGATTGGGACTCATGAGCACTTCGACAAAATAAGCCTTGGGACACATGTCCTCGTGTTGGTGGCTGATACGTCTCAAACGTATCTATAATTTTTGATGTTCCATGCCGTTATTATACCAATTATACATGTTTTATTTACACTTCATAGCATTTTTATGCATTTTCTGGGACTAACCTATTAACAAGATGCCGAAGTGTCAGTTCCTGTTTTCTGCTGTTTTTCTCCTTCAGAAAGTCTAGTCGCAAAATATTCTCGGAATTGGACGAAAATCAACATGTGCAAATATCTCATCGGAAGACTCCAGAAACCAGAAGGGGAGGCGGAGTGGGGCCACGAGGCAGCCACGCCACCCTAGGGCGCGGCAGGGGGTGGGCCCGCGCCCAGCCCTGGCGTGGCCGCCTCGGGTGGCCTCCGACGCCGCCCTTTCGCCTATGTATTCCCGATGTCCCGAAAACCCTGAAAACACCGATCATATTCCATGAAAAGTTCCGTCGCCGCCGCCGTCGTCAACCCTAGATCGGGAGGGTTTTGAAGCTCTTCCCGGCACCCTGCCGGAGGGGAGATCCTCACCGGAGGCCTCTACACCGCCATGCCTGCCTCCGGAGTGATGCGTGAGTAGTTCATCCTTGGACTACGGGTCCATAGCAGTAGCTAGATGGTTATCTCTCCACCTTGTACCTCCATGTTTAGATCTTGTGAGCTGCCTAACATGATCAAGATCATCTTATTGTAATGCTACATGTTGTGTTTGCTGGGATCCGATGAATATTAATACTATGAGCAAGTTGTTTATCAATCTATCTATTTATGTTGTTTATGATCTTGCATACTCTCTGTTGCTAGTAGATGCTTGTAACTCCAAGAGGGAGTATTTATGCTAAATAGTGGGTTCATGTCTCCAGTAATCTGGGCTCGAGATGACATAAACGACTAAGGTTGTGGACGTGCTGTTGTCACTAGGGATAAAACAATGATGCATTGTATGCGTGTCATTTGCATTGTTTACATTACACACTTTACTTCATGCAATAATCTGTTATTTGCAACTCAATACCGGAAGGGGTGCGGATGCTAACCGGAAGGTGGATTATTTAGGCATAGATGTGTTGGATAGCAAGTCTATGTACTTTGTTGTAATGACCAATTAAATCTCATAATAATCATCTAGTCATATATTGCATTATCATGCGCTCATTATTTGTCAATTGCCCAGCTGTAATTTGTTTACCCAACATGTTAGTTATCTTTTATGGAGAGACACCACTAGTGAACTGTGGACCCCGGTCCATTTCCTCATACTGATAAAATCACCAACTGCAATCATTTGTTCTCTGTTACTTTCTGCACTC
Source organism: Poa pratensis (assembly GCA_947311845.1). Lineage (NCBI taxonomy): Eukaryota > Viridiplantae > Streptophyta > Magnoliopsida > Poales > Poaceae > Poa > Poa pratensis. The sequence goes on from CAMZMU010000118.1 coordinate 21,147,084, forward strand.
ATTACTGTTTTCCACACAATACGTTTAATCCTGTGTTTTCAGCAAGCCGGAGAGATTGACAACCTCTCTGTTTCGTTGGGGCAAAATAGTTTGCTTGTGTTGTGTGCAGGTTCCACGTCAGTTGCGCCGCTGACAACCTTCTTAAGAACCTCCGTGTCCTCCTGGTTCGATAAACCTTGGTCATATTTCAAGGGAAAACTGCTGCTGCACTACATCATACCTTCCTCTTGGGGTCTCCCAACGAACGTGTGTTGTCACGGTCAACAAGCAGATCTTCTGGTGCTGTTGCTGGGAAGTAATAAAACACTCTACCGTTAACACGCTATCAGTGGCCAGTTCGGCCTCCTTCACTCTTGCCGCCCTCTCAATCGTTATGCGCCTCATTTCTTCAGCAAAATAAGCCTTGATTGGGACTCATGAGGACTTCGGCACAATAAGCCTTGACTCATGTCGTCATGTTGGTGGCCAGTTCGGCCTCCTTCACTCTTGCCGCCCGCTCAATCGTTATTCGCCTCATTTCTTCGGCAAAATAAGCCTTTTGATTGGGACTCATGAGGACTTCGGCACAATAAGAGGGTGTTTCGTTTGGCTTTTTTCTTGACTTTTGGATTTGGCTTATAAGCCACAAAAGCACCATAAGCCAAATGCCAAAAGCACCTAATTAGGTGCTTTTTGGGCTTAGAGCATCTCCAGTCGGCTCCCCCAAAGGCCGCCCAAACGCCCGGGCGGTCCGCCCGGGGTATGGGCTAAAAACCAGCACCCAACTGGCTCCCCCAAAGTCAGCCCAAACGTCCGGGCGGTCCGGCACACCCAAAGCCAGCCCATATGTGGGGAGGGTTTGGGGCGGTCCGAACGCGCCCGGACAGGCCGCCACGTCGGACATGGCCCGCTGCGACCCCACCTATATCAACTCAATCCCCACCCCGGATGAAACCCTAGCTCTCACTTTCCTCCGATCCCCTTTCCACTCCAATCCAGTGTCACTCTTCTCCGCCCGTAGAGTTGCATGGATGGCCAACTCCGGCAGCGGATGTGCGGAGATGTACTGGGATGCGCTCGCGGAGGAGGAGGAGGAGGAGGAGGTGGGCAGCTACCCCGGGGCGGAGATGGAAGCCGCGCCGCCGGCAGCTAAATCGGTGGAGGCAGCGCTTTGCTCCGGATGTGCTGCCATTTCCGGCCCATCAGTGGCGGCTCTTACGCGGGTATGTTCGTTCCTACCTTCCACCATTGTAGGATTTAGTAATAATTAGGATGTGGATGCAAGATTTTGCTAATTTACGAAATTGCTGTCACCCGTAGGTTCCTAGAGTGAATAGGTACTCGGTTAGCGATGATAAGAAGATGTTCAATGCGTGGTTGTCCACCCCGTCCGATGCTCAAAACGGATGCTACAACCAAGGTTCATTTTGGGGCCAGATCTCCGAACGGTTCAATGCGAACTCAGAAGTTTTCCGCAATGAGGGGTCTCTCCGCCATAGGTGGCATTGTATCGTCGTCGAGATTAACAAGTTTGTCGGATGCTATGCGCAAATGGGCTCCGTAAGTTCCATGTGGTTACTCAATAATGCACTATCCTACTCAACAATGTCGTATCCTACTTGCTTCATTTCGTTGATTAGCTATTGATTCAATTTGCATAGATGGAGGATGCCATCCCACTGTACAATGTGCTTATGGGGAGGCCGACGAACACGGAGTGGAATCTCCTAAATTTTTGGGACATACTAAGGAAAGTCCGTTCGTAGCCTACACGCCGGACGCGAAGAAGAGGGACAGGGTGCGGCAAGCGGAGACCCAGGCTCGGACGGAACGTCGTGCTCGCCAAAGGGAACGCGAGGCAAGGGAGGCACGGCAGCAAATGGAGCACGAACAGGAGCGTGCAGCTGGGGTTCGCAAGGCACGCCGAGCTCGAGCAAGGGCTCGTGCAGAGCAAGAAGCGGCAGTACGGGCGAACAGGGGCCCAATTCCGCACAATCTCTGATCACCTCCGGTCTCTCTGACGAATGTGCATCCGTGTGTGATGATGCCTTGAACTCGTTTAATTTGAGTGTTGAGCTATGTCCGTTATGCTTTATTCGTATTATCTTTGAACTATCTATTCTTGTGATCTACGTTGCATGGCTTGCATGTTTCTGGGTGTGAAGATTTGAACATTGTGGTTGTAGGAGATCACTTTTGGGGGCTGTCCGGTCACTGTCCGCGGACAGTTTGAAGACTGATTTTGAGGGCTTCGACTGGAGATGCTCTTATAAGACAAAGGCAAAAGCCAAGTAAAAAGTCTAACCAAACACCCTCTAAGAGCATCTCCACCGGGGGCCTCCAAATTCGTGTCCGGCACCCGCCCAATGGGGCCTCCATTGGGGGGTGCCGGACATGTGTCCGCCCATGTTTTCGACCGCGTCCACAGCGGCGCACCCCAAACGTCCGCCCCGAAACGCGAGCAAATCATCGAACACCTTGCGGGCGGCGGATTTTATTAAACGTGATTTAACAAAATTACAATTTAAAATCTAAACGAGATTTAACAAACTAAACTTAAACTACGCCGGTACCGGCTACACGCTACAGCGTCTAGCCAACCACTACATGCGCCGGCGGCGAGGAGAGATGCCGCTCCATGGCCTAGCGAAGGGGAAGAAGATGCGAACCAAGCGCCGGAATCATCAACAGACTTGCATGCCTCGATGATCCGGCGCGGGAAGTTTCATCTGCTATTCCCATCGGCTACGGCCTTTAGAAACGAAGCCTCACCGTGGCTGAGGCTTCTGGTTTCGCGGCCGGTGCGTGGTGGGATTTCATCTACCGCCTGGCCGCCTGATCGGAAGCCTCGCCGGCTTCACCTTGCGCCCCCTTCTCCGGTGGCGGCGGCGCTGCTGACCAAGATGCGCCTGCCGTTTCTATAGGTAGATCGGGCAGCTCGGGGTCGTCGTCGTCGTCCTCGGTTGCGTCATCGTCGTCCGATGCAGACAACTCCGGCGTTGGTTCCCGCGCGCCGGTAGGGAGGAAGTCGCCGCCACAGCGCGCCTCGTACTCCGCGTCCACCACGGCGTGCCAGTAGGGCGCCGAGATAGAGTACTTGGGGTCGATCTTCTGCTCGTACGGCATCGCCTGCCACTTCCGCATGATGAAGCCGACGCGCTCCTTGCCGCTGAGCCGCGGCGCCACCGGCACGTTGACGGCGTTCCTCGTCCAGCCTTCGGGTAGGGACGCGTCCCCCTCCACCGGCACGCTGTGGCGGCTGCACAGCTGCGCCGTCTCCAGCGACACGACGTACGGAGGTGCGTTGGCTGCCTCCTCGAGCCACCGCTCGCATTCATACGCCCTGGTCATCTCCGCCTCCTTGTTGCGGCGACATCGTTCCTCCATCTGCTCGCGGCGTCGCTGGCCGCGGCGCTCGCTTTCCGCCGAGAGGAAGTCGCGATGACGCCGGAGCTCGCGCTCCTCCGGCGTCTCGCGGTTGGCCGCCTTGCTTGGCGGCCGATCTGCTGGTGGCGAGTTGGGAGAGGGGAGAAGGGAGAAGCGGTGGTGTGGGGAGAGGAGGGTTGCGACGCGCCGGGTTTTAAAGGCGGCCGGAGGAGCAGGGTTGGGTGGCCTGCATTAACGCGGCCACCGGTTCGCCTGGCCACGCATTGACGCCGACGACGCGTGCGCAGGGCACCGCCGCGGGCAGCCGCTGCGACTGCAGCACGCGTCGCTTCCGTCTGCGCCATGGGAACGGGCGCGGCGTTATTGCGAGGCGTGATGACAGGCGAGCCGCCGTCTCGCCATTAAACGCGGCGCAACGGCCTCCTGCCAAGCCCAAGTTAACACGGGGCGGGGCGCTGTGCGTATGACGGACGGGCCAGCCCTGTCAGAAGCATGTCCGACACCCCCGAGAGGGCCTCCAAATTTGAAGGCCTCTTCGGGGTGCCGGACATGATTTTGCTCGAGGCGACCCTTTTAGGGTGCCGCTGGTGGCGTTTTTAGGCGTCCAGACCCCCCAATGGGCCCATTGGGGGGTCATTTGGAGGTTCCGGTGGAGATGCTCGGGTGTGTTCGGTTGAGGAATAAGGTAGAATGTAATGGGTTCATTCTACACCTGAGTGATATTCGTGTGTTCGGTGGGAGGAGGAATCAGAATCAACTCATTCCCCAAAAGGGAATATACCTCTAATATGTTGAACCGGGTGATTCCTCCAAATCGGTGGAATCACATCGTTCTCACCTTCTCACCCGCTCAGCTCCATCGCCTCCACCCGCTCAGCCCCATCGCCTCCACCGCCCAGCTCGCCGCCGCCACATGACCCCACCACCGCAGCTCACCCGGGAGCCTCCGCCGCCGCCGCAACTCACCCGGGAGCCTCCGCCGCCGCTCACCCCACCTTGGCTGGCCCCCCGCCGCCGGCCTCTCACCCAGCCTTGCCTGACCCCGCCGTCGGCTGCTGCAGCTCATCCGGAAGTCGCCGCCGCCGTCGGCTGCAGCTCATCCGAGAGTCGTCGCCACAAGCCCACAAATCATGGGATCGACGGCCGCGTTGCTGCTGAATCCTAACAACAGGGTAATCTCAAGGTGAGCCAAGCCAAACCCATTCCAGTTCATCTCGCCAACCAAACGCTAGAAGGGAACCGTTCCATTCCACCTAATTCCTCAAACAAACACGGGAATGGAACCGACCTGTTCTCTAGGAATGTAACCATGACATTACGTTCTATTTGGTTCTTGAACCGAACACACCCTAAGCCTTGGGAGTCGGGACTCATGTCCTCATGTTGTTGGCCAGTTGTGCCGGATAGATTTCAACACCCCGAATAGATGACATGCCGATGTGGCCATTTTTTTTCAATCCAAACCTCATTGGACTTTTTTTTTTGAGACGAACACACGAGAAGCACAGCTGTGCTGGAAAATTACACAAAGGCCCCAAAGAAAAGACAAAAAAGCAAAGCAGTCCCTGGAAGACCTTGTGCGAGCACCTTCTTGCCGATGAGCTCCGGCGAGTGAGCATCTTCTTGCCGATGATGTCCGGCGAGCGAGCACCAGTCGCCACAGAGCACCCTTCGAGCTGGAGAAGCCCCGTAGGTTGTTTTTTGGACCTCAAGAGTGGGCCACCCAAAAGAATGGCGCCATTGCCGTTGAACGGACGTCGGTCGGGACAGAGTCCCGGACTCCTCGAGCTCCAGATCTTCTCCACATCGAAGACGAGGAGGACAAGACCTGCAGACCTCCAACGCAGCTGCACCTTCTCTTGCCACCATGGCAACAAAAGAAGATGCACGCACTCGATCCGGTCCACCACCGCGCTTATCGAGCTTATTAATGAAGCCCACGCCAGATCCGCCACCCTTGCATGTCCTCCACCATGGAGGGGAACAAGAGGAGCTCACCGGCGTCCCTGCGTCGTCGCTCGCGAATGACAACACGCAGCTTCCGAAACACAGCAAAAAGCTGAAAGAAAAGCAACCTAAACCACTAACTATACAGCACCGGGCCCCCCTCCCACTCACCGCCGGCCACCATGGCCTCCGGCGGCAAAGGGGAGGAGAGCCGGCAACAGGATCTGGCCGATGGTCTAACAGTCGCTAGGGAAGAGAGAGACGGTATCCACCAGACAAGGGAAACACCTTTCTAACTGATCAACCTCATTGGACTTTGGGAGGTGCAGATGCTCTTGTATCAGCAAAAAGAGTAGTGATTACATAAATCGTAAGTATACAAAACGAGGCACATGCGTCAGCCTCGTCCCATAACCAAGAGAATGACCCAAAAAAGTACACTTCTAATGAAAACCACAACAAAATTTCACAGATATGGTTGAAACAATTTGTTGCTTTACAGGCCATAGATCATCAAACGATAGGCTCATCAGAAACTATTCATCACAGAGCTCATCATCAGATAAACTACTCGTTACATATACAAGAATGATTCACAGAGATGTACAGACACCCTGCAGCAACATCTTCATGTTCTCGAGGCAGCAGCAGCTGGCGTATTCCTTCATATCAAGGATATCGGCATTGTCCTTGGAGCAAAGTCATCTAGAGAGATTTACATACAAGCCTCACTTGGTCAACCCCCATCAAGTCAGTTCAGGTTTGTGACTAAAATTAGATGTGTAATACCCTGTCTACAAATACATCACTAACAGTGAAACAGAATTAGGATCATTCATTATCATTTCAACATAACACCTAAAAGATGCAACAAAAGTACCCGTCCATCTACCAAGAACAGAACACAATAAAGGTTGACACAGGAAGGAAAAACAGGAGGATGATCAGATTCAGTTCAGTATTTGGGCTATCATATCAGCCAATCAAACCAATAGGGAAATTAATCTCATTCATCATCTCATCTCTTCCCTACTAAACCATAATAAATTAAAAGAAACAGTGCTAAAAATACAAGATTAATGAGAAGACGCATCAGATCTCCAAGGTGAAAAGAGTGTGACATCACAGAAATGCCTCAGACGCAAATTACCCATAAACTTGAGTCTCCTCATATGCATCAACCACTTCAACCGTAAGGAAAATTTAAACGACAGGTTTATCAACAAAGTAAAAAATCAAAGCAGGGGGGTTGATCAGATAGAGCTAATACATGATTCATTGGACATCATACCATCCATCAATAAGTTAATTTCATCCTCATCTCACCCAAACAAATCAAAAAAGGAAATAAAAGAAACTCAAAGAACACAAAAGACAGAACAAATAGGATGCATCAGATCTCCAAGGTGAAAAAGGGTGTGACATCAAAGAAATGCCTCAGACGCAAATTACCCATAAACTCGTGTATCATCATGTGCATCGACAACAGAAATTCAACTAAACTCTACAAGATACATTGTCCAATGTTGACAAATTGTACCAGAAGACAGGTAACACGACGCGGTTTAATAGAGCGTCGTGCTGTTTAATGCTGGCCGGTGTTTCCATTCATCTATGCTTCCCTCTACAGGATGACCAAACTGTTAGCATCAGGCCATTCTTCCAGATGTGAAGCAACATCAACCAACTCTAAAAGCGAAAAAGATTTCTAAGAACGAGGAGAGATGTAAACAAATGTATTTCCACAGTTCAGGTCTCCAAATTGCTTCCGCACCGCGCCATGAGATAACGCATCAGAAGAACGAAAGTTATTTAATTTGATCATCATCGGACAACATCAAAGGTTAGATCTATCTAACAAAGATATAAAATGAAAAGGAGAGATTAAAACAGTGCCAAGGCACCCTCAGAACATTTGCATACATGTATCAACATATTGATATTTTTCAGACAAGGCTGAAACTTTAATTTGTCCAGTCATCGGGAGCAAACGGAAGAAAACGAACAATAGAAGTTCTGAAAGAAAGATCGAAAAAAAAAACGATATAGGCTGGTTGCTTCAGATCCCTCTGGGTGAAAATATAGATCTCATCAACGTATGAATCAGGCCACTACTTTAATATCACAAGTCATCACCGGGATCCTTAAAAACCAACCTGAGATTTGTAGAAACGAAAACGAAATACAGAAAGAAAAAATCGAACATAAAGCTTGTGCAGTCTCCTCAGTTCAGGTCTCCAGTTCTTCCACACTGAGAATTTCAGAAGAACGAAAGTATAATATGTATCATCAACGGAGAAAGAGCGGATATTGAAAAATCAAGGGCAAATCGAAACATATGCTGAACGAGAAAGAACAGATTCCAACGGGGCGGAGGAGGGTATAGATCGATAGGGGAAGAGAGGTACTGCTGCTGGCGGCTGGGCTCGTTGTGTGTCTTGGAGAGAGGATTTCTTTTCTATTTATAGGCTCTCGATTAGGGTTGGGACGCTTGCCGTGCAGCAGGAACATAATCTGCACCGTCCAATCTCGATCTCGGCACGGACGGGGTTTTTCGCGTGGTAATTAGGGCGACTCCAACGGGCATCTGTAAAAATCAGCTAATTTTTTTAATAATACTTTTTTTTAAAGAAATTTGAGTTTTGCAAAAATTTCACAAATATTGCGGCATCGGCCTGGCCTAGGCCAACAGGCACTAATCGGCCCAGCCTAAGCCGATTAGCTTGTCGGCCGCCGGCCGCGCATCATGTCAGCCTAATCGGCCTTGACGAAGCCGACAAGCTCTAATCGCCCAGGCGAAGCCGACTGATGCATGGCACGCGAGCGTGGGAGGCTAGCACGGGCGCGGAAGGTGCTAGCCGTACTGCCGCTGGCCGCGGCGTCCTCGAGCACGGGCGGGAGCTGGCGAGCACGGGCGCGGCAGGCACCGGCGAGGTCGCCGGCCACGCGCCCCCAGCTCCGGCCGCGGCGTCCTCGAGCACGGGCGGGAGCCGGCGAGCACGGGCACGGCAGGCACCGGCAAGGCCGCCGGCCTCCTCCCCCAGCTCCGGCCCTCCTTCCCCCAGCGCCGGCCCTCCTCCCCCAGCTCCGGTCGCGGCGTCCTCGAGCACGGGCGGGAGCCGGCGAGCACGGGCGCGGCAGGAACCGGCGAGGCCGCCGGCCACGCGCCCCCAGCTCCGGCCCTCCTCCGCTTCCCCACGCTCGGGCCAGGCGCGGACGGCCACCGGCGAGGCGACGTGGTGCGTGCGGGAGAGAAACGCGAGAGAGGAGAGAGAAAGGGGATCGGGTGGGGTGGGTGGGCTGTGTGCGTTTAGTTTTTGTTTTTTTTTTAGACCGAGGATGGACTTATCGGCCTAGGCTGGGCCGATTGGGCTGTCGGAGCCTGGCACGCTGGGCCACAGGGACCTATCGGCCTCGACTGGGCCGACAGACCCCTGTCGGCTTAGGCTGGGCTGAGGCCGCAATATTTGTGAAATTTTTGCAAAACGCATAATATTTGTCAAATTTCTTTTAAAAAATGTATTATTAAAAAACAATTAGCTAAAAATCAGCACCCAACACGCACATGTTTTATGTTCGTTGCCCACCAAATTTGGTCTAGCTTTGCGCCGTGGCGGACATGTCCTCTGTCTAGCTTGTCCTCCCTCTCTTCTCTCGTCATGGCTCATCTCCGCGCTCGGTGTCGCGAATACTCGATGGAGTAGGACGTGACGAGACGTCGCTCGGGCGGGTACGGAGACTCAGGGCGGCTATGTAGGGCACATTGTGGATTGTTGCTACTGCCACGGCGACATCTGCAGTCGCCAAGGTGACCTGCCCCTACAAGGTGTCTGGCTGCGAGCGCTACGTCGTGTACCACGAAAACGCTGGCCACCAGTGCGCGTCGTGCTCCTGCCCAGAGCCCGGTTGTGTGGGTGGGCGTTCAGTCTTTTCGGTTAGTTCGATTCGGTCTTTCCGGTCTTTAACAATTCAGTCATCCAGAAATGATACTCGTAATAAATTCGGTATTTTCGGTTTTCTGTTCTTCGGTCTTCAGTCTATTCGGTTCGGTCTTCGGTCATGACCAAATAGACCAAAATATAGGGCGCGAGAAGGGGAATCGGCGCCAGGGACTGGGAAAGTGGGAAGCGATCGACTGGTCTCTCATGCACGGGAGAATCTACAGTACGCTGGGCTGAGATACCCAGTTGTTGAGCCTAGAGACTAGATGGTATGGTTGGTTTAGGAGTTGGGCATATAGACTAGATGTGCACATAAGCTGGGCTCACACAAATTTGGCTGCTTCCGTACGTAATTCACTCAAAATAAAATAAAATCGATCTTTCGGTCTATTCGGGTTATCTATAAGTGATACCCGAATTTCTGATCTAATTTCGGTCTTTTCTAATTTGCTACCCAAATTTCTAACGGTCTTTTCGGTTTCGGTCTTTTCGGTTTCGGTCTTCGGTTTTTATGTCCACCCCTAGTCTTCATGGGCTATCGCGGGATGCTCCTCGACCACTTCGCCGCCACCCCACTCTCGCCTCACCACCGCGGTCCGGTACGGCGGTCCTGAAAACTTCTTGTTTAGTTGAACTTCCGCCAAAATCTTTAAACTAACGAGATTTTCATAGTAGGGACATGTTGCACGATATTTTTCGAAGTAAACTTCAGATCTACCGTGACAACACCACGAACAATAGCATGTGACCCATTCCCCATTAGGATAGATGGATCCCGAGCGACCTGATAAGAAGTGGACATAGATATGTCATCACACATATTAATATTAGCACACGCATTAATCCACCAACATGGAGACTGAAATAATGAAAGTACAATCAGCAAATTACCGTGCCATCAACATTGATAGCGGTCACGGCGTTTACATTCTTGTCTTTCTTCACTTCGTTGTCTGCACGATCTTGGCAGTCCACAGAGAAGTGGCCGAGCTCTCTATAGGTGTAGTAACCTAACTCGGATTCTTTTTCATCATCATCATCTTCTTCTTCTTCTTGAAGTAGTCTTGGAAGGCATATTATTGAATGTGGGCTTGCCCTTCTCTTTGCTCTTTCCGTGGTTATGTTTTTTCTGCACCATGTTAGCGCTAGACTGACCTTCACCACATCTCTCATTAGTGTCCTTAGCCCGAGCCTTTTTCTCATCATCAAGAGACGCTATCGGGTTTTCAACGGATATCTCTTGTCTCTTGTGTTTGAGAGTTGTGGCGAAGTTACTCCATGAAAAAGGCAACTTTGCAATAATGCATCGAGCCACGAACTTGTCAGGTAGGTTACACTTAAGGAGTTCGAGCTCTTTCACAGTGAACTGTATCTCATGAACATGTTCAACCACATGACGGTTATTCACCATCATGTAGTCGTGAAATTTGTACATGATATATAGTTCACTGCCTGCATCAGTTGCATCAAATTTTGCATTTAGTGCATCCCTGAGCTCCTTGTTGTCTGTTATGTGCATATACACATAACGCAGACGACCATCAAGAACACTAAGAATGGAGCCGCGGAAGATAGTAGCGTGTTTCTTGAACTTGTTCTGATCTTCTTAAGATATAGTTATTTCAGAAAGACCATTACTAACTTCCCACACATTCATGGCCTGAAACCAAAGTTGGCACTTCAGTTGCCATCTCTTGAAATTCGGACCAGCCATAGTTAAATCATGAAATTGACTAACATAAGGTTTTTGGAATGTTGGATAATTAGGCAATAATTTCATGATCAATTCCAGAATATTAAACATGACAACAACTACTACTAACATGTGATACTCGAACATACTAGACGTATTAACCAGCATGAACATCAGCAGCATATACGCAAACACAACCATAGTAAAAACACAGTTCGGAATACGTCGTATGTACCGTATGTTTGTAGATAAGTAGCCGTTGGTGTAGACAGGGTCACCGTGCCCAAGGCAGTGGTGATGTTGTTGACAACGATGTGGGTGAAGACGGGTCGAAGTAGACGACTTTTGCGGAGGCGATCTGCAACATTGGCTGGTAGACGATGATGCGGCATACACAGTCTGTTGGAACCCCAAGAGAAATGTGTGAAGCAGCATAGTAGCAAGTTTCTCTTGATTTCAAAACCAAGGTTATCGAACCAGTAGGAGTTGTAAGAGATTGATCAACACGGTGCCAGAAAAGAGTTGTTGACTGGAGTCTGGCGTGGACCTGCATACAACACAATCAAACTACTTAGCCCCAACGAAACAGGAAGGTTGTCAATCTCCCTGGCTTGCTGAATACAAAAGATAAAACGTATGGTGTGGAAAGTAAATGTAAATGCAAAAAATGAGTAGCGAGCACATAATGGTGGGAAGCAGTGAAAACGGTGTTTTTATCAGTGTAAAAGCATGGACCGGGGTCCACAGTTCACTATGGTGTCTCTCCGTAAAACAGATAAACACACATGTTGGGTAAACTAGTTGAATGCCCGTGCGTTGCTATGGGGTGTATGATGCTAGTTTCAGAGCACCAAGATCCCAAGTGCAAGTATTGTCTCCTTTGGACTTATCCCCGTAAGAACACAATCTGTCTCTTCCCTACCTTCCCATCTCTCCTACTCTTCTAGTGAATCACCCTAATATAGATAGTGTAAGAGAGATTTGTGAAAAATGACAATTCAGTTGTGTTCTATGCAGTAAAAAAGTTTCTACTCTCACTTTTAATCACAACATTATAACAGTTGTTGTTGAAGATCACGAATGTTATAATTTAGTTACTGAATGTCACCGAAGTTATAAAATAAATTTCTATACATATACCATTTAAAGTTTGTTCACGTTCGCTTCAGATGTTCAGGTACAAAATCTCAACTATAGTGTAATGAACATTTTGCCCTAAGTGAACAAATTCATTATGATCACCTAATATTTGAAATGCCATCTGATGATCATTTTGGCTGTGGCTGGAGATCATTGTCTAGAAACCGAAACATGGTCGAGTTTGAAACTCTAGGTTGAAATGTTTGTCGGATTATCCACATGACAACTTCATTTTTCAATACATTTTGACTATCTAGAATGAAAAACAAAAATAGAGTAACACATTAACAGACTATTTGTCAGGAGAAACAAATGGTAACTGACACTGTACACTCAGGTAAGTAGATGATATTGCAGTCGTAGTAGGATAAATATAAGAATCAGCAGGGTGCATAGAATAAGGAATGCATTATAAACCAATGTAATTGATAGTACTACTGTAAAACAAGATTGCAAGAGCAACACCCAAATATTAAGCCAGTTATTACAAGATCTAGAAGAGCCAGATTCACATGGTGAAATTTTGTTTTTGGTCATAAAACACTGCCATAGAATATTTAATTCCAGTAATGTACTACTCTCCATTGTTGGTCATAACGGCTTCTATTATTGTAGTATTTTTTTTGTGAATGACTATTATTGTAGTATTTATTAAAAAACAACTTGGGCTAAAGCTCCACTGGCATGCATGAAACCAGAAAATACAAGAGGATTTGACACGTAACATTGGATGTGTTTCGAGTGATTTGGTTCAGATGATCATATGTTATAAACATCAATTTACTGTAGAAAGATATTTTGGTGTATCCAATTGGATCCAAAAGGTAAAGACACATATCAATGAAGATATAATTACCAAGAATGCTTGATTTTTTATAGAGAATAACAGAACCAGAGTAGGGTCAAGAACTGCATACCAGAAGGAATGTGACTTTCCCCCAACCAACTCATCACAGTTTGACTTAATAGAAGCCGATGCATGCAAAAGCAAGAAACAATATAGAAGCATGCAAGCACATAGCTATTCACCTTTCAAGGCTACTTCATTGTCATGGACTGCAGTTACACATTTTTCTTTCAAGAAAATCAGGCATCAACGCTGCTAATCCATCAAGGATCTACGAAACTTTCAAGAAACCAGGCAACAATGTTGCTAATCCATTAAGGAGCTATGAAACACTCTACAAGGCCGCACTCACAAATGAAACTGCAATTGACCGGTGATCGACCTCCATTACCGTGCTTAGTTTGTGCCATCTGATCAATTGCCATACCAAGTTGATTTTTGCCTCCACCCACTTCGCATGTTGATTGTCATGTTTAGGTTGGAACAGCCCCTCTGTAAATCTACCAAAACAATAAAACATGATTAAACAACAGTCACAGTTCAGTGCAACAACCATCTGATAAAACCTTATGAAAATTCATAAAGCTCACCACTTGTTTGATGTGGTATCACCGCAGTCATGAATTTGCAAAATATAGTCTCGTAGCAGAAAAGGAAAACTCCATATTTTTTCTATGACCTCCTACAATCATCAGACGTAAATGTGGTTTATGCAAACCAGTAGCCTTGCACTAATGAATATTCGGTGATTTCCCCCTCGAAGATCATGAGCAACGTCGAGTTTTTTTTGTTCTTCTATCAGTTAATCATGTTTGGAACTTGTACGATAACTTCATGACGATATTTGAAAGTAAGGGACAAGATGATTACACTTGGAGTCTTGGAGAAATGATGCCCGCCAATGCCTTGCGGAGGCACACAGTAATGCAAATGTCTAGTGTGGACAAAGCCTTGGCAACTGGAGGCCAGAACAAAATCAAACCACTAAGCAAATAAAATTGTATAATATCCAATGGTAGTGAAACTACCCGCAGCATAGTTTTTTCAAAATAAAATAAATTATATACTCATTAATTATATTTCTTCACATAAATTCATTGATACTAATCTTCTAAGGATTTTGATCTCACGTCAAACACATTATATACCACTTATTATTTCATAGTGTTTATCTAGATGTACTAATGCAAAATCTGCTGTCGACAAAACATTTTTGGGGAAAAACTGAATACTGCTGCGCTACATGAATTAGTAATACAGTAGGTAATTTCTTTTGTTGTACTTCAAAAAATTGTATTCTATCTTGAAATCTGAGAACAAACGTGAGCAGAACCAGCAGCCTAAAGAGATGAGTGCTATTGCTTCATAGACTTCTTCATGGCTGGCAGTTTTTCTTTTCTAGCTAGCTTCTTCGGAGGACTACTCGAACCACCTGTGAGATAAAGCAATAGATGGGCAGCATGGATAAGTATACACAAGCCACAGAGCAAGGAATGATACAAGGTACAATAGGAGAGCATCCCTAAGTTGAATCTACTTAGTCCTGGACAAATCAAAATGTTGCTGAAAAACACCAAATGTGCAACTCGGAATATCCGATTCAGTCAGGTATCAGATAATCCGACGAGTCGGAATATCTGGTTCACTCTGAATCGGAATATCCGATCTGAAACAACCAGCAACAGATTGATACAAATCCTAGTTCTAGCAGTAGATCGACAAAAGAGGGGCTAGCCTAGTGTTCTAAGTACTAATGGGAACCACTACCCTCAAAGGAAACAGCAAAAATATAACTTCTTGAAATGAACTAGGTGAAGAACACCTAGGGTTTGAGGAAAAAGAAGTTACCCTCATCCATTGAGGAAAAAGCTTGGAGGGAGAGGTTCCCAGGGAGGAGGAGCACCAGATTCGGACAAGGGCCGGAGTTGGGGACGGCCGGAGACGCCGGGGCGGCGCGGGAACAGCAGGCGGCAGCGCTGGAGGAGAGAGGAGGTCGGGGGTGGACAAAGTGCTCGTATGAGCCCTTCACCCCGACCTCTCCTCTTTAAAAAACGACAAACCGCCAAGTCGGATATTCCGAGTCTGACTTGGACTGGATAATCCGACGCATCGGATAATCCGATCCCGTCAACACAGAAATTCTGGCCTGCTGAACCCTTTCTCCTCAGTTTCAAAACAAGACTTGTGTGCAAAAGATAGAATGTTTTTTGGTAGGATAGGCTTGGGATAAGATTGCCAAACTTACATTGGTACTTCACACTCAAGCTTGCAAGAATCGAACAAGGAAATGCCAAGTTGAGTGTGTTTTCCATAAAACCAACAAAAGGACCAAAAACTCTAAATGATTTTCAATTAACTCCAAAAAGAACCAACTCTTCATAAAGAAGAGGGCGGTGGCCAAGGCCACCATGTATGAGTTTGTGGGGTGACACCGCGAAGATGTATCTTGGGTTCACGGCCACTACTCGTCATTTAAGCTCACAATTCATGAAATGAAAATATATAGACAAAATGAGTTCTTACTATCGGCATAATGGGGGGGGGAGGGATAGTCCAATGGATTAGGACCGCACTCCCCCTATGTCCATGCCTACATCCAAACCAAATGAATATCGTCTAATATGGGTAGGTATGCAAGAAGTCCACTAAATCCAATTGCTTATGTCCACCACATTAAGTTCTCCTCTCAACTCCTTGAATCTTGCTTCACCAAGAGGCTTTGTGAACATATCGGCGAGTTGATGCTTGGTGTTGACATACTTGATTGCAATATCACCCTTCTCAACATGATCTCGAATAAAATGATACCAGATCTCAATATGCTTGGTCTTCCCATGAAGAACCAGATTGTGAGCAATTTTGATGGCACTTTCATTGTCACATAAAAGTTGCACTTTGTCACAAATGACACCATAATCCTTTAAAGTTTGCCTCATCCATAATAATTGTGCATAACAACTTCCGGCGGCATTGTATTCGGCTTCGGTGGAGGACGAGGCCACACAATTTTGCTTCTTGGAAGACCAACTCACAAGAGACCTACCAAGGAATTGGCAAGTACCCGAAGTTGATTTTCTATCCATTTTGCAACCCACCCAATCCACATCCGAATAACCTACAAGATCAAAACTTGTCCCATGGGGGTACCAAAGACCATAGTTAGGAGTATCCATCAAGTATCTTAGAATCCTTTTAACCGCGGTTTCATGACTTTCCCTAGGACTTGATTGGAATCTTGCACACATATCCACACTAAACATAATATCTGGTCTAGATGCACAAAGGTAAAGCAAAGATCCAATCATAGAACGATAAAGCTTTTGATCAACTTCCTTACCATCCGGATCTAAGTGAAGATCCGCCTTGGAGTCCATGGGAAACTTATATGGCTTGGCATTGTTCATGTCAAATTTCTTGAACATTTCCTTAATATACTTGGCTTGACATAAGAATGTTCCTTCTCGAAATTGGTGGATTTCAAAGCCAAGAAAATAATTCAATTTTCCCATCATGGACATCTCAAATTCCTTGGTCATTAGCTTAGAGAATTGATCACTAAAATCACGGTAGTAGAACCAAAGATAATATCATCAACATATATTTGGCATACGAAAAACTCTCCATTTATCCTTTTTGTGAAAAGGGTGGGATCTATTACCCCAATTTCAAAGCCACGGTCTACTGAGAATTCCTTGAGATGATCATACCAAGCACGTGGAGCTTGCTTGAGCCCATAAAGGGCCTTGTGTAGTAAGTAGACCTGGTTAGGAAATTTAGAGTCTTCGAAACCCGGAGGTTGTTTGACATACACCAATTCATTTAGTGGACCATTTAAGAAAGCACTTTTAACATCCATTTGATATAAAACAATTTTATGAGTAGATGCATAAGCAATTAGTAAGTGAATGGATTCAATTCTAGCAATGGGGGCATAGGTTTCACCGTAGTCGACTCCTTCGATTTGGGTGTAGTCTTGTGCAACCAATCTTGCTTTGTTGCGGATGACTTGACCATGTGAGTCTTGCTTGTTCTTAAATATCCACTTGGTTCCAATGACATTATGACATGTGTCTTTGGGTCTTTCAACTAATGACCACACTTTGTTGCGCTCGAAGTTGTTCACCTCTTCATGCATAGCCACAACCCAATCCATATCTTCAAGAACAACATATACCTTAGGAGGTTCTAAGCTAGACAAACAAGAGACATGACCACAAAAGTTAGATAATTGATTGCGTGTGGACACACCCCTACGGATACTCCCAAGGATATTTTCTTTGAAGTGTTGTTGATAATCCAATTTTGATGCACGCCGGATGACCCGACGTTCCATGGCTTGACCAATTGTTTCACCAACACGAATATCTTCATCATTGCCTTCATCTTGTTCATGGTCAACCCTAAGTGGAGTTCTTGGAGTTGTGGGTTCATGATGGTCTTGTTCACCACTAGAGTTGGGTTCTTGACCATTTTCTTGATCATGTGGATGAAGATCATGTTCTTGTTCTTGGATAGTTTCTTGATCAATTGTTGAGGTGGATGGCTCAACTTGAGTAGAACTTGTTCCTCCTTCTTAAGTATCAACAATAGGTTCTTAAGCAAATCATGTGGATAAGCACATCTGAAAAGGACACGCAAAGCTAACCCGTGCGCCAACCCTCGTTATCAATCTCACATCGAGATCCAATACGGAAGGTCATACCTGCCGACGAATTTGGCCCTGGGGTTGGGAGCTCGTAGCGGCCGAGGTCGCAGGGGGCGAGGCCGGCGCAACCCTCGAATAGCCCTGCATGTTCCTCTCCTACACGACTGCATCGGCCGCCGCCTCCATGAATGGCAAGGCATCAGAATACTCAGGCACCAGCGACATCGTCGTGCGCTTGCCGGCGAGTAGTCTGGCCTTGCGCTGCATCTTCTTCTCGACCAATCGGTTGTGTGGTTTCTTCCCTTGTGGCCATGCGCCGGCCGGAGCGGAGCTGAGAGGGTTTCGTGTCGAGCCGCCCTTGCGTGGGAGAGAACGTGGTACGAACCAGAAGGAAAGGCACGCGAGTAACGGACAAAATATCGCTACGTTTCATGGGCTTTGTTGCTAGGCCCATCTGGCTGATCGTGGAAGGAGGGGTTTGGCAGAGATGGTTCGCTCGATTACACGAACGACTAACTCCCATTTAATAGTAAAGATAAATTATAGCTGGGCAATTGACAAATTGTAAGGGCATGACAACCTATAATTTACTGTAGTATTTAATTGGGCATTACAACAAAATATATAAACTGCTTGCTAGCTGCATCTATGACTAATAATACATCTCGGGATCGCTATCCAGCATGTCACCCGAAATATTAAGTTGCAAGCAACATATAATTTAAATAAACAAAATGTGTAATGTAAACAATGCATATGACACGTAGACATAGCACTGTTTTTACCCCTAGTGGCAACAACACATCCAGAGTCTTAGTCGTTTCTGTCATCTTGAGCCAAGACAACAGGAGGCATGAACCCACTATCTAGCATAAATACCCCCTCTTGGAGATAGTAGCAACTATTTGGACAGAGCAACCACTAGCATCGGAGAGCATGCAAGGTCATAAATAAAACATATAGATAAATAGATGAACAAATTTTTTTTGAAAGGAAAGCGGTGGGGGAAGCCCCCACAGCGACTTTTTTTCTAAATAATAAGAACCCAAATTCGTGCTCGTGAGGACTTGAACCTGGGTGGCTGGGTTGGACATCCACTCCATTAGCCAATTGAGCTAGGCTCACTTCTTATAGATGAACAAACTTGACCATCACTTCACAATTCATCAGATCCCAGCAAACATAACATGTATCATTACATAAAGATGATCTTGATCATATTAGGCAGCTCACAATATATAAACATGGTAGCACAAGGAGAAGAGAAAACCACCTAGCTACTGCTATGGACCCGTAGTCCAATGGTAGACTACTCACACATCGGTCCGGAGGCAGGCATGGTGGTGTAGAGCCCTTCGGTGATGATCTTGTCCTCCGGCAGAGTGTCAGGAAGAGCTTCAGAACCCTCCCGAACTAGGGTTGGTGACGGCGGCGGCCTCATATGTTTTCTGTGGAATATGTTCGGGTGGTTAGGGTTTCGGGGCGTAGAAAATATATAGGCGAAGAGGCGGCACCGGGAGGCACCTGGGGGGCCTAGACGACCCCCATGCACGTATTGGGTTGCGTGCATGGTAAATTAAAAAAAATCGCATTGCTACGCAACAACTGCCAAGATCTGCTATGAAAATACATGTGAATACGAAGATCCAAAGATCTAGATGAAACACGTTACCAACACCGAAGTCGCGGAAGAAGTGTTGATGACGTAGTTGATGTAGCATGTCGTCGATTCCCTCAACCAAGCCTGGTAGACAAGTTCTGACGTCCTCTCCTCCTCGCCTTGTCACCTTGATCCAACAGGGTGAGGGTCAACCATCGGGATCCGACGCTTCGCCCCTGCGAGAGCTTGCACGCGTACGCTGGGAAAGGTTCAGCAGTGCTTCGCCGTCCAAGCTTGAAGCACTATTGGTGTATATGAAGGTGGAGATCTCAACACATGAGAAGGAGAGAGAGAGATTTAGATCTAATCTAATTGGAGAGGAATCCTCTAAACCAACTAGAAGAGATCTAAACTTGAGAGAACTTGTGTCAACTTGTGTGTCTCCAAATAGGAGGGGGTGGGGGTTTATATAGATGGCCCAAGGGGTGGAGGGACTTGCGGAAGGTGAAAGAACCCCCTAGCCAAGTCGGTTTGGGAGGAGAAGTTGGAGTTGGACTCCAACTCCCCTCCCTTCCACCACCGCCGCCGCCAGGTGGGGCCTGCCCTAGGCCGCACCGACCTAGGGGTGGGGCCCACCTGCCGCACCGACCTAAGGGGGTGGGGCCCGTCCTACGCCGGCCGGCCCTTGGCCGCCGCCTCCTCCCATGGGGCGCAAGGGCCCATTAGGGTTTCGGCTGGGGGGGAGCCTCCCCCATGGCGCCTTGGCCCACCACCACCATATGGCGGTGCGGCTACCTTGGTGGGCCCCTAGGGCCCATCTTGGTAGCCCTATGGTGGGCTCCAATTTTTATTTATATATTTTTAATTATTAATAAATTAATTAATCAATCAATTAATTCTTTTGTCTAATTAATTCCAAATAAATAGTTTCCTTTTACAGAAAATTCCTGAAATTAATTACTTATCATATAAAACACTTTTTATATGATCCGGGACACCTAGTATACGCAGACAAAATTCTCTGGATAAATATTTCCATTCTTTATAAACCCTCGAAATAAATCCGACCGTGATAGCAACTTCTATCACAATGTAATCTCTCTGATATAACCATATCTATCACGCAGATACTATTTCGGTGATACTCTCTCCATGTTCCAGACCAACCAATATACACAACTAACCAATCCTAGTTTAACCATGTTGAAAGGACAAGGATGTTGCCTAGAGGGGGGTGAATAGGCGATTAAAACTTTTCCGGTTTAGGCTTGATAATTGCGGAATAAAACTAGGTGTTTAAATTAACAAGCCAACAACCTAAATAAACTAGGCTCACCTATGGGCACCAACAACTTATGCTAAGCAAGACAAGCAACAAGGTGATAGCAATAGAATACTTCAAGCACGAAGGCTATCACAATGTAAAGTGTATAAGTAAAGAGGTTGGGTATAGAAATAACCGAAGCACGCGGAGACGAGGATGTATTTCCGAATTCCTCCTTTTTAGGGGAGTACGTCTCGTTGGAGAGGTGTGAGACCTGATGGGGGATGCCCAACCGGGTAGGCCCAGGACCCCGAGTCGGCCTTCAAGGCCGGGTGGCCCAAAGCCCACCCGGTATACATCTTCCAGGATACCGGGTCCCCGAGGATCCCGGTATGACGGCTCGGGGAGGCGGCAGCAGATATCTCGAATCAGTCTGCGATTGTGTATCCCGAAGAGTGCGCTCCACGAAGCCGCACTTGTAGGCAGGATAGCTAGCGCCGCCAGCGGAACCCGTCATTCCCTGTAAACCCTAGCCGGCTCCCTATATAAAGCCGGCAAGGAGCAACCCTAGAGGCAGACTCATCTCATTCCATAGCCTCCGGAGCACCCGCAAGCTCTGGTGCGCACACCATTGTACACCCCATTCAGATCCAAATACATACAAGCAGGAGTAGGTCTTTACCTCATACAGAGGGGCCGAACCTGGGTAAACTCTGCGTGTGCAACCTCTCTGTGAATCCTACGTCGCCTGGCTCACACCCGAGTTAAGCCACCCCGTATGGCATCTGCCGTGATTACCCCACGACAGTTGGCGCCCACCGTGGGGCCAGCGATCGCTGGAATTTACTTCATGGAGAGTCCTGAACCCGGCACTGGCGTCTACTTCAGCCCTCAAGCCATGTCGGGTCGCGGTGACATCGTCACCGGCAGCTACTTCGAGCACGGAGGGATCGGCTACGTCGCCGATCCACACACTTGGGGCAGGCCCAACTACGCCCCGATCACTCGCGCGATGGCTATCCCGTTCGGGACCCTGTCACCGCCTACGTCGGCTTCTGCGGCTCGGATGAGGAAGGAGTCGCCAACAACTACGATGGTACTTCCTCCCCCGTCGACCCGCTTGACGAAGCCGCGTCGACACCGCGGTTGCAAACCACTTTGCACCCGCCCCATCTGCCGAGACCGTCCAGATCTCGAACGACGACACCGGGTCGATCTTGCCCGTTCTCGACTACGAGTCGGAGGGCTCGACCGATCTGGCCTCGGACGGCACGGCGACACCCGCCCACATCTACATGACGGGCGAGGCGGCAAACTCTGCTGCCGCCAAACCGCGGCGGCAAACGCCGCCACAGCAGAGGCCAACGCGCAGAAGCAGCGCGACCAGGCACGGCGCGAGCAGGAGGCTCGCGAAAAGCAGCAACGCGACGAATCTCTCGCCGCCCTGCGAGGACAAGCAGGTCGGGTGGCTGACCCGCTCAGCACCCCGATCACGCCGGCGAACGTCGTCGATCAGGCGACACAGCTCGAGCAGCTGCGCCGGAAGATGGCCCTCCAGCAGGAGGAGATCCGCCAGAAGGAGCTGGAGGTCGATGCTCAGTCGACCGCTCTCTCCGCGGTCACTCGGCATCACAAAAACCGCAAGTCGCGGCTTAACCCTGATGCACCAACTCGCGCGCTCGACAACGCCTTCGCGCGCGAGACAGAGCTGGGAGGCAGCGTGACGAGTGCCGCAGGGCCCAGCCCGGCGGCTCGAGTCAAGTTCCGCCTCAACCTCGCCCGACGATGCCGCCTCCGGCGCCGCGGCCTCCTCCGAACCCGGCTCGTCCCAACCCCAGCCGCGGAACGACGACGACGCCGACCTCGCGATTTTCGGCACCCCAGTCGATTGCATGACTGCCGCCGCCTCTCTCTTCAAGAGGATCCGGGTCAAGGACAACCCCTATTGGAGCAAGGGGTGCAAGCTGGTGGACAAGGCGCTGGAGCTGCAGGAGAACATGTCGCAATCTGACGGCAAGCTCTACTCCAGATCGCCACCCAGCGAGAAAACGGCCTCGGCACCACACCGAAGCCAGGGAAACAAGGGTTCCCCCAGGCGTGACGCTGCCCCACAGCCGCCACGCAGTCGGCACGAGGAGCCGGCAGTGTCGAGCAACGCGAGGGCTGGAGGCAACCCGCCTCGGCTCGCCCGCAACGACGCCCGGCACACCATCAACAACAACCAGGCGCACGCGCTCCAATCACTCCGCTCCGGATCTGCGCCACCACCTCAACGACAAGCGCGCCGAGGCGACGCGCAACAACAACGACGACGACGACGTCGGCCCTAGATGCTTTGGACCCGCCATCAGAGGCGAGCGTTTCCCTAGCAGCTTCAAAGGACCGAGAGAGGCGCCCAAGTACAACGCTGCCATGAACCCGGAAACTTGGGTCCAGGACTACTTGGCCGCCATGAGCATCCAGAACGCGTCTTCGCTCTGTTGTGCGCGCTATTTTCCTCTCATGCTTGAGGGAACGGCTCGCACTTGGCTCAACAACCTCCCCAGGAACAGCGTCAACTCCTGGGGCGAGTTGAAGAGGCTCTTCATCACCAACTTCGAGGGGACCTGCAAGCGCCCGGCCACGGTCGAGGACCTCAAGCGCTGCGTCCAGAAGGAGGGCGAGTCCACTAGAAAGTGGTATCGCCGAGTCGCCGACCTCATCAACTCGGCAGAACACCTCAGCGTCGACACGGTGCACTCCCACCTTGAGGACAACACCACCTTCGAGTCGCTCAAGCAGAAGCTGCGGCGCTCGCACAAGGGTGACATGACGATGGGCCAGCTACTCGCCATCGTGCACAAGTACGCCGAGTCCGACGTCACCAAGGACGACTCCGAGGAGGACGACGAGAAGAAAGGCGGCAAAAACAAGAGCAAGGCCAAGCACTCCAGCGCTCATAAACGCAAGGGTGACGGCGGCTCCGAGCTTGTAGCCGCCACGGCTGCGGGGGGCCGCGGCTTCAAGAGCCAACGCGGCAACTTCCCGCGAAAGAAGCTCACCGCCACGGAGATCTGGCCATGCCGTGTAGGTATCATAGCCTACCCGGCAAGCCAGCCGGCCACACCACTGACGAGTGCAGCTGGACTGCAGAAATCGTCAAGGCCAAGACCGGTGCCAAGAAGCGGGCACCCGACGGAGACGACGACGGTGAGCAGCAGCAGGGCATGCCTCCCACTGCCGGCTTCATGGGCCACACCTTCGTCGGCCTCGATTCCAGGCGGGAGGAGAAGGTCATACGGCGCGCCGTCCACGCGACTCTGCCAGACGTGCCCCAGTGGCTCGACTGGTCAGAGCAGCCGATCACATGGAGCCGTCAAGACCACCCCCCCGCGTCGATTACCCGGGCAAATTCGCTCTGGTGGTCGCGCCCCAGGTCAAGGGCTACATCTTGACCAAGACATTGATGGACGGGGGTCGAGCATCAACATCCTCTACTACGAGACGTTCCAACGCATGAAATTGCGTGACGAACAGCTAGTCCCCACCATCACCACCTTCCACGGCATCGTCCCGGGAAAGAAGGCCTACCCGCTAGGCAAAATCGCACTCGACGTCGTCTTCGGCACCGCCAAGAACTTCCGGCTCGAGAAGATCTGGTTCGAGGTGGTGAACTTCCGTAGTTCCTACCACGCGATCCTCGGGCGACCCGCCTTTGCCAAATTCATGGCAAGGCCCTGCTACGCCTACCT
Organism: Poa pratensis; assembly: GCA_947311845.1. Classification (NCBI taxonomy): domain Eukaryota; kingdom Viridiplantae; phylum Streptophyta; class Magnoliopsida; order Poales; family Poaceae; genus Poa; species Poa pratensis. Next base: position 21,171,258 of record CAMZMU010000118.1, read on the forward strand.
GAAGATGAAACTGCCGGGTCCGAACGGCATCATCACTGTACACGGCGACGTCGACCGCGCCATCGAGTGCGAAAAGGGCAACGCCGTCTTTGCCGAGTCCGTCATCGCCACGGAGCAGCTGGAGCAACTCAAGCTGCAAGTCGACCCCAACGACATGACCATCGTCAAGAAGCCGACTCTGGACTCACGCGACAAGTTCCAGTCGGCACAGGAGACCAAGCGCATCCCGCTGGTCGAGGGCGACTCCTCCAAGACGGCGGTGATCGGCTCGCACATGGACGTCGCATAGGAAAGCGCGCTCTGCGACTTCCTCCGTGAGAATCGGGACATCTTCGCATGGAAACCATCTGACATGCCAGGCGTCCCGAGGGAGCTCGCAGAGCACAAGCTCAACGTTGACCCCAAGCTGAAGCCAGTGAAGCAGTTCCTGCGTCGCTTCACTGGTGAGAGACAGAAGGCTATTGGCGAAGAAATAGCCCGGCTCCTAGCTGCCGGGTTCATCGCCGAAGTCATACACCCGGAATGGCTTGCCAACCCGGTGCTCGTTCTGAAGAAGAACGGAACATGGCGGATGTGCATCGACTACACAGGCTTGAACAAAGCCTGTCCCAAGGATCCATTCGCATTGCCTCGCATCGATCAGCTGATCGACTCGACGGCAGGGTGCGAGGCGCTATGCTTCCTCGACGCCTACTCCGGGTACCACCAGATCAAGATGGCGCCCGAAGACCAGGAGAAGACGTCTTTCATCACGCCCTATGGCGCGTTTTGTTACGTCTCCATGCCCTTCGGCTTGAAAAATGCCGGAGCGACTTACCAGCGGTGCATACAGAACTGTTTGCACGAGCAGATCGGCCGCAACGTCCACGCATATGTGGACGACATCGTCGTCAAGTCCAAGCTGAAGACGGACCTGATTGCCGACCTCACGGAGACATTCACCAACCTCCGCAAGTACAGGATAAAGCTCAACCCGGAAAAATGCGTCTTCGGCGTACCCGCGGGCAAGCTCCTGGGCTTCATCGTCTCCGAGCGAGGCATGAAGCCAACCCAGAGAAGATCAAGGCGATCGAAGCTCTGAAGAAGCCGGAGAACCTCCGGGACGTGCAGCGGCTCACAGGCTGTGTCGCTGCCCTCAGCCGTTTCATCTCACGACTCGGCGAGAAGGCCATGCCCTTGTACCGGCTCCTCAAGAAGTCGGACACGTTCACCTGGAACGACGAGGCAGACGCCGCCTTGACGGCACTCAAGAAGACGTTGGCCGAGGCGCCGATCCTCGCATCTCCACTGGAAAAGGAGCCGATGCTCCTCTACATCGCCGCGACCAACCGAGTCGTCAGCGCGGTGGTCGTCGTCGAGCGCAAGGAGGAAGGCCACGAGCAACTGGTCCAGCGGCCAGTTTACTACGTCAGCGAAGTCCTGACGGATTCGAAGCAACGTTACCCGCATTACCAAAAACTTGTATACGGTGTTTTCTTTGCTTCAAGAAAATTGCGACATTACTTCATGGGCCACCCGATGACGGTGGTCAGCTCATCTCCCTAGCTGAAATAATCCGCAACAGAGAGGCAACTGGGCGCGTCGCCAAATGGGCCTCCGAGCTGCAGCCTTTCGGCCTCAGCTACGCAGCCCGCACTGCGATCAAGTCGCAGTCATTATCCGACTTCCTCGTCGACTGGATGGAGACACAGTTGCCGGCTCCAACCTATGAAGCCGGCAGATGGACCTTGTTCTTTGACGGGTCAAAGATGTATGAGGGCTCGGGGGCTGGAGTCGTCCTCACTTCTCCCCAAGGCGACAAGATGCGATATGTGCTGCAGATACACTTCACTGCACAACAACGTCGCCGAGTACGAAGCCCTCCTACATGGCCTACGCGTGGCCAAGGAGATGGGAGTCAGCCGTATCAAATGTTATGGCGATTCCGACCTCGTCGTTCAGCAAACGATGGGGACCTGGGATGCAAATGATCCCAACATGGCGGCTTACCGCCGGCTCGTCGATCAAGTCGGCGGCCACTTCGCCGGCATGGAGCTGGAGCACGTCGACCGAGGAAGAACGAGGCGGCTGACGCACTCTCTCGCTTCGGGTCTAAGCGGGACCGAGTCCCACCCGGCGTCTTCCTCGACCACCTGCACAACCCGTCGGTACGCCCCGGCCGAAGTCGACATCGCCAACCCGCCATCATCAGATGCAATTCTGGTGGCGGTAACCCAAGAAACAAACGACTGGAGGGAACCCTACATCGAGTTCCTCACCACCAAAAAGCTGCCAGCCGACGAGGTCCTAGCACGGCGAGTCGTGCGCCGGGCCTCAGCTTACGCCATCATCAACAGCGAGCTCTACAAACGCAGCACATCGGGAGTTTTCCTCCGCTGCGTCGAGCCGGAAGAGGGAAGGCGCATCCTTCATGAGATCCACTCGGGAGATTGCGGCCACCATGTCGGCGCTCGCAACCTGGTCGCCAAGGCGTTCAGGCACGGTTTTTTCTGGCTCTCTGCTCATCAGGATGCAGTCGACATCGTCCGTCGGTGCATCGGGTGCCAGAAGTACGCCCGGCAGGATCACCTACCCGCCGCGGCTCTGAAGACCATCCCTCTGACATGGCCATTCGCAGTCTGGGGAATAGACATGGTGGGCAAGTTCAAAACAGCTCGCGGTGGCATGACACATTTGCTCGTCGCAGTCGACAAGTTCACCAAATGGGTCGAAGTTGAACCTATCAAGAAACTCGACGGCAAGACCGCAACCAAGTTCCTCCAGAAGCTCATCTTCCGATTCGGCTACCCGCACAGCATCATCACTGACAACGGCACAAATTTTGCTGAAGGAGAGATGAAGGCCTTCTGCAAACAAAAAGGCATCCGTCTCGACTTGGCGTCCGTCGCCCACCCGCAATCAAACGGGCAGGCGGAAAGAATGAACCAGACAGTGCTAGCCGGGATCAAGCCGCGACTTCAAGTCCACTGGAGCGAACACCGGGTTGCTGGCTGGACGAGCTACCAGCCGTACTCTGGGGCATCAGAACGACTCCAAACCGTTCCACCGGCTACACGCCATTCTTCATGGTGTACGGGGCGGAAGCCGTCATGCCGACCGACCTCGAGCACGACTCGCCTCGGGTCGCCCTCTACAACGAGGAAGAAAATGAAGAAGCCCGCCTAGTCGGCGTCGACCTCCTGGAAGAAGCTCGCGAACTCGCACTCTCCAGGACGGCGATATATCAGCAAAGCCTGCGCCGCTACCACAGCCGCCGGGTTAGAAGTCGCTCTTTCCAGGAAGGCGACTTGGTTCTTCGGCTCATCCAAAAGTCGAAAGGGATGCACAAGCTCTCGGCACCATGGGAAGGACCGTTCGTCGTTAGCAAAGCGATGGGCAACGGCTCCTACCACCTCGTCGACTTGCGTGAGCCGAACAAAAGCTCCAAGTCGGAAGAGGAGACCAAGCGTCCATGGAACATCAGCCTGCTTCGCCCCTATTATACATAGTATCCATTGTAATGTGTGTAATCAATCAAGGAAATAAAGTCGATACATACCCGGCACGCTCGGGGGCTATCGTTTCGATTCAATCATGCTTTCGAGTCTTTATTCTTCCTACTCACACGTTATATGATTGATGGGTTGTCAAAGAGAGCCGGATGCCATGATGCGCGGCTCACCACTGGACCCCCTGCTCACGAAGCAAAATCACAAAATTGTTGTTTTCTCCCAAGTCGTCAGCTACCCGCACAAAGTGAAGAAGTAGTGCAGCCGGTTCAAACCTAACTTGACAATGAAGCCGCACTCGGACTTTGTCACCATGGGTACCGCGCGCGTCACGAAAAAATCACGCGAAGCACACTTGGCGAGGTCGCACGATCGACTAGCTTACAAAACAAGCGAAAAACAAACAAAGTGACGAAAGCGCACAAAAAACAAGCATGGGAGTGCCAAAACAAAGATTAATAAGCCGCAGAGGCGCACGCTGAAACGCGACCCGGCACATATCATACTTGTTTCATTACATAATATTTTTTCGCCCGCAGGCGACAAACCCTAACTACTTCAAAATAACCCCTCTTTTGAAAGCAGGGGAGCAAACTTCAAGACGGAGGAGCCGCCCGAGCAGAAGACGTCGACGCCTCGTTCGTCGCAGCCGGCGGTGGCAGAGCTGAAGCCCTTTCAAAAAGGTACTCCGACGCCGGCTCCCTGTCCGCCACCTCGCCAAGGTCGTTGCCCTCAGGCACCACGTCGAAGACGAAGTCGTCGTGGTCGACCATCTTGGCAGCCCGGCAGGCGTAAGGGGCGCAGTACTGGAGCACCGGCTGCAGATCGATCTCCCGGCCGCTGCTATCGGTGGGGATGCTGGCCGTGATCTTGTCCACGTTCGTCTGCCTATACCGGCCTCGCACAAGCCCGAGGGCAATGCACGCGCCGGCTCGGGCCGACGACTCCCGCACCCAGGTGATCACCTGGGGCATCAGCTCCAGAACCCGCAACACCTTGCAGACGGGTGCGGGGACACCTTCCTTGGGCGACAGCATCTGGACGACCTTGCTGGCCCGGCCGTGAACGTCACGGGCGAAGACTCCGAGCCGGTGGACATGCTCCGCAGACGTCAGGCCAGCCGTCTCCTCGCCTGTTCAACAAAACAAAAATCAACAACAAGGCCACAAGTCAAGTAGGCACAAACTGCAAAGGGTCGCATGAAATCTTTACCCCAGATGCCAACGGCGAGGGTGGCAAGCCGCTCGGTCAGCTCCTTCATCTCGCGCTCAGCCTCGCGGATTTGCGCTCGAGCTTCTCGAGGTCCTCGCCGTACCCCTTGGTCGCCTGGGTGAGGGCGGCGTCCGCCTCCTCCTTCTGCTTGCTGAGCCGCTCGCAGGATTCCTGCACCGCGGCAAACGCCTGCGTGTGCCGGCTCTCCTGCGCGGCCAGCAGTTGCTGGTGCTCAGCGACGGAGATGAAGCCGTCGCGCGCCTTCTTCAGCTCCTCCTGCAGGCGGCGGGTCTCCTGCTGTTCGGCTTCGAGGAGCCAGGACAGCTCCTGCAGTTCACAACAATAAACAATCAAGAAGAGGCATGGGGGCTACGCCACGGGTTACCTCTACACCAACATTTGCTAACCCGGGGGCTAGCCCCAACAAAAAAAAAATACGCCGAGTCAGGAACCGGGGGCTACGAGTGGCATACACACCCGCCACCGGCCTGCCTCTACATCGACATTGGCAAACCAAGGACTACACTATTCGCCAAACTTTGCATCCAGAAAACTATGAAGACCCAAGCCGCTTTCTACGAACGCGACTCGGGCCTTGGGGGCTACATATACGCTACGGACGCAACAGGTGCAAGAAGGATTCTACGTACCTGGTGCGCATCCATCGCTGTCTGGATGGCGGCTCGGAAGTCAGGCCGGGGCGCAGATGCACCCGGGACGGAGCTCGGGGGCTGGGCAGTCAGCCCACCCGACGAGGAAGCCGTCGCGGTGGCGCGGGTCGTCGTCACCACCAGCGCCGTCTCCGGCAGGCGTGGCATCCACTGTGCCAGCCGGCACGGTGTCATCAATAGTGGCCCCCTCGGGTCGAGGGGGCACAATAACTTCGTCGCCTCCGCCGGCGGAAGGCGGAGGACTCGGCGCTCTCGTGGTCGGCTCCGTGACGTGCGCGGCAGGCTCCGCCCGCTGGGAGTCGCTCTCCAGCGCGTCCTCCATGTCACTGAGGGACGCGTCCTCAGCCCTGCGACACTCGCACGGGTCAAACTCAAGATAGCGTTTCCAGGAACTTTGGATGAGGATCAGCAGCAGACCTGTCACCCGCAGGTGGAAGAGTTGAGGTCCGAACTCCTCGGAAGCGAGGCGCAGGCGGCGAGTCGGCCGGGCCCTCGCAGGGATGTCCCGCAAGGCCTTCTGCCTCCGCTCGGCAACGACGGTGCGCTGCACGGCAGCCCCAGCCGATCGCTCCGGTGGCGGCGGCGTCGGGTTCGCCGACTTGGAGCGCTTGGAGTTGGGCCCGGCGTCCTCAGCCGCAGGCCTACGCCTCCGCCGGATGCGGAGCGGCTGATCATCTTCATCATCATCTTCAGCAGGCGCCGGGTTCTTGGACCCGGCGCGTTCTTCTCTTCCTTCTTCTCCTTCCTCCTCATCCTCAGACAGGATGGGGATCGGTTGGCGGGAGGAGAAGGCGGCCTCGTTGCCATGGTGGCGCTGTCGGCTTCGTCGTCGGAGTCGCGCTCGACGACGTCGTTGGGGCCGGCAAGCACCGTGGGAGCGTCTCCGCGGTCGGAGGCAACCCAACAAGCGATCGAAACTCCTGAATTCGACAAAGCAGGAAGGATCGGTATAAAAAGACCAAGAAAAGGAAAGTTTCGAATCGTCAAGCAAAGGGACTCACCTCAGGAGCCGGATGCTTGGCGGAGTAGGCCTCCAGGCCGCCCACGATCCACTCGGGAGCCGGGTGGACCGTGACACGCTTCATCCGCAGCGTGAATTGCTCTACCGACTCGAACAATGTCGGGTCATGGCGCTGCGGGTCCTTCGTCCCCTTGTACTCGCAGATCAGCGAGGGCCGGTGCTGCAGAGGCGCGATCTTCCTCTTCACCCAAGTGGCGATGAGGTTCAGACCCGTCAGCCCTCCGTTCTTCAGCTCCTGAAGCCGCGCCATCAGCCGGCGCACCATGGGCAAGTCGGCGTCGCGCGGCAGCTCCTGAAGATTGCGAGGCCGGCTCGGCGATGGCGAGAAGCAGGGGATCCCGATCTCGCCGTCAGGCGCCGGCTCCCGCATGTAGAAGCCCGACTTCCTCCAATACACTTTGGAGGGGAGGCCGAGATCCAGGTAGTCGACGTCGCCGCGGACCTGGAAGTTGAGGCCGCCGCAGGGCGCCATGTCGCCGCCCTTCCCCAGCTTGCCGTGGAAGATCCACAGCCACAGCGGGAAGAACGGGGCGCACCCGAAGTAGCCCTCGCACAGGGTGACGAAGCAGGCGAGATGGAGGATCGAGTTGGGCGTCAGGTCATGCACCTGAAGCCCGTAGAAGTCCAAGAATCGCCGGAAGAACTCCGACGTGGGGAAGCCCAGCCCGCGCTCGAGGAACGCGAGGAAGGCGACGAACTCGCCCGGCGATGGCCGCGGGCGAGGATCCGCGGAGGCGATGCGCCACCGACGCTCCGACGCCGGCGGCAACAAGCCCTCGTTGGCGGCTTGCTCCAGCGCCTGCGCCGTCACCGACGACCTCTCCCACTTGTTCTTGGGCGCCACCATCTTGGCCGGAAAGAGGCGGAGGAGCAAGAGTGTCCAATGGCTGCGGCGGCGATGCGGCGAAGAACTCAGGCGCGAGCTGCTGAGAGAGTGACGGCGAGCGCGAGGAAGAAATGGAGAATGAACTCACCAGCCGCACTCCCCTGCCGTTTTAATAGGCACGGTGAGTGGAGCCGTTACCGCAGTAAATGGCGCCGCCCACGTCGTCCACGTCGCCCACTATCGCCACGTCGCACGACGCCTCGATTCCCGCGCGACGCCTCGGTTTCCACGGGAGCGTGCCGAAAAATGCGGCTCAGATTCGGCCACGTCGCTCTGTCACGACGTTGTGGACCGATGGATCGGGCGCGTGCGGGTCAAGGAGCGTCATCATTGCCACTGCTCCATCCCGAGGTGGAGGCAGTCGATGCGCCGTCAAGTCCCATCAATCGACTCGGCGCCAGACAGACAAACACTACAGGACAAACGGTCAAAGATGCCGTGACGTCAGACGGAGAAGGCAAGGAGACAACCCGCACCGAGGCGAGTCGGGATGGCAAACGTCCCGACGGGCACAAGCCGGCATCAAACAAAAACTTGAGTTAGACCGGACGTTAAAAGCCAAAATCCACCACTCCGAGCCGTTGTTTTCTTTTCTCTGTTTCAGGAGTTCGTTCAACGACACGACCCGGCAGTTCGCAAGACGAAGACCAAGCCGGAGACGAGTCCCTGACGAACTCGGGGGCTAATGATGGGGGGATGCCCAACCGGGTAGGCCCAGGACCCCGAGTCGGCCTTCAAGGCCGGGTGGCCCAAAGCCCACCCGGTGTACATCTTCCAGGATACCGGGTCCCCGAGGATCCCGGTATGACGGCTCGGGGAGGCGGCAGCAGATATCTCGAATCAGTCTGCGATTGTGTATCCCGAAGAGTGCGCTCCACGAAGCCGCACTTGTAGGCAGGATAGCTAGCGCCGCCAGCGGAACCCGTCATTCCCTGTAAACCCTAGCCGGCTCCCTATATAAAGCCGGCAAGGAGCAACCCTAGAGGCAGACTCATCTCATTCCATAGCCTCCGGAGCACCCGCAAGCTCTGGTGCGCACACCATTGTACACCCCATTCAGATCCAAATACATACAAGCAGGAGTAGGTCTTTACCTCATACAGAGGGGCCGAACCTGGGTAAACTCTGCGTGTGCAACCTCTCTGTGAATCCTACGTCGCCTGGCTCACACCCGAGTTAAGCCACCCCGTATGGCATCTGCCGTGATTACCCCACGACAAGACCACCACAACAGGTTGGTCTCAATGCCACAACAGGCTCACCTTCTTCTCCGATTAACCGCACCACACAGATTGGTTCACCTTCAACTATCGAAATCCTTCGAGGCAGAATCCGGAGCCTTTACAACAACAACCCGGGGCACAACCCACAACTGGATTGGGATCTCCCGGATGGCTACAAGTGACCACAAAAGGTCTCAACCACCACAATGACGTCTAGGGTCCAAAACCCAAGAGTAACAAGCTCACACACTTTCACTTCCACGAATCATCGTGGAGAGCACAAACCGATCCACAAAAGTAAAGGCAACAACACAAGAAGTGCTCAAGTCCTTCACTCCCAAATCCCACCAAAAGCAATTAATGCTTGTGGGGGAGAAGAGAGGAAGAACAAATAAGAACTCAACAAATGGAACTCCAAGATCTAGATCCAAAGGGTTCCCCTCACTTAGAGGAGAGATGGATTGGTGGAAATGTAGATCTAGATCTCCTCTCTCTTTTCCCTCTAATTGGAGGTAAGAATCATGGAGGAATAGAGAGAAATCCAAGCTCAAGAAGGTTAACAACGGGGGGCTTTTTCGTGCTCAAGAGTCAAGAGCTTGTCTCTTTGGGGAAGAAGGGGGCTTTTTATAGGACCCCACGAAATAGAGCCGTTGCTGAAAAAACGGGGAACCGGATATTCCGTTTCAACTTTGGACCGGAATTTCCGCCCCAAACGGGGAGCCGCGCAACTGTTGAAACCTTCTGATGGTAGCCGGATATTTCCAAAAGGATCGGAATATCCGGTTTTCTGAAAACTGACAGAAAAAGCAAAACGAAAACTGTAATAACTTTTTCATCCGGACTCCGATTTCGATGATCTTGGGCTCGTTGAAATCGCAACGAAGAGCTCTTAAAGATCATGTAGAGAAACATCATAGTCCATCATGTGAGGAGGAAGCCACAAGGAGATAGTTTGACCTCTCATAGAAAAGACAAACCGGTAAAACTTCCAACATAAAAAACGCAACAAGATATGCATATGAAATCCGTTTTTGATGAACTAGAGCTTGGTATGGAGATGAAAACAAGCTCTAAATTCTCAAATGAATAAAAGCCAAATAGAACCAAGAAAGATGATATGCCAACTATGCAAAGGTTTGAGCTCTCCACAAAGATGCGATCAAGTTACTCACTTGAGAGCCCCTCTTGATAGTACGCCGTCTATCCTATAACTCGGTCTCCCACTAACACCATGAGACCGGTAAAATGGAAACCCTATAAAGATTATACCATTGCATTGCGCATTCCACTTGAGGTAGATGACGACGATCTTGATCTCTTCAAGTGGACCACCTTTCTTGATTGCGCTTTGCTTAGTGAAGACTCATATATCGCTCCCCCATACACCACTATGGGAGAGCCTCTCTTACACACATATTCACTTGACCATTATCTCCAAATGGGTGACAAGCTTCAAGCATAAGATTTCTTCGAGATGCTTCTCTTGAACTTGCACTTCATCTTCTTCTCTTAATATATATGATGACTTGAATATTGCTTTGATCATCACTTTATTTTCTTCTTTCGATCTTGATACCAACACATGGTGTTCAAGCATTGCCAATGGACAAGCCCTACAAGGATAGCTCAATGCAACCATTAGTCCATAGAGATTGTCATTAATTACCAAAACCACACATGAGGGCACATGCACTTTCACGTCTCCACCCTACAGGTTCGATAACGTGTAGCTATAATTAGATGTGCTCATCTAATCACTGGCCAGGGTCAGGTCCATGGACAACCTGAATAACTGCTACTGTATGCGAAGACACTCTGTTGAACCTGTTGGCTATTTAATATATCATTCCATTACTCGCGATACCAAAACTTCGCCCGAGATATAGATCCGTGGATGACACCATGAATCACTCATTGATTCATTACATCTTTGTCTATCTCGTTAACCGGCAAGTTTCCTTTACTCATTTCCGAATTATGATATCCCACACCGTGTACCTTCACCATGCATTGTCTGCAGAACATATTGGATACCTTTTAATACTATCATCGTATCGGCATATTGATAGGAGACAGGGGTCCTCTAGCCGACGGTAGAACGTGGGGGTAGAAGGTGGAGTCGTCCGGGTCGAGATTAACACGGCAGTTTACCCAGCTTCAGTTTCCACGGCAGTGGTGGAGCCCTACGTGCTGCTATAAATCACTATATGGCGAATTGTCGTGTTACAGGTTACAATGGTGTATGTTATGTGTTGTCCTAAAGGCTGCCCGTAGGCTGGCTTATAAAGGCGGCCAAACCTAGGGCTTACAAGGGAAGACTTAACCGGCAAGTAAATAGAGTCCTATCCCTAGTCGGCAGAGTTGCCGCCTTCCATCTTGGTCTCGTGGGCCTGGTGGGTTTCGTCTAGAACCTTCTCCCTTGTCGGCCGCCATCTTCCTTGTCGTCAGCTTGCTGGACCGCCGATGTCAGGCCACCTCCACCAAGCCGGATTGATCCATGTCAAGGATACCCCCACTTGGTATATCCCCAACAAATACCGACTGGGCCCATGGCGTATCTCTCTAATCACCGAGGAGTAATTTCCCATCTCAGAACATTAGGATATATGCATCCCTTGGTAATCACCCAGTGACTGTTGTTTTGACCACCCAGTTACGGTTGTGGCGTTGACAGTACCAAAGTAATTCTTCTAGTATGACCCTAATAACCTCATGGTTGCAGGATATGCTATATAATAACCTTACTGTGATAATGCTAAGGACAAAAGGACAATTTAACGAAATCTCTTAGCATACCATAACTTAGGTCTACCCGGCCATATTATTATCTAATAATATGCCACTTATTGATGCTGACTCAAACAATGTCCATGACTAGGAAGACACAGTCATCTAGCAATCAATAAATTAGTCTATAAAAGAATTAGGGTACATTTTACGTGTTCATATTCTCTACACATGCGAGTGGGCTTTCCTCTGAATCACATATTCATGAACCACCGCAGTTATAGCATAGAGAACACAAATCATGATTAATGAATCCGATGTATAAATACATTGCCTTTAATTTGGGCATAGATCCAACAGCGCGGGCCCACCTCTGGCCGCGTCTGGCCACCCAGTGTGGCCTCCTCGACTGCCCTTTGGACTCCGTCTTCGTATCTTTGTAAAAATCCCCTCCGTGAAATTTCGTCCAATTTAGAGAATATTTCCCGACTAACTTTTCTAAAACAAAAAGACAACAGAAAACAGGAACTGGCACTGTGACATCTTGTTACCAGGTTAGTCTCAATTATGTATAAAAATGATATAAATTCTAAATAAAACATGTAGCATTTGATATAAAACAAGTATGAAACATAAAAAAAATATAGATACGTTTGAGACATATTAGACAACGCGTGGTGTAAGCGGCGAGCAGTCGTGCAAGGCGCTTCTCAAAAAGTACATGATCACAAGAGCGACTGATTCCGGAGACCCGCTCTCCCGTTCACCGGTGCACGGCGACGCTCGGGATGGGTAGACTATTGTAGCGGCGCAAGACACGAGAGTTGGTAACCTAAGTACGCACACAGTGTAAGGCATCATATCAGGGTGCAAGCGGGACGACTCGCGGAAGGCCACGCGTACGCCGTGTATGCCACTATTCACACGCAGTATGCCGCGGAGTAGCCGTGTATGTGCTGCGGCTCTTTGCGACGCCGCGCGCGTACCTACGATCGCTAGTCTAGTCTAGCTAGCTCAGCTCGCTCGCGCCGCGTATGATCGCTAGCTGCTATGTACGATCGCTAGCAGCTAGCTAGCTTGCGCCGTGAATTGTCTGCTCGCTAGCTAGCTTGCTAGCTTTTTTTTTTTGTCTCGGTAGCAACATAGGTTTCTGATTTCTAGAAAATCAATTCACTGAAGGCAATGACTACAGAATATTCAAAGATCAACTGATTTTTAAAAGATTAATTCATTGAAGCCAATAACTACAGATCAACTCACCGAAGACTAACTCAAGGCAATAACTACAGAATACATATCACAGTTTCTGTTTCATGAGGAAAGGCTCAAGCTTTTGGAGTTTGCTCTCCGTAGTAGATGTAACACCAGTGAATTATCAGCTAGTATTTCTTCAATCCCGACTTTTGAAACTTCAAAATCATCGTTTAAGAGTGCTAGCTGCTCTGAAGAACCATCATCACCAGTGAAGGTAAGGCGCATGCTCGATGTAGGCAAAAGGCCGAGGCTCAGCTTCCCTCTGTACATAGGAAAGGAGTACATATAAGACTCCAACAGTAGATTGCAACATTTTATTCAGCATTCCCTAGTAAACTCTCAACAGCTACTGCATATATATATATATATATATATATATATATATATGTATATATATACTCCTGCTATTCTAGACTCCCTTCTAGAATAACTATTCTGGACAATTTTATGAACTTCCGAGTTAATAATAGGTGAACTTCCGGATGGAACACTTAGATTCAGTGAGTTTTTCCATCGTGGTTTTGAAACCGTTTGTCGGATTGAAGCATATGATACGGCGTTGGAAAGGTACAAAAAATGCGCACATTTTTCACTTCTACAAGATTTTGAAATTTGTTACGGTTTTAAAATAATTTTAAATATACGAAACACAGTTTTTCACGTATTTTCCACGTTTTCGTACTGTTTTAGACACCATTTTCAAACCGTTTGTCGGATTGAAGCAAATGATACGCCGTTGGAAAGATATGAAAAATTCACACCTTTTTCACTTCTACAAGATTTTGAAATTAGTTACGGTTGTAAAGTAATTTTAAATATAGAAACACTGATTTTCGCGTATTTTCTTCGTTTTCGTACTGTTTTGGACGCCATTTTCAAACCGTTTGTCGGATTGAACCAAATGATACGCCGTTGGAAAGATATGGAAAAACCGCATCTTCACTATCTCAGGTCAATTTTCGTAATTCATCACGGAATAAGAGCAGTTTGAAAAATAAACGATTCTGTTTTTCTGAAATTTAAGTCCAGCGGAAAGTATTTTGGAAATTACTTTCAAACCGTTTATCGGATTGATGCAAACGATATACCATTGGAAAGCTACGGAAAATGCGCAACTTTTCTATGTCTAGCAAATTTCAAAATTTCTTACGGTTTAAGAGCAGTTTGAAAAATCGTCATTTCTGTTTTTTAACTTTTATGTCCAGCGGACGGTTTTTGTGCAATTATTTTCAAACCGGTTATCAAAAAGTAACAAATGATATGGCGTTGGAAAGATATTGACTATGCGCAACTTTTTCGTATAGAAATGTTTTCAAAATTCATTACGGTTTTTGATTAATTTTGAAAATACAAAAAACGGAGAAACGAGAAGACATTGGAATAACAGAGTATAATGAACTTCCTTTATATGCGGTTGTGAACTTTCGTTTAGTCTGTTGGTGAACTTCCATTAGTCTGTTAGTTAACTTCCGATCGCGATTTATTTTCACGCGGATAAGTTGAAAGTTTTCTGCCGAAAAAAATGAACTCCATGCCCCACACGAATTGAACTTTCTGGCAATGTAAAATTGAACTTCACGGCCACGCAATTTTTACCATCAATTTTTTCTAACATCATTTTTTTCTAACAAAATGTACTACCTGAAAATGTTAACTTCTAGCGCCTGATCGAGGTGAACTTCCGACGCGTTCACAGTGAACTCCCTACGGTCTTTAGTGAACTTCGGATTTGATCGAAACTAACAAAGTATCTTACAACATGTTCGAGGTGAACTTCCGACAATGTCAAAACGAACTCCTCCGCGGTCTGAACTGAACCTCCTTTTTTTATTTACTCTTGTAGGAATTTTATTTTTATCGGTAGGAAATAAGTGAACCCTGGGAATGGACGAATTGAACTCCCCTATTAATCATCCACAATTAAAAAGTAAACTTGGTTTTGAAAACGAACATTTTTAGAAATATATGAACTCGTCGAATTATTGGGAAAATGAACTTCGGCTGTGCACAATGTGAACTTCATGGCAGTGAGAACGTGAACTTCTCTACATATATTAGGGGTACTTCCTGTCGCGTTATAATTCTTTTACTGGCGTACTGTTTTTGTGTGGACTTCAATATTTAACAGTCTAAACTTCCAAATTTGTTTCTGCACCACGTATGAAGCAATACAACAGTCAACCAACGAATTCCTACAAAATAAACTTCACGATAGGTAACCCGACAAAACTGAAACCAGGATAACCAAATACAATACGACGCTACAGTAGTTGTAAAAATCTAGAGTAGAGATTTACTGTATTTTCAGAGATGAGTATTCAGATCCAAACTTGTTTGAACATCACTAAAATATATGGTACTAGCAGCTAGTATTTGACATGGGCAAAAGCTGAAAAAGGTGTGTGCACAACCTGTACTAGATGTCATTTGGTATAACCCTCATCAACACAGTACACCGAAACATTTTCTCCAAGCCTCCGTAAAAAAATTGGACACGCATGGCCTGCAGAAGTTAAGAAGAAGCACACCGGCAGCCAGAACTAGCAGCGACAGTTTCTTCAGAGATGGAGAAATCCATCTCAGCGGCTGTGCGGGAGCAGGTGGCATACGGGAGGTTCAGAGGCAACTTTCTGAACTGCGATTTCAAAAGTAGGTGAACTTCCGGTCGCAATTTTTGAACCGTTTGTCGGAATGAGACATGAAATATACCGTTGGATAGCTATGAAAATTGCGCACCTTTCTCTTGTTGACATGTTTTCCAATTTCGGTACGATTTTAAAACAATTTTAAATATACTAAAGATTGTTTTCGCGGATTTCTCCGTTTTTTACTGTATTTTGGACGCTATTTTCAAACCGCTCATCGGATTGATGCAAACGATATGCCGTTGGAAAGTTATGGAAAATCCGCACCTTTCATATCTCAGTACTTTTTTCCAAATTCGTTACGGTTTAAGAGCAGATTTAAAAATACTAAACATTGTTTTCGCGGATTTCTCACTTTTTTACTGTATTTTGGACGCTATTTTCAAACCGCTCATCGGATTGATGCATACGATATGCCGTTGGAAAGCTATGGAAAATCCGCACCGTTCATATCTCAGTGCTTTTTTCCAAATTCGTTATGGTTTAAGAGCAGATTTAAAAATAAACGATTCTGTTTTTTGAACATTAATGTCCAGCGGGCTGTTTTTTGGCAATTATTTTCAAACCGCTTATCGAAAAGTAACAAATGATATGGCGTTGGAAAGATATTGACTAGACGCAACTTTTTCGTGTGGAAATATTTTTAAAATTCGTTACGGTTTTGGATTAATTTTGAAAATACGAAAACGGAAAAAACGAGAAGACAGATAGTAATGAACTTCCTTTTTATACGACCATTAACTTCCGTTTAATCTGTTACTAAACTTCCGTTTAGTCTGTTACTGAACTTCCGATCGCTAATTCGGGTTAATTAACTTCTGGGTTATTGAACTCACTAGCTTTCTAAACTTCCGTTTTAATTCTAAGTGAACCTCACGGGATAAACTTCCGTTTAATACGAAGCGAACGTCGTCCGGTGAACTTCGTGGCTGAACTTCCGTTTTAATACGAGACGAACTTCGCGACTAGACTTCTATTTAATACGAGGTGACGTTCGCGTGGTGAACTCCCGTTTAATATGAAGTGAACTTTTTATTAATTTCAAAAGTGAAATTGTTATGTGGATTTTTAATGTACGGTGAACTTCTAAAAATTACCAAATGAACCTCGTGATACAATAAACATGAACTTTTTTTTTGTCGCGCATGAATTTTATTTTCAAATATGAACTTTTTGCAAACCATCTTGTTTTTCATAACTTCTCGCGATTTGTAAATGAACTTCCTATTATTTATTAAGATGAACTTCTTGACAGACGATTTTTTGTCTCTAAACTTCTCTCGATGCATAAGTGAACTACCTATTAATTTCGCAAGCGAACTAATTGACAAACCATCTCTCTTCTGAACTTATCACGATATGTAAGTGAACTCCGATTAATTTCGCCAACGAAGAGAACTACCCGCAAAACAGTAGATATAGTTTTTACAACTCTTTGATGAGAAATAACGGGAGAGCAAAATGTAGCTTTCCACCACAACGCTGATTTTCTCCTACTTTTTTCTATTGCCACCGCACATGCTCTTTTCTTCTCTACTATCACTTCATCCGTTGCATCATCCAAAAGCAAAGCTAGCAAATAATTCTTTTTTATTAGCGTAGCCCAATCCTTGCCTTTGACCACCGCTATCCAGTTGGAGACTAATCTGATATTCTCTGTGCTCCACCGGCTGCATCACGCGAAGAAGCTAAAACTGATAAAATGGGGGACAGCACGACATGGAGGTTCAGAGAAGAAGCTCGAGACGAATCGAGGCACCTCCTCGAGGAGACGCACGGGGCGGCGGCCGGGCCGTGCAGGCCATGGGGGAGGCGCGCGGGGAGATGGAGGCGGTTCTGCCGCCGGTGGGGAGCGCGGAGGCGCGGCCGTTGCTGCTGATGGTCACGACGGCGGCTGCGAGCGCCTGGGCCAGGGCTGCAACCCTATTCGAAGTACTACACCACCAATCCACGGAAACAATTGGCAGTTTCAGCAGCAAATACAACAGTTTAGAACTTCAGATCGGTGGAGATGGGAGGTCCAGCAGTGGCGCACGGGAGGCAGAGGCCAATGGGCCGGGCACTCAGAAGGAGAGGCAAGCACGCAGCGGTTGTTGCCTGCCGCTGGTGGGAACAGCGGAGGTTCGTACCTTCTCGCCCGGAGGTCCAGATCGTGGCGTGCGGGGAGGAAGATGGTTCGGCCGCGCGCGCGATGCAGAGCAAGGGGATGGCACCACCCGGGCCGCGGGATGCAAACGACCTCCGCCACGGCGCCCATGGCTAGAGGGACCGAGAACGGCGCGAAGTGCATTGGGCGGGATGCAGGGGAGGTCCACGGCCGCCGGCGACCGCGCGGGAGGCTGGGTTAGATGCGGTGAACTCCCAGGACGGAGGAGGTCGGGGGCCCTCCCAAGGCGGCGCGGCGCAGATGAAGGTGATCCCCCCGGGCGACGCGCTTGGAGGAGTAGCTCGCAGGAGATAGGGGAGGCCATCCACCGGCGTGTAGGTGGCAGAGGAGGCCGTCCGTCGGCACGCAGGAGATGCGGGGCGGATTCCTAGCCGGAGAGGCACCCGGAGCGGCTTCTTCGCCAGGACGGGCACAGGGGCTGCTTCCTCGTCGGGAGGCGCGAGGGGGCGGAGGTCGCCGGGTCGGGGCCCTCCCGGGGCGGGGCGGCGCGATTTGAGGTGGAAGAAGGTGGGGGAGGGGATCGAGTCGTGGGGTGGTGGGATCGGGTGGGCTGTGGGTTGACCGGTTCGGTTCATTAGTTTAGTGCCTAGATTGTGATAAGAAAAGTTGTCTAGAATAGTTATTCTAGAAACACTATAGAGGTTGTCTAGAATAGTCCTGTCCTATATATATATATATATATATATATATATATGTCCAAACCAATTCAGAAAACCTGCATGTCTACTACTGAAGCATGACATTAGCATCACATTTGTGTTCTAGAACAGGGAATATACAGGAACATTAGAACTAGCAGAGTAATTTTGAGGTAGAGCAGATAATGCAAGATTGCAATGGAACCTTAATTGCAGAACCTGAACAGGAAGTGACTAGTGTTACTACTGTCTGACAACACCAAATACTGAAACCACCATCAATACACCAAATACTCAAATGCTGGTAGAAGTAAAGATGAGATGTCGGATACTTTGAGCCTGAAAGGGTTTGTGTTGCTACGTAGAAGACCTCCAACACCATCAATACAGCTGCACCCAATTCCCACTCAGAGTTCAAAGGAGCAAACGTGTACTCTTTGTCTTGATTTTCTACGGAAAGGAATGCATTCCGAAGGGGTAAAGCTGCTTCAAGCATCAGGAAAGTTGAATTCCAGCGGCTGCTCACATCTGGACAAGGACTAGTTGCAGGTAGTCCTTCTTGGACGATTATTCCAACAAACTTCTCAACTCTTGATTGTGTGGCTCACAAACCAAAGAGTAGACAACAAATCACAAGAATAAAAACTTGGTCATACCTTGCGAATTGATCGCTCTTGTATCTGGAGAAAGATCTTCAAGGAAAGGGGGAGCTAATTGAGAACACCTTGGTGGCTGTGGTGTCTTAGGTGAACCAACCATACTTGCTCTATTCACTGCTTCCTTTTTCACTGCTGCAGATTTGAGAAGGAAATTAACCCCGGTGAACTCGTTGCTTGCATTGGAGATCGTATTCCTGTACTAGCTGACTTTCTAGATGCCTATTAAACAAAGAGATATAATAAGTATATTAGACATATGTGGAGCAGGAGACTAGAAACCAGAAGCCAACCATGTCCACATCTACACACATTGCAAAATTCATGAAAAACATTCAGAGTAGAGGATAGTACAAAAAAGGCATTACTTTCTTACTACAGATGAAATTACCAATGAGGCGAACAGAGATGGGCAAGAACTATCTCTTACATAAACAAACCCATAACGAATATGAGTTTAGCTCTCACTAGCTGGTAACATAGCTTACGTTACGAAAAAAGAAACTGAACTAGTGCAGAACTGCAGACCAATAACTCTATGCCCACGAAATTGAGACAATGGATAAATCTAAATCAATTTACGGAGTAAAATCCATCTAATGCATGAAGTGTGTTGTGTTTTGTGTCAAATATTGTGTACGTGTTGGGTTAGGTTTGGATTTGAAGTTGTATTAGGTGTGGTAGGTACGAGTAGTGTTCGAGTCGAACTCTTGTAACCTGGGCCTCCCATATAATGAGGGGAGCACTAACGTGTAACCTATGATGACTTGATAGCAACAAACACGCATGGGGAGCCGGCGGCTTGTGCCGGCGCCTAGGGCGGCCAGGGTTGCGGTATCAATGGGGAGGTGCGCCCGTAGTCATGCCCCGCAGATGTAGGCGAGTTCGCCGAACTGCGTTAACAAATCTCAGTGTCGTCATCGTGCTGTGATTGCTTCGTGTTCTTGGTAGATCAATTTTGCGCCTACGACGGTAACAATTGGTATCAGAGCGCGATTGAAGGCTGCAGATCGTTGATCTAGAGGAGTCAAAGAATTGATCAGTCGATCTGGATTGTAGATGACATCCGCGTCGTTGTATCAGAAGCGGATCGACAGGGATCGGAGTTTTCGACGATAAGCAATCAGATCAGATCATATTTGTGTTGGATGCGGCGAGTGACGACGTGATGGAGCGTGTCGTGAGGATCATGCATACACAGGGTGCTGGACAGTGCGCAGACGAAGGTGGACTGGGCACAGGGTGGAGTATGGGTGCAGTCGGATACGTTCGGCTGGGTCGGACTAGACAGTCTGACAGATCGACAGGAGGTCAGTCAGACAGAAGACGGTGAAGATCGGCGACAACGACGTAGGAGCGTGAGGGCTGATGGTGTCCGTATTCTATGGTGTGGAAACACGTGGCGCATGGATATGCGTGCTTCGACATGCGGTGGCGCAGGGCCGATTCAAGATGGAGCGCTTATGGGATCTTGAGGTAGGCGGGGCGCGGGGTGGATTGATCATCTACCAAGGAGTCATGTTGAAGGTGGAGCTGGAGTCTCTGGCGGAGATTTCACTCGGCTGATGGAGGGGCTGCGGCGTAAGTGCACGGAGAGTCGAAGCCTAGTCAGCGGGAAGGCGAGAAGCACGTTGGTCGGACTGGACGTCAGGGTTCGAGAGATACGTGGAACTCGGCACCGGTCGCGTATGACTGGTGGTTGTCTGCAGTGGGGCCTGAGGTGGTGTGGGTGCGTGACCCAGTAGATCTTGGCCAAGATTGCGGATGCTCGACGCGGTAGTAGCAGCGAGGCGTGCGGTAAGCACGAGACACGGCGACAGACCAGGACACACACGGTCAGACATGTGGTCAGATAGGTGTGCAGGTGTGCTGAATCAGTGTTGACGAGTATCGGATTCAAGTTGGTGACTGGGTCTATGGACATTGACGCGTCAGGTGATAGACAGGAGTCAGCCATAGGGAATCTAAGAAAGTGTTGGAAAGTCTGCGATGTCTGAAGCTTGGAGAGTACATGGCCATATATTCTGTAATGTTCAGTGCACATGGCAAAGTGCAGGTGACTAGATACAGAAGGAGGCAGAGTGCTATAGCGGTGGGACATGTAGAAGACTATCCAGGATGAGACGACTGTGAATTTGATTCAAGGTGACTAAAAGGCGACGGTGAAGTTTCTTCAAGTTGAAAGCATTTTTTTACGCAGACTACTGGTCGGTGTGTGATGATATTGAAACAGGAAGAAGGGACTATAGTTGCAGGTGGAGTCATGTGTAGTCTGGGAGTAGCAGTGGAGCTCATGGAGACAACTCAAGTCCGGAGTACATGGAGGTTTGACGCATTGACGAATTCAAGGTGGTGGACAATATTCGCCAAGGTGGAGTTTGTTGTGTTTTGTGTCAAATATTGTGTACGTGTTGGGTTAGGTTTGGATTTGGAGTTGTATTAGGTGTGGTAGGTACGAGTAGTGTTCGAGTCGAACTCTTGTAACCTGGGCCTCCCATATAATGAGGGGAGCACCACACGTGTAACCTATGACGACTTGATAGCAACAAATACGCAGGGGAGCCGGCGGCTTGTGCCGGCGCCTAGGGCGGTCAGGGTTGCGGTATCAATGGGGAGGTGCGCCCGTAGTCATGCCCCGCAGATGTAGGCGAGTTCGCCGAACTGCGTTAACAAATCTCGGTGTCGTCATCGTGCTGTGATTGCTTCGTGTTCTCGGTAGATCAATTTTACGCCTACGATGGTAACAAAGTGAACCAGCAAAAAATACACTGAGGCAAACAACCTAGGGTGACAAACCAAACTACAAGTTCAGGATGCTATTGAATAGTTGCTATAATCATAACAAGAAAACTTATCATACAGAGGGACATAAATGCGTAACAGATTCAGTTAGAGTGACAAGTCGAGCTAGGGTGTGTAGTACACGCTAAATTATAGCCCAGCTGATGCTAAATTACATATGTTCATCATGACGAAGCTGAACATGCATCGATCAATCCTAGCCTAAATACAAACTGAGACACAATTGCTTTGAAGCCAAACTGAACTACAGGTTCAGTTAGCATCTAGGCGAGGTCAGCCAAAAGAAAATGTTCAATTACCTTGATGATTGAGGGGACGAGGGAGCTGCCGTTGGGGTTCTTGCGCTTCCCGCCGCCAGCGTCTGTGCGTTGTGGTTCGCCGCCATCGAATCGAGGCAGGGAACCGAGGGAGAGGGACCCGGAGGCGGAGGAGAAGGGCGGCCCCTGGGCCTGGAGGCGGAGGAGGAAGGGCGGCCCCCGGACCTGGAGGCGGAGGGGGAAGGGCGGCCATGGCGGCGGGCGCAAGAGGAGCCCTACTGAGGCGGCGGTCGGCGGGCGCGAGAGAAGACCTCCCCTCCGGCGGCGGTCTGCGTCCGTGCTCCTCCACCCTGAGCCCTCTCCTGCGTCCGTGCTCCTCCACTGAGCCTTATCCTGGAGCTCCTTCGCGGCGCGACGCGGCAGCTACGGGACGGCCAGCATAAGCCGTTTGTTTTTCCCCTGTTCCGTGGATGCTCGCGTTTGTACGTAAGTAGGCTGAAATTAGCGGCGCCGCGGTCGGCCCACTACCGCTTGCACCCTGAGCATCATATAGTGCGGCTCGGGAAGTAGACGTGTGTTGACCACGTCGCACACGTTCGATTCGGTTACAACAGCCCACTAGGAGCGACCCAAACTAGCTAAGCTCTACATGTACGCTAACAACTCAGTTTTTCCGAACAACAAAAATATAGACAAACGAGACGCGACTTGATTCACCAACGAACATGGTACAACTGCTCTCCAACTAACATGCAAAAAAAAACTGCTCTCCAACCTTCCATGTGGGAATAAATATTAGCACCCACCCGTTACCATGCACATGGGCTATTCAAAATTTCAGAAATTACTTATTGGGCTGCCCACAAATGGGTCCAAATTGTAACAAAAAAGAAAGATATTTAAACTGAGATAAGAGAGAGCTCTCACAATATGTTGGATGTGTAATTCAGTCGACACCGAGGCTGCAAGCACCAGCAACCGAAATGGCCACCCGAGGCCAACAAATGCGACATGCTGCAACATCGAACCCCTTCTATTTCTTCACTCGCGGTATGGCGCCGAGAAGTTTGTGCCTCCATCCATACCTTCTGTCCCTAAGAGCATTTCTAGCAGAACCCGCAAAATAGTTTTGCAGTTCACGCAACTCACGGTTTTTTGCTCAGAACGCCGCGCAGCGGAGCAAAACCCGCAAAGCAGAACCGCAAAACAGAATATTCTGTTTTGCGGTTCTGCTTTGCGGGTTCTGCTCCGCCGCGCGACGTTCAGAAACTGCATTTGCAAAACAGTAAGATAGGCATGAATAGCATAAAAATGGAATGATAAATAAATTAGACCTAAATTATAAAGATTCATATTACAATAGTAGGATATTATGAATCCTCACAAATAGTTTATTACAATAAAAGTTTGAATCACACTAATTAAACAATAATCCAAATCGAAGATGTTGTAGAATAACAATATTGTTTGAATCAAACATGACTCAAATGAACTAAAAAAAATAGCTACTGCCCATGCAGCTGCCAGATGTGTTCAACCAGGTCTAGCTGGAGCTGGTTGTATTCGTCCTTGTCCTCTATCTCACGGTAAGTCGGCATAGTCAGCCGGGACGCCATAGGCAATGACTCTCATTGCGGCGGAGATCTTCTGGTACGCGCTGAAACCCATCAAACCCGCGGCATTCCGGCGACGGGTAAAGTACCGACACTTCGCCTCGCAAGCTTCTACTATCTTCACGAAAAGAGAGCGGCGCATACTGTACCTTCTTCGGAAGATGTGAGCCGGGTACGTCGGGATTTCGGCGAAGTAATCCCGCATGAGAAGCTCGTTGCCGTAGAAGCGGTTGCGCGGTATGCAAAGCCGGCCAACCTTGGATCCTTGCCGCCGCTTTGCATACCGGTCCTCAAACTCCTTGACGGCGAGGACGGCGACCACCATTTGCTGCCGCCGGCTTGCGAACAGCGCCTCCACATCGGAGTCGTCGGAGGAGGACGAATCGGAGAGCACGAGCTCTTCCTCCGGGCTCAACTCCATCTGAAATGGGCAAGGCATACTCAGTACCTACTACTACGGCCGAAATCGAAGCGAAATCGAGCGGAATTAGACTCACCGGCAGATCGGCGGCGGCGCAGATTTCCGTTCTCCGCGGACGCGGCTAGGGGAAACAGGCGGAAGGGGACCTCCACGGCCGGGGTTGCTCGCGTGCGGCGGGGCGCCGTCAGATGCGGCCGGGAAAGGGAGGGATTCGCAGGCGGCGGCGCTGGCGGCGGCGGCGGCTGCGAGTTGGGGAAGAAGAGAGGAAGAACGCGTGGTGAAAACTCCCACCCGCCAACCGCTTTGACCAAATGCAGGGGCCCCTAGAATCGGCGCCGAAATCCGCGAAAACTCGGTTCGGAGGCGCGGATTCACGGGGCCCTGCAAAATCTTTTGCGGGTTGGGTAAATTTGCGGATTCTGTTCTCCGCCGTTTTGCGGTTTTCAATCCGCATCGGACGGTTATTATGCGGGTTTGACTGTTTTGCGGGTTCTGTTAGAGATGCTCTAATTCCACCGTACCAAACTTAATTACGTACCTAGATTGATCGAGGAAGTAGTCTGTTCAGGAAATTGTGTAGATGCTGCTTAGATTGGTGTAGGAGTGGAGATGGATTCAGAGTTTGCAAAGGCACTCGCTAGCCGCGTGAAAAGGTGCCAAATGTTTTGATTAGTTTTATCTCATAGAAAGTGTCCTATCATATTCATAACTTTGTAGTCCCCTTAAACTTTGCATGGTTTAACAGAGATTGAACGTAGTGATTAATCGGATAAGAGTTTCAGAGTGATTTTACTACATTGTGTTGACCCACAAATGAATAGAAAGGTAATCTGTTGTGTTTTTCTATATCATCGCAATGAAGCACTTGATTCGTTACACGTGGAAAATACATGCATCCATTTCTAAATTATTGAGCAACCATAGAAGATAAATATCTATTTATTGCCACGTTCCACATAGTTGATTGGAATTCAAATTGCGTGCCTAGTATTACTTAGTGTTAGTCATCGAAAGTGAAGCACAAAATGTCAATTATAGAAATAGTTCCATGCTGATATGCCAAAATGCATACAAAAGTATAATTTGGTGTGGCACATCTTGAAGTCGCGGGCTCCACATAGCACATTTTTTATTTTTTGAAATCGTCATTTTGAAGTTTCAAAACATTCTGAAAAAAATCCTTCAACACTGAATAATTTCATATTTCGGCCTACACAAAAATGAAAAATCCTGACGGAAGGTTTTCGAAATTTGCATTGTTTACTACTTCAAATCCAGAAAATTGTCATTTTTACACAAACTAAAAATATATAATATTCACATTGTTTTGTTGCACACTAGTAGAAGGCGTAATTATCCACATTTAGTATTTTTTCAGAAATTTAAAAATTTAGTATCTTTTGAATTCTCTTTTTTTAAAATGGGCTTCATGGTGCCCATCCTCCAAAATGATGTGGCACATCGCATTCAATGCTTACACTAGCTATTTATTTGGTGATGCTGTGATTTTGTTTAGATCGTATTTTGTTGCTTTTGTTCCTTTAGCAGTGGAGTGATTGCTCAGGTTTGTTAGGTAACTATGTGGCACCATTGAGTATATGAGGACTTCTTGGCTCACCATGTTTTTATATAGTGTAGTTTCACTTTAGGATGCAATTTATGAACCTTATGCCACTAGTAATCAAGCACGTGCACATGCACATTACATATCATCGTGTGATGCTACTAAACGCAGTTCTACGAACTTCACATGAACTTATTTTAATTTAAACTAAACCGGTGAATCATTACCAATTTGTTGTCAAAAAATTATACACAAATATTTATTTATTTTGTTTTGAAAATGGAATAGCAGAAATAGAATCAAATATTGAAATGTTGATCCATCAATTTCATTACATACCTTGGTTCTAACCAGAATGCAATAACTCTAAGCAACTTCGTTGCAGTCGACTCTAATAGACTAAAGAACATGCTTCTATAAAAATTGGAAGCTGCATGGGCCGAGGCGCCGAGATTCTATAGAAAGAGCACAACATGCTATATATGTGAAGCGTTTCACATCTACTTTATGCCAAAAACATCCTTGTGTTCAATTATTAAATCTCCTGCACAATAATGCTAAAGCTTGAGAGGTTCTCTTGATTTTTACTACAATCACCGAATTACCAAGTTAATTCGAATGTGCATATAACACAGTTGTGTTCAATCATTTAATTTCCTGCACAAAAACTGACAATTAAACCCCAGAGAGCCTTTGAGGAATCCCTGTCTTCCATTTCTACATAAATGGTGCTATATATATAATAATATATATGGACTATGGTGCTATATATTGTTTGTGTTAGTTGAGATATCACAAAATGTCGTGTTAGTTGAGATATCACAAAATGTCTTCTCATTCCTACATAAATGGTGCTATATATTGTTTGTGTGATATCTGAATACTATGCCTGACTGCATTTCACTACAATCATGTACAGTACAAATGAATCCATGAAAGCTGACCTGCTAGACCTATAATTTTCATTTTAGGCATTCGTACAAACACCGGACACGCACCACCAAAAACTAGTGTAGTTCTTTACTTCTTTACATTTTCTCTTGTTACTTATGCAAGGAAGCAAATAGAAAGTGTGTTTGGACATTGGGAGAAGCCATACCAGGGAACAGGGCCAGAATCATGCGAACAAGGACAATCGTGCATGCAGGGAAGCCACTTAGGCCTTCCACAACGTGATCGATGCCCAATGCATAAAAAGGTTGCCAACACATCACCGATGCCTAGAAGAAAATTTGAGGCACCGGGCTCACAACGTGAGAACTCTGGCCAGCAAAAAGTAGACGGACCCACAACGTGATAATAAATGGATTGGCCTAATCTTCACCGCACGAATCCTCTTTGCATGTCATGCCACTGCTCGCATAGTAGACAAATACTAATATTCTATTGGATGGAGAGTTTGAGCATCGGAGCACCTAGCTGCTCCGGTTCCTCAAAAAAAATTGTGGGCACCGGCTGTGCAACGGAGGGCACCGGTGCCGGATGCCTCAAAACAAGTTTGGGCACCGATCAAAACACACATTGTGGAAGGCCAGCATGCCGGCGGCGGTTGTCAACTGGCCGTGAATGCCAGTCTCGTATGCTTACCCAAGTCTTCTCGTATTAGGCCGGGGCGAGCGCCGAGCAGGACGACGCATGTGCAGAGCGGCGGCGGCGGCCTCCTGGATCACGACGTCGTGGAGGAGGACGGCTTCGTTGACAGGGCAGGGCTGTGGCGTTTCGGCAGGGCAGCAACGTGGGGCAGCGCGGCGCGACGCTAGGACGGTCAGCGGCGGCAGGGACGGCGACGGCACTGGGGTTCGTGGGGCTAGGCGGTTTGTTTTTGAACAGGGGAATGGCCCCGAAGGGCCTAGAAACTGCATTCCAGCGGTGGATACAAATTTACAGTGAGGACCCCAAAGTAAATAAAAATTACAAACTGGTACTCACACTTTTCACCTAGGACCCTATACGAAGATAGAATTTCGCAATCAAGTCCTTCTTCTCCACCGCACCTCGCCGGCGACTTGAAAGCACAGACACCATGGACGCTACCGGGGACGCGACCACTTGGAGCAATCCCGGTGATGAACCCCATGCCAAAGTCGAAGATCCTCCGCATCGGCACAAAAGCCTGGAGGAAGAAGAAGCTCGGACGCAAGCAACCGAGCGCGGAGTGGCTCCTCTCGCCATAGATAACTTCGGCAACACAAGGCCTCCTTTGATGGACTCCGCAATACGCAGTTTCCGGAGCACATAGCAAGCCATGGACTCCATCTTCCCAAATAGCAACGCATCTGGCCACCTCTGAGACGCGACCTTCGTCCTCTCTCCTGCCGTCGCCACGACGGCCAGAATAGAGGAAGAGGAAGAAGCACTTCAGATCCGCCCAAATACGAAGATGCCAAAAGCCGACCTTATTTACGGAGATGCCCGCAGCAGCTTCACACGCCGCATCCGGCTCCATCCATCGGAGCACCGCCGCGAGAAGAAGCACCGCAAGCCGGCGCCGGATCCGGCTGGAAGGATCCCGCACCTTGCTCCCGACATAACGCCAAGCTACGGCATAAAGCCAAGATACGGCATAGAGCCAAAGCAACCTACAACTACAACCTAGTCTACTTCTGTACAGAGAGGGCCGGCACCCTAGAGCATCTCCGCACCAACCAGCGAAGGCGCCGGCGGCGGGAGCGGCCGGATCTGGCGGCGCTCGGCGGTGGACTCTCAAGGAGCAGGAGCGGAGAGCGAGAGGAAAAGAAGAGAGGAAAAGGTGGCTAGGCGGTTTAGGGAAAAGTGAATAAGGAAACGGTTTTTTTTTTTAATAACTGGAGCACGTAGTTTGATTAGGCTGTGGAGTTGTCCGTTCGGAGGCGTTTTAGCGCTAATCGTGGACGGGATTTGAACCGCTAGATATTTGATCTGACAGCTGCGATTTGTTGGATCTGCCCCCCCTCAGCCCCTCAGTGCCTTTTTATATTGGTATAGATATAGACGTGTAGCTAGGGATGTAAATGGTCATGTATATGGCGCCACATGATCCCATTTATTTTGGTCAACCGTTCAAAATCGTTTTTTTCCTAGAAAAATGAACTACCAGCCGCTTATACGGTATTACATGGCGCCATATACGTATCCATTTACATCCCTATGTGTAGCTAGTTGGACATTCATCAAGTTTGTGTATGCAGGAAACCGATTTCGTACCTCAAATCAAGATTAGCTTTCAATAAGTTTTTGCAGAAATCAAATGGGAGAAAAAGCAATCGTCCTCGTGCCTTTGTGTTGACCAATTGATTTTTACCTAATATATATTTCCCAGCGCTTGTTCAAGCTGACAGAACACTACCAATTCAGTATTGTAGGATGCTTCATCACGACAGTGAGTTGTTGCTCCTCATCTTGACTCCAGTTTACTATAGAAATAATGTGTACGCAGTATGATGTACCAATTTGGCCATGTCAATCATATTAATGTTATCCATTTCAGTTGAAACTTCAGTAGTTTTCAAAACAAAATGTTTTGTTGCCTTTATTGTGTCATGTTCAGATAATCAACGAAGTTCGCTCAGTTAATTAAAGTAAAATAAACACCAAATGTCATTTCTATCAATTAGCACAACCACATTAGCATACTCCACTACGAATCCCTGAAAAATATGTTTTCTTGTGGGAGTGGAGATATTTTTTGCAAATCACGGGCATACCTCACATTCACCAGCAGACATAGGCAATTCTTCAGATTATGTAAATTCTTAAGTTTTTTAGTCATCAAATCAATATTTGTACTTGTGAATATTTTGTTAAAACCTACTGGCCAACTCTTGTGAGTGTGACCGGACCGGCAACTAGAGATTCTTTGAGCATGAGGTAGCAACCACACGGTCATTCTTCAATGTAAGTTCAACAAATGCAAATGGATCGGAGAAGAAAAAGGAAAATCAACAGAGCAATCTAGAAATTTTGTATAACTTCTTTGTGTGTTACGTACCATCTACTTTGAGATTTAATACCAAACATTATGCCTGATCCAACCTTAAATACTTCTTTGAAGCTTATGTTCCTTTTTTTGCCACTCCAGGTGATGTGATGTTCTCTTAAAAGTTAAAACCACATAAAGGTCATTTACAAAAAAGAATCTGCACTTTGTCACATTCGTGTTGACAATAGTCTATGAAGCATAAAGTTCGTGACAAAATTGGATGCCGCATTCATCCACATTGCATAAATTATGTTATGCCCAAAGTTTGGCATTTTGAATTAAAAATATATAGATTAACAAAAAACTACTCCTACATAGAAATCAACCTGCCAAAAGAGGAATGTGATTGAAAATAAGTGTGTTATATTTTCTAGACGTGCAACGCACGTGAATACTAATTACTAACTAGTGCAACAAAAACAGCAAAGCTTCAACAAAAAAAAATCCTCAGAAACGAAGAGATTCTGCACTAAAAATGGGAAAAAGAAAATTTGCATCCTAAAAAATGAAGAGATTGTGCAGTAAAAAATGGAAAACAAGAAAATTGCTACGGACATTGACAATTCAGAGGTCGTGCTAGCAAAAGGTAATATGTATAAGGTGATTCATGTTACTATGTTAGAATCATAGATGCATGCTTGGAAGTTCATTTTATTCAAAATGCACAGAACTAGGAGCAATCCATATACTGGAATTTGGTTCCTGTTGGTAAAAGTCGTGATTCCCTACTACAGTTTATTTCACTTTTCTCAAAATACACAGTTCTTTCTTAATACAATAGCACTTTCCTAACTAACAGGAACATAAAGACCACATTCGAAGTTCCCTTGGCAACTAAGCTAGAACTATCGTTTTTCTAATAAGAAGATTGATCTTTGTGAGTGTAGAGGAGCTAGTCAAAGGCAAGGAAAGTAGGAGATCGATGACAGGGTCAAAGGCCTTATTAGAACTTATACCATTCTGAGTGGTTTGTCTCTCAATAAATGAGATAACACAAACACAAACAGCAGGCAGAATTCTGTTGAAAGTACGCAGCAGTTGAAAATCCATTCTCACAAAATTCATTAGCTCCAGCATTGTACCAACAGTTTCAAAGCAACAAAAGGTTTACATGGGAATAAGCAGTACTTAAGATACAGGGAATGTTCTTTCAGTTTTCAGTAACAGACAGATATTCTTTTGCATGAACAAAGTATTTGATAATCATAGTCTCATACCGAAAAATTTCCATTCTTCCTTGTATGAAAATGACAAACTGCTGGCTTGATTCAGTGAGAACCTTCAGCATCATCTCCAATGCTCCCATCATCAGCAATCAAAGGAGGCCAGGTCATTATATACGGATAGACAGAGTAATCATCATATTGCCCCTCAACCAGTAACTCAAGCTTCAAGCTCTCCAAGAATAGGAAGAAGAACGAGCTATGCAGTGTGCCAGCAAGTGTCATGCGCGTCATGGACAAGTACACGTATCCAGACCTAACTTGCACAATTTTGATTGAGCAATGCATGTTCTGAGTGACCCGATGAATTTCTGCACTTAAAGAAACTACGTTCTGCGGAACCCATATCTCAGTTCCATCACCGTCCTCACTACGGATCCAAACATGGAGGAGTAATCCAGATTGATAGACAATGCAAAGCTCACCGTCCTTAGTATCCCCAACCTTGAAATTGCACCCATTCACCTCGACTTCCCCAGGTAGATCTACAACGGTGGTATCCAAGGTGTCGGTGTTGATCCTAATCATGCGTCCTTCGCCATGGTAAGGCCAGTAAATGGAACCATCCACCAGTGAACCAGCATTGTACTTTAGGCTGTTGTCTCCACCGATGTCCACCCACGGCTGGATGACCCAATCCCATGTCTCGGACGAGAAGATGACGGCCCGAACCCTATACTGATCCGCGCAGACACAAATCACCCGGAAGAACCAGGGTTTCTCATCGGAGAACTGCAGGTGGACACCAAGTATAGCGAAATGCGGTTGGCTCCCAGCAGTCATATCTTCGGCAAAATTGATGATAACCCCCCCAGTTGACGTGGGTTCTATCATATGCCCCCCTTTGTGTCACTGACATGTGGGGTCCGGTCCCACATGTCAGTGACACAAGGGGGGCATATGATAGAACTCACACGAACTAGGGGGGTTAT
Organism: Poa pratensis; assembly: GCA_947311845.1. Taxonomy (NCBI): domain Eukaryota; kingdom Viridiplantae; phylum Streptophyta; class Magnoliopsida; order Poales; family Poaceae; genus Poa; species Poa pratensis. Next base: position 21,202,616 of record CAMZMU010000118.1, read on the forward strand.
CATCAATTGCCCCCATATCTTCGGGCAACGTGAGGATGTCCACGGCCCAGGTCATTGGGTTCAGGGTAGCCAGGTTATCCAACTTGTTCCATAGGAGGATGTAACCGTCGCGGCAGTCGGTGACAGTCCAACTCAAGAACGAGTGCGGGAGTGAAGTGAGGAAGAAGTCGCCGCGGCGAAGGGCGGTGGTGACATCGGAATCGGAGAGGCGCAGTGGGACGAAGAACGGGTTGGTGTTGCCGCTTAATTCGAGGAAGAGGCCGATGAGGGGCGACGGGTGGAGAAGGCGAAATATGCGGCGGAAAGCAGGGGAGGAGCGGACGGCGCCGAGCCATGAGCGGCAGGTGAGCGCGGCGCGGACGAGAGCCGGGAGGTCCGGCAGGCGGAGGAAGATCTCGCAAAGGTCGTCGTCACTGAGGGAGGATATAGTGGTATCGGTCGACGTGGCCATGGCGGATGTGGGAGTGGCGGTTGCGGTGGCGTTGGAGGTGGTGGTGGTTGTGGTAGTGGTGCCGTTAGCGGCGGTGGAGACTGTGGTGGTGGTTGTGGTGTCATTGGCGGCGGAGACGGTAATGATGATGGTCGTGGTGGTGCCGTTGGCGGCGGTAGTGGTGGTGGTGGTCGTGGACATGATCGACGGAGGTTTCGGCGGCGGCGCCGCCAGCAGCTCACTGGCCATTGCTCTGGAACCCTAACTTGGACGCGGCTAGCGTCAACAACACAGCGATGCCCACGCCGTGGTTCTTTCTGGGACGGCCCAACATAAGGTCAATATTTTTTCTTTTTCTGTTTTTCTTTTTCGTTTCTAATTTTCTTACCTTTTCCTTTTTATAAATCTCGAAAATTAAATATATTTTAGTTTCAAAAAAGTGTTCACTAAGCTCAAAAACAATAATTGTTGACATGTTTAAAAACTATTCGCATAATTTAAGATAATTACTACAAAAAAAATTCACTCATTACACAAGAAATAGACAATTCCTATGTTTTTATTTTTAAATAAACCAAAAAATGTAAAAGACATGAAGAAACAGAAAAATAAAGAAATGAAACGTAACAGAAAACTAAAAGAAAACGAAAAAACACAAGACGGAACAGAAAAAACTAGCCGAAAGGGAGCTCACCTGGGCCGGTCCACTCTGCTCTAAGCGTGGAATTTTTTTTTAAATAATATTTTTTTGAACAGAAATTCGGAAAATAGTGCGCGTTTTCCAGAAATTTGGAAAATAGCGCGGCGTCGGCAGCGGCCGGACCGAAACAAAGGTTTCGGCACGGGCCAAACCGAAACCATTAGGTTTCGGCACGGCCAAAGCCGAAAGGCCGCTGAACTGCATGCACGCCTGCCTTTCGCATAACGGCGGGATCGACAGGCCAGTTTCGACTCTGGCCGTGCCGAAAGTACCATTTCTCCCGCCATTTTGTTCCCACCATTTTCCTCCCGCTCTTCTTCTCCCGCCATTTTTCTGCCGTGCCTAATTTTTCCGCCAAACTTGCTCCCGCCTTGTATTTTCCCGCCAGCCTTGCTCCCGCCTATTTCTCCCGCCAATTGGTCTGTGCTCGTCCTATAAAAACCCCGGGAGGAGATGTCGAGTTGGTAAGCATAGTCCACTCACTCGAACATGTCGAGATACAATTCAGATGGTAGTTTCCCGGCAGGAATGTCGGCACTCCTTTTGAAGTTTACGGCCGAGTTCAACGTAGACAATAAGGAGATCCCATTCAAAGATATTGTTAGTCATCCACCTCATCTCCGTGAGCTATCAGCGAAGCTAGCTAGGCATGGGTGGCCATGGAGGAATTACAACGAAATAGAAAAAGAACTCATGAGGCTGCATGCTAGGTGGCAGAAGAAGAAGCTAACATATCCCACTGAAGCATATATGTTGGATGCTTTTCATCATCCGATGTTATGGGTCGAGGAGAGCGAGGACGAAGATGACATCTTCATGCCCACTGAAGCGAGCAAGAGAGCTGCAGCAGCGGCGGCGGCGTCGAAGGGCAAGGGTGCAGCGTCGTCGAAACGCAAGGCTGAAGCATCGTCGAAGGGCAAGGGTGCGGCGTCGTCGAAGGGCAAGGGTGCAGCATCGTCGAAGGGGAAGAGTGACGCGGGAGGCTGTGTCGATGGTAGATGACTTCTTTTTCAATTTATGTTGTGTTGTCGCTACTACCAGTTTTCTTGCTGTCTGTGTAAGTTGCAATGTTTGTTTAATAACCTGTGCCGTACAACTTATTTTTCTCTGATATGTCTCGTACATAGATAATAATATGTCTAATACAAACATAAATATGAATATGTCTGACATAGAAATTAAAACATAGTTCGGACACATACAAATTAAACCATACAAATTCACGTACAAATTAAAACATAGTTCGGACACATACAAATTACAACATAGTTCGGACACATACAAATTAAACCATAGGGATACACACATAGAAATTGGAATGTAGTGCTAGCCACGTTGGCCACGTCCTCGGTTTACTCGGTTTCCTCGACTTCCTCGACCACGCACATGATCAGGAATGACTGCAGGATCATGATCAGGTCCTAGGCCGTATTTGGGACAATACTTCTCTCTATGCCCAAAAAGATTGCAAAGTAAGCACTGTCTAGTACATCCACCAGCTTCAGACTCGTCCATATCATTCCGGATTCGACGCGAGTTCCGTCTTCCTCTGCTAGTTCTCATAAGAGCAGGATCCGGAATATATTCTCGTTCCATCTCATTCACCTTGTTGAAGTTGCCAACTACTCTAAATCCTGTCATCTCCCCGGTCCAAGTTTCAACCACAACCTCTTTCATGAAATACGGAGAGACAAAACTGATTGGGTTCATCCCCAACTGGCCAGAAACAGCAAGGACATGAGAACATGGGAGGTGAAGCAGTCTCGGTTTGTTGCACGTGCACTCGCACGTTGGGGGTGCAGTAGCACTAATTATGACCTCATGGGTTTCAGCTCACCCGCACCAAATCGTGAGGTTGGTAAGCGTACCTCGTACCTCGCTTCTTCATTACCAATACGAATCACCGTGTGCATCCGTGCCTTCTTTATCTTCTTGTCCATGTACTGTCTTATCTTGCGGCAATAAGGTGTGTTGGGGTAATACTCAATATGCTCGACGGCTTCACGACGTCTATCTCTGAAATACGTCAATGTTCCGTGCAAAATACCCTCCACCAGTGCTGTCAGTGGCAAACTCCTATTCCCTCTGAGTACAAAATTATACACCTCAGCTAGGTTGGTAGTCATGATGCCGTACCTTGCTCCATATTGGTCGTGCAACAGAGACCACTTCACGGGAGGCTCCTTCTCTATCCACTCTTCAAATTTTTTGATTCGTTTTCCCTTCTTTCTCTTCGTACCAGGAGGGTCAATTCCAGGCAAGTCACACAACCCAACAGGCTCTGAATCTGTCGTATTTGCCGCAGTACCCTGTGTCGCATCACCCTGTGCCGCAGTACCCTGTGCCGCAGCAACCTGGGCCGCAGCTACCTGCGCCGCAGCAAGCTGTGTAGCTACCGCTTGTGCCTGCGCAGCTTTCCTTTCCTTCACCTGCTGCCCAGTGAATTCAGTCAGTCTTTCCCACAGAAACTGATACTTCCTCTCTTGATTCTGATTGCACAGTCTTTTAAACTGTTGCTTCGTGCTGTACTGAGCCCCGATTTGAATGTTATTCATGTGGTACTCCCAGGACGATTCATGGACATCAGGCACGGCCGTGATGGCAGAGTTGTCCTGATTCCAGTAACTGGGAATAGGCACATCTTCATCATTGTTTTCATCAGAATCATCAGAATCAATATCTTCTGCGACGCCATCCTCCTCGTCTTCCGCCAATATCTCAGCCTGTACTGTACCTTCGTGCTCATCCGCATCAGCCTCCCCAATTTGGGCAGGTCCTGCTGACAGTGCTGGTTCATAATGAAGAGGAATTTCTGACAGTGATGGTACATAGCCAACAGGAATTTGAGCATGTCCTGCTGACGGTGATGGTTCATAGCCAGAAGGAATTTGAGCATGTCCTGCTGACGGTGATGGTTCATAATGACCAGGCATTTGGGCACAATACGAGCTAGTTGCTTCACTAGTCTCTCCAGTCTGAACAGCACCGCCACCTATTTCAAAATTATTCTGCTTCAGAACAAACGACACTAGGACTTCTGGTTTTGTCCCTCGGCGTTTGCATGATGCTAGCCAAGAAACCCACTGATTTGTCCGATCAAGCGGCAATAACTCCCAGCGAATATTTGACCGGGATTTGGTCCATACCGACTGCATCCTAACAGTCCAGTAATTAGGATCATACCCAAAATTCACCGTAAAATACCACTGGACACCGCCGATTTTCACTTTCTCTGGCTCTGTCAACTGAATCTCCACATTTTCAAATTCACTAAGATCAACCCCTGACTCAGATGTACGGACTGTACCGGCACCGTAGTGCACAACAACATTGACCACTTCCATTACCTAAACAAATTTATTCAATCATTAAATACTCCACAGCGGATATATCTAAATATTACGATACATCTAACTGACAACATACACTAATCCTAAAAAATCTAGAGATTAGGGTTTACCCTTGACGCGTGCGTAGCTCCCGCTGCCCGGCTTCAATCTAGCACCACCACCGCCGCACCACGCCTCTAGCATCCCCAACACCGGCACACACCACCACTATGCACCATTGTTGACCACCATTGCTCCACCTCCACTCCCCCAAACGCCTCCACGAACAACTATCCCATCAGTAGATCGATGATGCCCTAACCCTCCTCTACTCTATTTCTTGATTGAGGATTTTTTGGGGGTAAAGATCGCTGCTGTTGTCCTGGAAACGGAAGAAGGAGAGGAGAAGGACTGGTCGAGTGAGAGAAAGAAGAAGATGGGATTCGAAGGAGGACAGGCCACCTCTTTTGGTCTGCCTGCTTTCGGCACGGGCCGTGCCGAAAGGCTTGGTTTCGGCACTAGCCACGCCAAAAGAGGTGGGCCACGCCTGCTGCTGCGCAGGCCGACATTTAGCTGGCCTGTTTCGGTGCCGCCCGTGCTGAAACCAGTTGTTTCGGCACGGGCCGTGCCGACGCCGCGCTATTTTCCGAATTTCTGAAAAACGCGCGCTATTTTCCGAATTTCTGTTTAAAAAAATATTATTTTAAAAAAAATTCCTAAGCGTGGGTGTCGCTCCTGTAAACGACGCAGAGCGTTATATCGGATTCCAATTCATAGGGATTTTTTATATGTAGTTCATTTGGTTTAAAAGAATGAATCCTCTAAAATTGTGATGAAATTATTTCCTACACTACAGTTACTTAGGATTATAGCAAGAGGTTGGACCTCATGAAAAAATTACTATGAGTTTATAACAACTATGACTTGTACTAAACACCATAGAAAATTCATGTGTTTATTCTACGATGCAACCAAAAAACAAGCATGATTATTTATGCGTTTTCAGTTTTCGTATTCTCATGATTTCCAATTCCTACGAACCAAAAGACCCAAATCAACTGGGATCCCCAGGGAAAATGAGCCCATTTCCGTGGCCATTTGATAGTAAGGGGAGGCACAAGAAGCCCATTGAAACCGATATATACATAAATTTTGGGGAAACTACAATTTGCAACTAGTTTCACCCGCACCCTATTGCCGGATGTCCCACTTCGGAGTTCTCAAAAATTGTGAAATAAATCATGATCATAGAATCTGTTGTCTTGTGCACTCACAAATGTTCATAAAAAAATATGACCATATGTGCCCTGGGCAAAAAATACAAATAAAATGTGAATAGCACATCGCACTCTAAAATTTACACATATATCTGATTTTTTCGACTAAATAAAAATTAATTATCGATTCTACAAATCAGTACTACCTCGTCCAAAAATAAGAGATGCAGCAGGCAGCACACTTAATACATACATTTTACAAAACAAAAATAGCAGTAGACTGCAGGCCACCGTAGGCTGCAGTTCCGCTCGGTCGGGCGTCGTCTCTTCCGCTCCTCCCCGGAGCTCCTCCGCTCGGGCGGCCGCCTGCCGCTCCTCCTTAGAGCTCATCCGCTCGGCCAGCCGACGTTTCCAGCATTCCTCCACGGAGCTCTTCTGCTCACCGGCCGCTGTCGCCGCCAGCCGCAGTATCTCCTCCACACATGATCACCAGTAGCGCCCGGCATGAGGCGGCCCGAACACTAACACATGTGAAAAAAAAAGACAGCAGGAAAAAACAACTGTCCCAAAAACGTTGCAGATAAACAATGCCTAGTGTTTTCTGCACGCGCCGAAGCCAGCGGCCACCACCCCACTCAAGCGCTGTCGAGGCGCACGCTGGAAGAGATGTCGAGGCTCCACCATTTAAAGATCCAAAAAATCACCATCAACAACGAGACTTTGTGAGTCGATGAACAGGCTCGCTGCAAGCAACAAGGCACATGTCGTTGTGTCACGTCGACCGGGGGACGTCCCCGTGCTACCTTAGACCCAGATCGTCCACATCCCACCGACAAAGTCGAGGAAGAACGACAGATTCACCACCTTTGGACTACCATCCTCGCTCCAGAGCATCCGTCTCGTCCTGGCCACTAATGCTGCCGCGAGTAACGACAAACACTGGTGACACACCGAGAAACAAATCTCGCCAAGTCTGACGCGACGTCATCCCCACCACCAATGAGACGCCCGTAAAAAAACCTAGCCCAACCCTAGCTACTCGCCAGGGTCGAAGAGCCGAGGTCCCACCCCTGCCGTCGCCTGAACGGCAGACGGAGGAGGCAGGGTCCTACATCCTTGCCGGCGAATGGAGGGGACAAAGTGGTCGTCGCTGCCCTAGTCGCCTCTAGGGTTAGGACGTGCGGCGGCAGGAGGAATCAATACAATTTGGTGAGCATTTTTTCACGATGTTGTTGTTGTATTGAGGTATGATTATTCATTGGCGATTATTAGGAGAGTGGGTTTTTGGAACCCGAGCTACATGGAGCCTCTTTTTTTGAAAATTCAAAATCGATATTTTAAGTTTCTAAAAATCACAAAACAAATTCCCAGATGTAGATATTGTTGAGATCTACAATCGTGCAAATTTTCAACTCCAAAATTATATTTTGGGCTGTACAAAAATGACAAATCGGGGGAAATTTCAAAAATTTGAAACTATGTATTCTTCACCACCCATATCCACCATTTATCTTTTTTGTGCAGCCCAAAATATAACGAATTTGGAGTTGAAAATTTGCACACTTGTCGATCTTGACAATATCTACATACGAGAATTTTTTCGCGATTTTTGGAAACTTAAAAATGTAGATTTTGAATTAAAAAAAACAAACTCCATGTAGCTCGGGCTCGTTTTCGCGATATTAGGACATGTACATCACAGAATGCTTGTATATGCGCTTAAGGAGAAAAAATATAACAAAAAATAAAAATCAACTAAACACACTTCTTCTCCAATGCAAGACGCTAATTTCGGACGCTAAAAAAGCGATTAAGCGCCGACGGACAAACTCTCCGGACGACCTTGGACCTAGGAGGAAGAAAACCATGACGGCTGCCAAAGCAAAGCAAGCTCCCAACGGCGGTGACAGTCTTGGCTATCGGCATAGCATAACAGTGATGGCGTACGGACTCTGCAGACGGACTAGCGGCTAGGGCTGGTTAGAGCATCTCCAGTCGCGGCGCCTAAATGGCCGTCCAAACATTTCCACACACTCTTTGGGCGCCATCCGGACTAGTCGCTGGCTTTGGGCGCCGTCGCTCCCCACTCGCGGCGTCCAAAGGGGCCTCCCAAAGGGTTTTTTTTATTTGAATTTCAATATTTTGTTAAGTAAAAATCAAACATACATAAATGTTTAATAGTTTAAACACATAAAATAAAGTTCCATGTTATCGAAAAACATCAATTCTAATCTCAAACGTCGTGGCGACGATGAAAGTGGGGCGACGAGGAAAGAAAAGGGATAAATTAGACGAGAAAACGATGAGACGTGGCCCGCGCGTCTCACTGACAGGCGTGACCCTCGCGTCGGAGCAGACGTGGCATCGCGTTTCGTTCCGTCCAGGGCCGCCCGAAGCCTCCCAAGTTGAGGGCGTGGGTGGGCTGCCGGACACAAAACTGGGCCACGCCGGACCCAAAACGCGTTTGGGCGGTGCGAGTGGGAGCGAAAACCTATCCGGCATCCCAAAGGGCTTTGGGTGGCCGTTTGGACGCCTCGACTGGAGATGCTCTTATGCTCGCCTCACGGGCGCGGTGCTCGCCGCTGGCGACATGGTCAAGGCGAGGGCGACATGAGAGGGAATAGCTGGTGCTATCGCCCCTTTATTTGCTCTCCATGCTACCATTAGAAAAAATATTTTGTAATGTTTCAAAATTTTCTAAGAAAAAATGTCAGCGTTCACAAGGTTTGTCTTTTTGTTTCTCAATAAGATTCGAATTTGGACCTAGAAAATTTGGAGATTGTAGACACATGTGAACACAAACACAAACTTTTTCGTAGATTTTTTTTAATGGTAGCAAGGAGAACACCAATGAGGTGGTAGCACTAGATATTATATCAACAGAGTAGTGTAAAACACAGGAGAATATTACAATCGCTGTCTGGAACGCAGGAAAGGAAGAAACACAAAAAATAGGTTTGTACTATTGAAATTCTTGCTAAAATCATACTGCCTCCAAAATATAAGGCGTACTTAAATTTCGCGGGTGAACACATACAACTTTGACCATGATTTGTACTTATAATTTATCCATAAAATTAGTATAATAATATATGAAATGAAATAACTTTGCAAGACGAATCCAACGGTACTACTTATACATTCTCAATACATATAATTTAGTATATATCAGTGGTAAAAAACGAGCACCAAATACTAGCACAAAAATAGTGTGCCTTATAGTTTGGGACGGAGGGAGTACCTTTTTACTACTGATAAACTCAATTGCCAGGAGCTGATACATTGCATGTACGGTTGAGAGTAACATGTCACTGTTGAAGTCTTATTGCTAGGCTTTGGCTCCTATTGTCTCAAACTATAAAACTGGATACTGAGGAAGACCAAGCATGCATACCTCGGCTAGAGGAAATACAATGATGCAATAGGTCAAAGAATTTCCAAATCGTGCAAGCAGATGGAAAATTCTAGGGGAGCTGGCAAATGTGAATACGCAGCGCTTTGCATATGAGGCGCTAGAGCATGAATTGAGAGTCACATGCAGAGACATAAGGGATACACAGATACAGCAGAAGGAATGCAACAAATAATAACTACTTTCAAAACTCTTGCATGTCAAGTTAACCAAGGGAACGATTGCCCTAACATTGTGAACTTAAATACGAATTATAATAAGTCATGACTAAGCCATTATAAAAGTTAGGTGAGAAACATATAAAAAAGAGTTAACACTTAAAAGCCCATATACATTAATTGCGCAAGCAAAAAAACAACAAGGATTAAACAAAAGGGTTCTAAAAATTAAAAAGATTGTGCAGTAAAAAGAAACAAGAGAATTCTATGGACGTTGACAATTCACGGGTTTTGTTTGTAAAAAGTAATATGTAAAAGGGGATTCATATAGAATCATAGATTTTAGAATGTTCATTATATTGAAATTTATTATGATTACTCTTCCAGAACTAACAATCCTGGTTTTGTTTCTCAATAAATGATAAACACAAACAGTAGGCACAAATTGGTTAAAATGGTGACGTAGCGGCTACTGCAACAATATCAGCATTCCAAAGAGAGTACGTAGCAGCTGAAAATCCATTCTCCCATACAATTCATTAGCTCAGCATTGTACCGACAGTTTCAAAGCAACAAAAGGTTTATATATGGGAATAAGAGGTACTTAAGATAGTACAAGGAATGATCTTCCAGTTCTCAATGACAGCTCGGTAATCTTTTGCATCAACAAATTATTTCAACATGGTTAAGGCATACCGACATATTTCTGTTCACTTCCTCGTATGCAAATGAGAAACAGCGCAGATTTGATTGAGTGAGAACCTTCAGTCAGCATCATGTCCAATGCTCCCATCATCAGCAACCAAAGAAGGAGGCCAGGCCATTGCATACGGATGGACATAGCCATCATATTTCCCGTCATGCAGCAACTCAAGCTTCAAGGTCTCCAAGGAAAGGGAGAAGAACCAGCTGTGTTGTGTGCCAGCGAGGGTCATGCACGTCTTGGACAAGTACACGTAACCAGACCTAACTTGCACAATCTTGATAAAGCCATGCATGTGCTGAGTGATCCCGTGAGTGATCCGATCAATTTCTGCAACCAAAGGGATCACGTTCTGCGGCGCCCATGTCTCAGTTCCATCTTCACTATCCATAATTCCATACTACGGATCCAAACATTGAGGGACAATCCAGAATGATAGACAATGCAGAGCTCGCCATCCTTAGTCTCCCCAGCCTTGAAATTGTACCCATCCACCTCCACTTCCCCAGGTAGATCTACAATGCTGATGTCCAAGGTGTCGATGTTGATCCTAACCATGCGCCCTTCGCCGTGGAATGGCCAGTAAACGGAACCATCCACCAGTGAACCAGCCTTGTACTTCAGGATGTTGTCTTGACCGATGTCTACCCACGGCAGGATGACCCAATCCCACGTCTCCGACGAGAAGATGGCGGCACGAACCCTATTCTCATCCGTGCAGACGCAGGTCACCCGGAACAACGAGGGTTTCTCATCGGAGAACTGCAAGTGGACACCAAGTAAAGCGAAACCGTGGCTGCTCCCAGCCAGGATACCTTCGGGCACCGGGAGGATTTCAAGGGCCCAGGTCATGGGGTTCAGAGTAGCGAGGGACAGATCATTGGTAAACGAGTATTTCCATAGGAGGATGTAACCGTCGCGGCAGTCGGCGACACTCCAACCCAAGGACGACTGCGGGAGGGAAGTGAGGAGGAAGTCGCCGCGGCGAAGGGCGGCGGTGACATCGGGACCGGAGAGGCGCAGGCGGGCGAAGAAGGGGTAGGTGGGGCCGGTTAAATCGACGAAGAGACCGAGGGGCGCCGGGTGGAGGCCGCGGAACAGGAGGCGGAAGGCAGGGAGGAGCGGACGGCGCCGAACCATGAGCGGCAGGTGAGCGCGGCGTGGACGAGGGCCGGGAGGTCCGGCAGGCGGAGGAAGATCTCGCGGAGGTCGTCGCCACTGAGGGAGGATATGGTGGTACCGGTGGAGGTGGTGGTGGCGTTGGAGGGGGAGATGGTGGTGGTGGTTCCGTCGGCGGCAGCGGCGACGGTGATGCTGCTCGGTGTGGTGGTGGTGGTTCCGTCGGCCGCGGTAGTGGTGGTAGTGGCCGTGATGGTCGTGGACACGATCGACGGAGGGTTCGGCGCCGCCGCCGCCAGCAGTTCACTGGCCATTGCTCGGGTGGGTGGAGTGAGAGTCTGAGAGAGCTTCTGGATCCCTAACTTGAAGGCTCGTGTCTTGTATAGTTGTCGAGTGTACTCAGGGCCGAAGTCCATAATGCTAGTTCTGTAGTGTCCGCAGGCCCAAGGCTGCTTGCTTTGAGCCCAACTGAGTTGTCCATACAACGATGATTGCAAAAAAAAAAAAAATCAACAATCGCTATTGAAAGTACCAAATTCTTACGTTGCAGTAGAGAAAGGTAACCCATCATTGTGAATTTCATTTCACTAGTTGGAATATACGTGCAATGCACATTTTAATAATTAAAGGGACCGTTTATAAGCAGAAAAAATTCCAGACTCTATGTGCTCTATGTGGATTTCTTCTTTTTAAATTTTATATTGCAGGCTCGTGTCTTGTATAGTTGTCGAGTGTACTCAGGGCCGAAGTCCATAATGCTAGTTCTGTAGTGTCCGCAGGCCCAAGGCTGCTTGCTTTGAGCCCAACTGAGTTGTCCATACAACGATGATTGCAAAAAAAAAAATCAACAATCGCTATTGAAAGTACCAAATTCTTACGTTGCAGTAGAGAAAGGTAACCCATCATTGTGAATTTCATTTCACTAGTTGGAATATACGTGCAATGCACATTTTAATAATTAAAGGGACCGTTTATAAGTAGAAAAAATTCCAGACTCTATGTGCTCTATGTGGATTTCTTCTTTTTAAATTTTATATTGCAAAGATAATCATACATATATAAGCATCATTGGAGCACACAGACCTACATAAGCTTCAGGAAACGGTGTGCGGCGATAAAGACGTGCTCTTTTGATGGCATCTCGCCACAAGTTTAAGCATATCCTCAATGTTACACACGTATCCTTGAACATATCCTTATGGCGACACCGCCTCGAGCATTATCATCTGCATCACCCGCAACGTGTCTTGCTGGCTCGTTGCTCGTCATGCTGAAGTTTAGACGGGACACGCTCACCGACGCCATCCCGAGGGCTTGCATGCCCGGCTCGGCGCTCGTCGTGCTGAAGCTCGGACCAAACACGCTCAAGGTGCCCGCCTGACTTGATGCTGGTCATGCTGAAGCTCAGACATAACACGCTCACCGGCGCCGTCTTGCCGGCGTGCCCGCCTGGCTCGGCGCTCGTCGTGCTGAATCTGGCTTGGCCCTCGTCATGTTAAAGTTCGTACATAACATGCTCACCGGCGCCATCTCGCCGGCATGCCCGCCTGGCTCGGCGCTCGTCGTGTTGAAGCTCGTACAACACACGCTCACCGGCGCCATCTCACCGGCGTGCCCGCCTGGCTCGGCGCTCGTCGTGTTGAAGATGGACAGAACAAGCTCGCCAGTGCCATCCCACCGCCGTCTTGCATTACATATTCATTCTTCGACATACAAAACAATTTTTGGATACATATCATTAAGAGAAACGTGATTCTAAGAATGAAACTAATATTTCTCCAATACTATATCTCATCAATTTTGTTAGACATTCTTGACAAACGAAAAACATATACAAAAGGTCATGTAGAAAGGTTCTAATAAACTTCCCAAATAACTAATTTTACATCATAAACTTCGCAAATAACTAATTTTACTTTTTGTACTTCTGTACAAATAATAAGCACATTCATCTTGCTCTTTATGTCTCGCTAAGCATCCACCGTATGTCAGGGACCCTTCCTACATGGGCCTGGGCTTGACCGGCGCTAGAGCATTCGTCATGGGCTTGGCCCTCCTATTGGCAACAACGACAGGGACTACAAGTATCAGAAGCACGGCAACGAGGAAACCATCCAGATGGATCACAAACCGGCGGCCTCTTCTTCTCCTACCTCTGGCTCTTTCTCTCTCTTCCTGTACCTTCTCTTCTCTGAATCCCAATCCCCCTTGCTGCTACACTTGTATCTCTGATTGCGTGATATTTGTGAGTTGAATCCTAGAGAGACCTTAACACCTGGTATCAGAGCCATCCCGCCACCCGTTCCCCCAAATTTTCCCACAATTTTTCCCCATCCGCCATGAGCACCACCGTCACTGTCTTCTCCGATGTCGACTCGCCGTCCCCCGGATTTTCCACCACCACCGACTCACCGGCTAAGGAGGAGCTCGGCCATGGACGACGTCTACCCACCTTTGGCCAAACTGCGACGGGCGCTCCTGACCGACGAGGAGTGGGCGGCCATGTCCAGTTGGGAGAAGGATGTCTGGGAGATGTACTACAGGTCAGATTGGGAGCGATTGGCCTGTATCGAGCAGATTCTCGTGGATACCCCGGCGGCGCAGAGGGTGGAGAGGCATGAGGAGATCCTAGAGGCGCTACGCAACTTGGGGGCGTCGGCTTCCAAGTCGGCTTTCAAGCCTACATCAGCGGCTGCAGCGAACTCCTTCATCGCCCACCTCGGCACAAGCCAGGCCGTCCCCGTCGACGCGGCATCGTCCGTCATCATTGAGGAGGGCCCCGAGGTCGCCTTGTCTGTTTCGACCAGCTTCATCACCACAGCGCCCGTGACCTGTTCGATAGATTGCTCGCCTCAGCAGTCGATGGTCGCACCGGTGCTAGTAGTGCCCTTGCCACCGATTCCGACCGAGTACATCCTCGACATCAACAGGATCCGTGTGGCAGCGGTGCCCCTGGCCCTGACGGTCGAGTTCCCAGCAGTTGCGGCGTCTACGGATTCCGCACCTACGGTTCAGTTGCAGAAACTCTACAATGACAGAGAGTTCTTCATGGCAACTTCTGGTCAGTGCATCACAACCAAAGTCCCTGTACATCGTCCTACACCCTGGCCTTCTTTTGTGAGTGTTTATGCCGATGGAGTTGAGGCAAGGCCTTGGCCATGGCCGTCGTTCATGGAGGATTATGACTGCGAAGCTCCAAGCATGACCATCCTGAAGCAGTCTGAGTGGTGCAGTTCTGACAGTTTTCGTGTCTTGATTTCCAAATCCTAGAATTCTATGGTAATCACTTCACCTCAACTGGTTACATCATTGCCCATGATATGTGCATTTTTAGTGAATTGAGATGCTTGGATGAGATGCTCTTGTGTCTCGAATATTGGTGGTCAACCGGCAATTATGTGCAGTCAGCCCATACTACTCTTGTTTGGCCTCTCTACTTCATTCCTGGATTTCCTCTGAGGGTTATTGTCAGAAGTTTCGAACTAAGGTTGTTTTCAAATGTTTATGCAACCATCAGCGTATTGTTAATTTCCTTGGAAGGTGGAAATATTGCAACCTTGAGTAATGAGCCTGACCATCATTGTTGTAGTTCTGAAGTGAAAGAATCAGTGGTTCTGAATTTACCGAGAAATTCTTCAAATTATGTTCTATGTGATCGGTTGCTACTGCCACTAGGGAATTCTGGACAGCAAGCGAATGCCACATATTATCAGTTCTGTTGTGCCATGGTAAGAAGGCTTGAACTGAAGCTTGTTCCTTGTGTACGTGCTCCTGCAATTAGCTCTTCAAATTCTGTTTTGTATGATGAATGGGTACTGTCACCATGGGATCCTGGACAAGCAGTTTTCTCTGAATGTTGCCACATTGTTTGTCCTCGGGATACAGATCATCTTTCCGGCGTGAAATATTCACCAAATACGGATGTGATACCTTGCTTTTATTGCGGTTCACTGTCAATTGAGAAAACCAGGTTATATACTGCTGGAGCTACTATTCCCGACTCTGATAAACTGCAGAAACCATATTTGGAAATCCCAACGGTAGCTCTGACGATGATGGTTTGTCTCTATGCTGAGTGGAAGACTTTGTTGGATCGATTGTGGAGTCCAACCGATGCAGGAAAACAGTGGCATTTTCAACATGTTCATCTTGATTGTGAGAAGATGCGCTTCCATTTACCCGGGTTCACTTTTCACACTCTTGTTTTTTTGGAGGCCTTACTTGGTTTGGTTGGCATATGCATTGGCACAACAGGCTATAATTCTAAGCACCTGCTCCATCATGCTGTCTCTTGTTCCCATTTAAAGGTCACAGTTTCAATGCTGAATTGGTTTCTGAGTGGGTTTGATCATAGCTATTTGGGTATACAAGCTGGGCTTCACGCTTTTGGCAAGAGCACTAGCAGAGCGCTGATGCAAGGAATATCAGGTGGCAAACTGATGTTGCAAAGTCTGAACGACTCTGGGTCCAATGGTTCTGTGTCACTGGTTGTACTAGCTTCTACTCCCTCCGTATCAAAATATAAGTCGCACTAGTCACTTACCACACATATGTATGTAGACATGTTTTAGTGCAAGATTCATGTAAGTGACTAGTGAATCTTGCACTAAAACATGTCTACATACATGTGTGTGGTAAGTGACTAGTGCGACTTATATTTTGACACGGAGGGAGTAGTGGATACAACACAGCTCTAACTAAATCTGTAATCAGTGGGCTGGAGCAGCTGACATTTGAGGGAATTCTGTTCGACTTTCAAGATGGGCGTGTGGATATTAGCAATTGCAATATCACACCATGTTTCAGGTACAGGATTTTAGTCCATCTAGCAGCTGTTACTCATCTTGCAGTTCACAGTAATTGTCCTACTGACCGTCAGCTTCATCTGGGAACAAATACCACATGGTATTCTGATTACAAGTACTGTATGATGGTTGTGAGTAACAGTTCTTTCATCAACCAGAAATTGTTGCTACAGTCAGATGACATACACCTACAGTTCTGGCCACTGCACTTTTTTTCTCATGAGGACGAGTTAATTCCCAAGTCTGGCATAGTTGTGCAGGTGATATTGAGGGTTGATTGTCACTGGTGGAACTTCACGGAGGATCAGTGGCTCTATTTTTTGTGGTGTGTTATATCAAAAGCGGATTTATCTACCCTGACCATCTGTGAGGTGTTGCTATTCAACCATCAGGATATGATTCAATTGCAGATTGCGTGGCAACCTAGTGTTCATGCAAAATTCATCACAAATGAGCTGTCATATGAAGATAGTGAGAGCCCCTGCCTCTTATGCTGGTACCATGGAGGGCCTGCACTGCTCTTGTTCCTGGCATTTGATAGACAAGCAGTCGTTCGAGGAGGGAGGTGTGCAATGATCTCGAATATCCGCTACCTCGCCCACGACAGCCACAGTGACAACCTCGACTATCCGGAAAATGGCCTCAAGGTACCGCAGGTTCCATGGGACCCCGGCGGCTCAGAGCTTCTTGGTTCATCTACGACCACGGCTTGGGGTCAAGCCGTATTTCAAGGAGGGAGGGGTGTCAGGGACCCTTCCTACATGGGCCTGGGCTTGACCGGCGCTAGAGCATTCGTCATGGGCTTGGCCCTCCTATTGGCAACAACGACAGGGACTACAAGTATCAGAAGCACGACAACGAGGAAACCATCCAGATGGATCACGAACCGGCGGCCTCTTCTTCTCCTACATCTGGCTCTCTCTCTCTCTCTCTCTCTCTCTCTCTCTCTCTCTCTCTCTCTTCCTGTACCTTCTCTTCTCTGAATCCCAATCCCCCTTGCTGCTACACTTGTATCTCTGATTGCGTGATATTTGTGAGTTGAATCCTAGAGAGACCTTAACACCGTACGTACGTGCTTCCACCGATCGATGCCTGACTACTGGTCTTTTGTGCACGTACGTGGTTTCATACCCTCCAATCTTGCGAAGCGTTATGTCTTAATCTAAACCGTTATTTTCTCTCGAACGGGATCAACGATTAAGATTTAATGTATCAACACAGCTCAATACAAGTTTGCTCTTTTAATAGTAGTATAGATATACGAAATAACATCTCAGCTTTATTAACTCGAGCTACGTTGATCAAAATTAGAAAACCAATTCTTGACTTGAACTCAACTTATGTTTTAAATAAAAAATTTAAAACTCATACTCGAACTATGTTGTGATCAAACTAATGCATACAATGATACAAGATATTAGAACAGATAAATCTTTGGATCAGGACCTAACTGACACAACTTAAATAAGCAAATTGTAGCTCATTTTTTTATCCACGCTCAACTTAAATAAAAAGAAACTATAGCTCATTTGCGAACCACATTTAGACATAAGTGAGCCAAGTTGATCAAGTAACTCAAGAACTTCGAGATTTTGTTACATCAAAGCAGTGTTTAAAATATCCGTCACCCCATGATTCAAATCGACCGATTAATCGGCATATTGGCCGAGTTAATCGCCGACGCCCATTTTTTGGCCGATTTAGGTTGAATTTCACCACTTATTGGTGATTTATCTGAAAGTCGATTTATCGGCCTATAACTCTATATTATCACGAATTTTACCATTTTTTGTTGATTCAAAGGCAAAAAATAAAGGTAATACCTCTATCCAATACTCCATTGTTGTTTTTGCATAACATATTTTAGAATTTTTATTGCTAGAACTTTGGATTTACAAAAAAATGATAAATTGGCGTCCGATATAATTGATTAATTGGCCGATAAGCGCTTAATTCTAATCTGAAGCCGACCGAGCAATAAACGATAAGCAATATCTTGAATATTATTCGACATATCTTACTATTCAAGTATTAAAACACGTAAAATCTTGTGTGTCGTCTTTGATAGAAAGAAAGAAACGGCTACAACGTCTCCAACATCATTGGATGCGGTACAAGTGTGTGAGGGATGGCAATATAGAGACACTTAGTATCTTCGGATTCACATGAGACAAAGTGACATACTCGTCTATCGTGTCAGTTTTTTTACACGAAGGCAAAAACTTTGTCTCATCTCATTAATTTAAAAGAGTTTACAAGAAAAATAAGGTATAGCCACTAGCTAAGGGCAGGGTCGTATTCAGTGGGGTGACACGTGAGTTGCATGGCACCACTGTCCCCTCTAAAAATACGGAAATGGTTTTAACTACTAATAATATTTGGACTAATCATGATTAAATGGTAAGATTTTTTAAAGCTTAGCATCCCACCAATTTTATTCAAGATAGGCCACATGAGAAAGAAAATCCTCGTCCATCGTATGTGTCGTATATCACTTGTTGCGATTCTACGCGAGTCCAAGAGAAAAGAAAAATCCTCGTAGGCACCACCATCGCAACGCTTTGCCGTGCGCGTACGTCACGTATCCTTTTTCCTAGTCCGGGCCCACCTACCTTCCCATCGGCTTCTCCGTACGTGCCGCTGCCTCACTGGACCAGCGAACCAGTAACCCTACAACTCCCAACACCTGGCCAGGAAGAACCGGGTCCGCCGTCCCCCACTCCTCCTCCTCCACCTCGCCGGCCGGCGTAGAGAGAAACGATCGAGCACCTGGTCCTGCTCGGCCGGCCGCCGGCGAGCTCAAGCTTCCAGGTCAGTACGTCAGACTGCCTCAGCCTCTTTACCTCCTGCTTGCTTCGAAGATATTGTTTCCTTTCTTTGTCAGAGTTCCGATTCTGGTTCCAAAAAATGAGCTGCTGGGGAAGAAGACAACTAGAAGTTAGAAATTAGTAAATCCCCTGCTCGAAATCAGAATTTCCCTCGGTGAATCCTAAGGTGAGGGAGCATCTCCGTGTCGGTATAACCTGGTCACGGTTAGCAATAATCTTGCCTTGTTCGAGTCTAATTAGGAATCACCATTGTTTTTTCGTCCCAAATTTGGTTAGGAGTGGTCGTGTTTTACCAGTACCTGTCTGTGTTGTAGTAGCAATACTTGTTTGAGTCGTCTTGCTAGATGTAGTAGAGCTGGTCTTTGCGTGTATATATACACGAGAGGCAATGCAAAGATTGTACCCTGAGTTGAGAAAAGATAAAGAAGAAAAAACGGGCGCGACTCGTGCTCTTGGCGAAAGTTTTTTGTGCGTGTGTGTTGGTCTAGTTTTGATGTGATTGATCTGTGGGCGAAACCCAACCGTCACACAGGTACAGCTTGCTACTCGCATTCTGCTAATTCATCTTTTCCTTCTGGGTTGTTAGGGCATGTCGATAAGAAAATTCATGAGATTTTCGTTTCAAGAATTTCCAACCTCTGCTCCAGAGAAGTTCCAACTAGACTGCGTACTTTGATCAGTGTTGTTTCGCCGCGGTAGACGACTTGGTGTTCCATGGATCATAACAAAATTTCACCGCCTACCAATTGTAGTCTACTATGGTCTATGACCAAAGCAATTCCATCGCCATGGAATTGCAGTCCTTGTGACTAGAGCCATATCAGGTCAACCGTTACGGCTGTACTCTCAATGGTTGCCTCACCAGTCACCATCGATCATTATGTGCCTTGTCATGCTTCAAAGTTCAAACTTCACCTGCCTGCAAGGTCAGGCAAATTTTTATAAGCCTACCAACCCACCTTGTGTACCAAACTTGCTTGCTTTGTGCCTGCAAAAAAGAAGATATTATCATGTTAGGTATGCTAGTACAGCATCCTCGCCATTTTTCTCTAGTCTAACTTCAGCTTCTCTTCTTGTATGGACCAGCTACCTGCCATCGCCACATGTTCATCATTAGTACAAATCTGTGCTTCAAGTTTAGCAAAAGAGGATGAGACTGGTGTGTCTAAATGGCTTGAGATTCAGGCACCTCAGATTTGCGATCCTCGCTGTCTGCATGGTGTTTCTTCTTTTGAAATGGGAGAAGGATCACTGTACAGTCCCGATCTCCTCCGACCGGAGCAAATGGCCTTGAGTGAGTTATCCAGGTCCTCTCAAAATATAAGCTCGAGAACTGACATTCTTTTAAGTTTTTCCTGTAAACTTCTGTTGCTAACTCAATGTTATTAGATCGGAATAGCTCCGTAGAGGAAGTTTCCTCTAGCGTCGATCCATTGGCGCGGTCAGTCGCCAAAGCATCAAAGGAAATTACTGCTGCACCTCCACCTCTGACCATAGTTCATAAGGCCCAAGATGCCACTGACAAAAGGAAAACATCATTCCTGAGAAGAAAGGCAATTCCCCATCTCTCACCTAATATTTTGCTAGGCTGTAAAAAAATTAGAAGCTTTTGAGGATGTATTTTGTTAAGATTTCTTCTAAACTCATGCTTGATCTGTCTTGCAGAATGTGACTACAGGAATGGAGGATGGGTTCCTGATGATCACAGACCATTATATTCTGGTCTCAGATGTAAAAGATGGCTCTCTGAGAGCTGGAACTGCAGATTGACACAACGCACAGATTTCGCTTACGAGAAATATAGATGGCAACCTGAAGGTTGTGACATGCCATTGTTTCAAGCTTCCCAATTCTTGAGAAGGTATATATTGCTGCTCCTACAGTATGAATTTGCTGAAGAGTAGTGTGCACTACATTATTTTGCTAGGGATTTCTTCAGCCTTTCAGGTATTGAGGTACTAATTTGGACATGTTTCAGAATGCAGGATAAAACTATTGCTTATGTAGGAGACTCTTTAGGGAGACAGATGTTCCAATCGATGATGTGCATGGTCGCAGCATCTGGAAAGGTCATTCAGATGTGGAAGATGTTGGTTCCGAGTACGGGTTAGCCCTCGCACGTCATGCAAAACGACCAGATGGCTGGGCCTACAGAGTCCGAAGCACTAACACGACCATCCTGTATTACTGGTCATCAACGCTCTGTGATCTGGAGCCTCTCAAGAAATCGAATCCAGCCGCGGGTTACGCTATGCACCTTGATCGCCCACCTTCGTTCCTCAGGAAGAACCTTCACAGGTTCCATGTCCTGGTTCTGAACACGGGTCATCATTGGAACCGGGGCAAGCTCAATGCAAACAAGTGGGAAATGTATGTCTCCGGAGTACCAAATAACAACCCAAAGATCGCCGCTATCTGGAAGGCGAAAAACTTCACTATTCATACTGTTATGAAGTGGCTGGACACCCAGCTTCCTAGCTATCCGCATCTGAAGGTTTTCTACAGGTCGCTGTCACCAAGGCATCCCATTGTTCAATACGTGCGGGAAAGGGAGGCCTCCCAGGGCACCTCCCCGACCAACGTGTTCTGGGCCGTTCGATCGACTGCGTGGATGTATGTGATCAGTTCTGGCACTGTTTCGTTTCACTGGACGCTTTTTCACGCGCGACCTCTCTCATGAACGCCGCTGATGGGTGGGGACGCGTTTAAACGGGGCCCGGCTGGCAGTCGCTGTGACGATCAGCGCTCGCGTAACGCTGCGGGAACGGCCACGCGACGCGGTGGTAGGGCTGTAATTCCGACGCCCGCGCAGGCTCTGCTTCGGGATTTCGCGTCCAAGGTGAGGGGCGTCGTGCGTGCGTGGCCGAGCAGGGGTCGCCGGCGGGTACGCTTGCTACAGCCGGTGCACTGCTCCGGTAGCTGCTCTGCCCCTGCCCTTGACTATATCCTCCCCTCGCCTCCTCCCAGTCGAACCCTAAACCTAATCTCTCGATCTGTTGGATTTTGTCCTCTCCAGCCAGCTCGCATCCGCCGCCGGGAAGACCAGACGGACGGACGGACGGCTACCATTCGGCTCATCCGACGCCAGCGCCGCTTCTTCTCCACGCGATGACGACTGCTGGCATGGCCGGAGATTGAGGTGAGGGATATATTCGATCTGTATTTTCCCACGGGTCGTGTGTGTCCGATCTGGCCTGCAGCTTCTACATTTTTAGGTGTTCTTCGTGAGATGCATCCATCCTGAGATGCATCCCTGTTTAGGATTTGCAAGTTAGAACTTGCTGGGAGTTGGTTCCATCGTTAGAGGAAAAGTGGGAGTATGAGATGTATCCCTGTTTAGGATGTGCAGGTTAGGATTTCCTGGGAGAAAGGCGACGCCTAGGCTGCCGCGGAGACGGACGAGGTCGTGGGACACCGCCGAGCTTCCAACTGTTGTACAGGTTTGTGTTCATGGATTTTTATTTGCTTCTTCCTTCTGTCCAGTGAAGCGGGTGAGTTGATTTGGGGCAGTGGCGGAACCAGGAAATACTCATAAGGGGGGCCGAGTATTGAGCGTAAATCTAAATGAAAAAAAATATGTATGAAATATATAGGTCTTTTGTGGTGACATTACCAGAATATGTACCATTATAGCTCATTCAATCTTTTTTTTTCAAAAATATGCACCATTATTTTATTTTTGCAAAACAAATTCCCGATTTAACCTTGATAACACATTTTGACATCAACATAGCATGGAGTAAAAATATACAATTAGATAACTGTGAACCAAAAAAAATCAGCCAAATTGCCGCATGGAAAAAGGAGAAGAAAAGCTACAGGAAGAGAACCACATGCAGCATGCAGTTTCGTTGAACAGCAAGTGCAAAAGTGAATATGCTTCCCATCTGTCCATAGGATCTTCTGTGAACAGCGTACTTGACTTTATGTGGTAAACTGATGTTTGAGGGATGCACACATAACAGGACACACAGCTTGTTGCATACATAATCCGAGATCATCGAAAAATTCAGAATAGTTGGGGGGAGCCGTGGCCCCTGCTCGCCACCCCCTGGTTCCGCCAGTGATTTGGGGTTTTTCCTCTTGGTCTGTGCAGCGATTGGAATGGGAGTGTGCGAAACTGAAGCTTTCAGTCTACTCCCCCGCCGGCACCCCCATACCTCACCAGCGGCACAGGTGGTGCTGCACCACATCCACCACCACCAGTAGCAGCGGAGGTGCTGCACCATATCCAGAGATGAGCTCTGACCCTCTCTTTTGGGTTCCCCCTTTTACATTTTGTTTACGTGATGTCCAAATGGTATCCCTCAAACTCATCGATTCATCTCAACTCCATCACCATTGTATTTACAATTTTGTATTGCTCTATGCATAGTACATTAATTCTCTGGACCCTTTTAATTTTAATTCCAGTCTACACTCTACACAAGCTAGAGAGGAGTTAGGCAGGGAACCATGCAACCTTGCTAATAGTGGGTGATAAACTTTGTGTTTGTTTTACTGATAATGTTCAGTTTTCCAATTGACAACTTTTTATAGTGTTACTGTGTAGACACTTTCCCATGGAATATCATCCTTTATTTTCCAATATCAACTAAAGGTATTATATTGGCATGTGGTGTACCTATGTTTTCAAGGAGGTATTAACATTTTACTACTTAAGTTAGATAGCTTAATCTTATTGAGGTAGATTGAGGCTAGCTGGTATCATTCCATATAAATTAAGCATGTGCAGCAAACAGGTCAACCATAAGAAGCATCTCTTCTTTCTTTTAAATTGAGATCTAAACCCAACTTTTTCTCATGTTTCCCCATTGCTGCCCTAGGCTTGGATTCTTCATTGTGGGAGCACCGAGTTTCATTTGTTTTACATGGCATTGATGTCTGCTTCAATTTTTACTCTGTTAAACGGTTCTCTGTTCAAACCTACATCAGTTTCTCTTCTTGACACACAATGCTTCTCTTTTCAGTTGGCTCCATGCGCACCTTGACTGGAGGAAGCACTATCAACAACTTATTTGTCGCAAGAACTCTTAAAAAGAGAAGACTGGCATGATAAACCTATCTATGGTGGAAACAAATGAGTATCTGTGGTTGGCTTTTTGGGAGGTCAATTTAAATTCTGCTCTATGACCTGAGATACCACCATGTGTATTAAGATCAGCAATTTACAAATTGTTTTGTCAGCAAGCCGCGCGTCCTATCTCAAAAGTTTAGTGAAGAAACTGAATACTGAGCCTTTATTTCTATGTATGTATTTCGGACATGCCTACCTATCGCTTATGACCAAGACAACTTATTTATTAAAATCGCTTTTACATATACCATAGCTTATGCTTATCTTCTTTGGAATTCTTTTATTCATATCTGGTTGCCCGTCGGTTGCCGGGAAAACGCGCTGCAACCCGCACCTTCTATCTTATCTTATTTGTTTTCAGCTAAGGCTCCCTTCCCTAGCGCTCACCTTCACCATTCTTTTAATCAGGTAATTTATTTTCTGATTCTTATTATGTTCCTAGAACCTATAAGGATGCAACCCTGAAAGGGTTGTGCATATGGATTCACATTTGCACTATTTGAGTGCCCAGTTGCAAGTTTTGACTCACTATTTGAGTGCCCGTTGTTGCAGATTTTAATTCTTTCTTCATAAGGCAGTCAAAGATATTTATTTACTACAACTTGGTAATGACATGTTTTGTCATGGCCTCCATGGTACTAATTCAGTAATTAAATTCTGGTACAAATTCTATCAGATTAATTGGGATGATAATTGCTCAGTTATGGCCAATGTTCTGCCTTCAGTAGAAGTTAGAAGCTTTATTTTTCTCCCCTTTCACATTCATTTATGATATATTCACACTTAAATACCATCGGGTATATTGTGAGGCATTTGCTTCATCGGGTTCACAAATTATAGGTACTTATTGTATCTGATTCTTGCAGGTTCATGGAGAGCATCTGATGGATATGCTCACGGCTTTGAAAATGGATCTCATCTATCTCATCCGTACGGTAATGGTTTAAAGGTCAAATGTCTCAAGCTTCGTTATTTTTTAGTATGTGTTTTCCTTGCATAGTCCAAAGTTTCAGTTCTAGAAGAGATGATGGTTTTTATATTTTTGATGATTCAGTTGAGATGTTTAAACAATGACGTTACTTCGAATAAATTAGACGCTGATGTGATTTATATCTCTGAATTTTCCTTCTTTCATTTGTGTTCTGGTATCTCTACTGACAGTTACTGTTTGGGCACCTCCATCCATATCATGCCTGCAGGTGAATCAGCTGGTTAGGATTTCATATATTTAGTACTAAATAAGTAGTTTATTCAATTGTGCATCATGATGTCGATTATCTTTTTGCATGGAGTGCCTCAAAGTTTATATCACCATAGTTGTGTTGATGATACTAGGAGTGTTTTTTTGCAGTTTGCACTAAAGCTTAGATATTGAGTCGATCATTGCAGTATGTTTTAGGCTTTCAGCTTGTGTGATAAGGTTATGGTGATAGATACAACTTTTCAGCTGTCATATGTGCATGCTACTACAGTTAGGCACTGCTGTTGTTTGAGTGCCTTTTGGTTCAGATGTAGCCTTTATTGGGCTTAAAACATTATTAACATATACTTACTTGGCCATTTAGCAGCATATCTGCTTTTGTTAATCTGATATATTGGAACCAAATTTAGAAACTTTTGTTGTACATTTTACTTAGGTTTGGCAAGTAACAAAAGATAAATGAATGCACTGATGGAAAGGCCAAAGTTAAGGCAATATTTTCTTTTCTAATTTCCTTTTAGTATTATCCACAAACATTTACCTGATTGTTATCCTGCAGATCGATTGTATGTAATCTCTCAAATGAAACAGCACGAACCTTCTTTTTTACTATGAATTTGCATAATTTACATGCCATCTGAATTCTATCTTCCCTGCCAAATTTGCTTTATCTCGCCTTCCATATGATTGCTAGCTTTTCTGTACACAGTTGCTTTATCTCGCCACCAGTTAGATTTTGTACATACATTTACCCTTTTTTCTGGTAAGAAAGGATAGTTCGTTAACTAATTACGATTTTCACTTGTTGGGAGAACCAATGGTCAGCCTCTACAAGTTTTCTTTGACCTGTACAGTATTGTTTTGTTCGCCTTTATTGGGTTACCTATCTAGGCAAGTATCACTAGATAGTGTTTGCGAACTGTTGTTTTTTTGCTCTGTATTGGTGTTACGAACTGCTGCCGATTTATATGTTTCCTATATGCTCATCCATAAGCTTTACGATATGATATACACATGTTATTACTCTATATTGGTGGTCATTTGATGATCTCTTTATTTTACGATAACTCATGTTTTCTTGTGTGCCAATGTGCTTATCTGGTGGTTAGGGTCGGCTTCTCTCTCGAGACCGTTTGATGAGGGTAATGTTACCGACGGCTTTTGTGGCACCATGACCATCGTACTCGGCATCAACAAAAAATCAAACCCCAAGCAGCAGGTAGGTGACCTGACCTTTCCGCCTCACCCCGCAAGCACAGTGTGGTCTTGCTGCTTGCTTTTCTTGGGCTTGTCCCCTATTTTTAGCAATGATGTGTTGGTTGTGGTTGTTGTCTTCCAGATTGAGACGTTAACCGGGTCGTGTGCTTGGCTTTGTAAAAACAAACAACTGAAGACGGTGGCTTCATGGTTTCTTGCACCCCACTTTGATTTTTTACGCTTGTTCTTAATTTGTCTTCATGATATATTATTCACACAATTCCTACTTTATGTTTTGTAAATAAGAGTTAAATTGGTCATGATCCTTCACTGTATATATTTATTTTAACACTAAAATTTATTGTATCAATCATATAATCTTCTGAACATTTGTTTCGTCATATAAAGTTGCAAGAATTTGGGATCTAGCTTTAGCTTGGATGTTGTAGATGCTTATTGATTTTCTTATGATATGGTGATGTGTGGAAAACTATCAAGCTGACAAGATTCACATTTTTGTCTTTTCCCAAGATAAAGAGGAAAGTAAGTAATGTCGCTGTTGGACCCCTTGCTCAGATCCTCCTGTTGTCGGATATCACCTGGAGGAGGTCGTTGGCATTGCTGCAGCCTCTCTAGCCACGAGCACTTCCTTCCCTAGAAAAGGCCCCTTCGTCGCGTGCTCCGTGCAAAGGTAACCCTTTGAACCAATATCGTTGTTTCATTTGCTTGAATGAAAATAGTCTTGAAAAAAATGAGAATTTGTTTTTTGCAAGTGACTGTAAAGCCTAAAGCTATCCTTTCAAACGTGTTTGCTGCATGTATGCTTTGTTCTCTTTTGTCGTTTTCTCCTTTCTCTACCTTCACGGTATTCTAACAAGTTATTCTATCAAAAAACAGTCTATAAGTAGAAAGCGCTTATGTTAATTAATTTGAGCCACGGTTGTGTCAGTCCTATGAGGATCACAGTGTCGGAAGATAGTGCCTCTATCTTGGTCGTGTAGCTCATAGTATAGAAGAATAGCAACTATGATTTGCCATGTTTAGACCAATCCGCTCTTTACAATAACAATTAAATGATGGACCGAGTTCAAAAATAATTTAATTGATAGACTGAATAGGTACTGCGGCGGGAAGCTCTAACGTCAGAATGAATGAATTGCCAGCAAGAAACTGAAGTGGCAGTTAAGTTGTGGAGTGCTTTTACTGGTCTGTGTCCCCGTTTTACTTTTAGTGTCACTTATCTTGCGAAAAAGCATTAAGTACATTTGTTTGTGACAACTGTTTTGGCAAAAAGGCCTACCAGGATCTGGATCATAGGTGTATAGGAATATTTGGCAGTTACTTTTATTCTTCTATATCTAATGGCAGAGCTCCTATTCTTTGGTTGGGCAAAAAAATAGATTAGACTTGATGTCTGAGCATCATGGTTGTTCTTGAAGATGTTTCTAGCGTGATGAAATCAGCTCTCATAACTGCTCCCAATGCTTTCCCCTGTTCTAATATTCCCTTTAGTCATTACTATGTCTTCTTTCTCATACAACTTAATTACTTGCTTCTATACTACTGGAATTGGCAACCGGTAAATCCTTTGGGCTGAGTGAAAAGGAGTGAGAAGGCCACGTCAGAATAAAACTTTTAACATGCAACTGCGTTTTGCAGCTAAAACACCTATGAGTGTCATGGACATGGTCATGAAAGTTCAGCAATGGGAGCACACTTATGAATCAATTCTGGTTATTGATATCATTCCAGTCAGCACTCACTAAGCAACATTTGTTTCTATATGTTTGTAAAGGCACTTTTCATGATTTTCATTAGTTGGTTGCTTCGAAAAGACATCCTATTCATTTGTGAATAATTTCTTTCATCTGCAATAGCTGCTATGTATCTCAAGATCTCTTCCATGTGGGTACTTTCTACAACCTACATCCCGTATACATATTTTGTAATTTATAAGGCTAAGACTTATGTAATTCACCTGTTGTTGTCGTCTTGAAATATTTTGTATTACCACTTGGGCTATCATAAGATCTGGCAAACATTGTAACAGGTGGTGTGTATGCAAGTCCTGGTCAGGCACGGATTTCTGATTATGAATTTCATTTGCCACCGATCTTGCGAATACGATTACATTTGTCAGGTTGCTGCTGCCACCTTGTCTCTAAATGATTTGTGCTATCACTTGAATTATTGGGGGTTCGTGCTAATGTTAGATCTGTCTCGCGCGGCAAGCCGCGCTTCCTACCTAGTTTCTTCAATGGAGAGTGGAACACCGGAGGGACTTGCGACAACACAGCTCCTCTTTCCAAGGGCAACACAGTGTTTCAGAATCGTTCTATAGATGCCGACGCCGAGGGAGCAGTCAAGGGAACTAGGATCAAGCTCTTAGATATAACCGCACTTTCCCATCTAAGAGATGAAGGGCATATATCGAGGTACAGTATCAGAGGTACACCAGGGGTCCAAGATTGCCTTCATTGGTGCCTTCCTGGTGTTCCAGACACTTGGAATGAGATCCTGGCTGCTCAACTGTAGGCAGTTGGCTGCCGCCAGGGCAGGCAAAGATTAATAAAGGGCTTAGCTTGTATTGAGAAGCTTTCTCATCTTAATTTATGATCAGCTGAGGAGGTGCTTCTTTTCATCATGTAACAATATTAATGAGAGTACAATTCAAGGGAACTTTTTTTCATGTGAAGGTGAAGTTCAAAAATCATTCTTTCGCATCATTAACAGTGTACCACGCTTTGTATACCAGTATAGTTCAAGGACATTATTTTCAACATGAACACTGATTATTATAGTAATTTGGGAAGTTCAAGAGCAACCTATAAACAATTGCATGTAAAACAAAGAAATAAGGTGATAATACATCAAATATGCCAAGCTCAGCTGAACTGTTAAAGTATACCGAGCCATACAAAAAGGCTTACAAAAAGGAGGTACAAACTGGTAACTGTCGAATGCATGTTGTAGCAAGATATAATTTAAGAACACGAACAACCCAAGCTCAAAAATAGCAAGACCAGTGACTCCTGGCATCTTTGTCCAACCACTACCTAGATACTGATCAAAAATTGATGGTCATGTCGTAACTTACAAAGAAGACATATAGCAGAAAGCTTCTTAGTATCACCAAACACACACATGACTAAGCCGTCGCATCAAGCCAAATCCAAGTTATCCAGCCAGCATCACCACTTTCGACAAATTGTTAATCGTAACTGGCATTCAGAAACTTCAATAGTTCATTGCGCTTGTTCTCGGCTGCCTTATCTTCCTTGGATTTCTCAAGCTTCATCATTATCTACAAACCAGTCAAACAGTTCAACTTCGTAGTCCAATTTGGAACAATTTTGATTCCAGCAGGTACAACATCTAATTGGTGTGCAGCTACAATTATAACTCAAAAGGTACGGATAAGATATTAGAGATATTGTTCTCACCTTTTTACCAGAGATAACACTCCTTTTACCACTTTCTTCCTTCTCGCGACCAAGGAACTAGTAACAAAATAAATGATATTTGACGATGATATAGAGAGCAAACAAATGAAAAAGGACACTGAGAAATATTTATACCTTGGAAAGCTGCACCGGGCCACTAGAACGTTCACTCTCTTTCTTCTGTATAAAGCTCCCGCATTGAAGAGAACAAAACATACCAATCAAGAAAACCAGCAAGCCAATACACCATGTTGTCACCCGTTCACGAATCCCAGCTCCAATGTCAAAGAGCCAACCAGAAACAGGTAGCAAGAAATATAAGAACCTCATATGTGGAAATAAAAAAAAAGATAAATTTCTACTGCTAAACCAGGACATGAGAATAAAGATTTCCATTTATATATATATAGTGCACCAGTGATCCATCTAATCTAACCAACAGTTGCTGATTCCCAGATAACGATTATTACATGCTAAATTTTAAACCATGTAAAAGGCAGATGTTCTTTTAAGTAAGTAGAAATTTACCTCTCTATGTTTACTCTTGTCTCGTTTATGATGCCGATCCTTGCTTCGCTCCCTTTCCCTTGTCTGTCAGAATGAGGATACAGTGAGAGGCCAAGTATATAATAGGTACATGATGGAAAAAAACACAATACACCAAACAAGCACTAGTGGCCATGTACCTTCCTTGATCTGCTGCTCTTCTTATGCTTACGTGATCTGCCAGATGCCTCGCGGTCACTGTCATAAGAGCTTGCGCTACTACAGAAAGAAACAGATACTTCAGTATGCCAGTGGTTGGACCAACCTGACAAAACTAGATAATTTGGCAAGCGGAAGAAACTGTTCCTGTATGTAGTCTAACACACCAAGACAGATCCATATCTCAGTCATGAAGCTCAGACAGAGCATTAATGGCTGAAAGTTAAGAGAATATATTTGCTCACCGAATTACTTTACCCACTATTAACTACAATCTGTATCTCCTCAAAACCTGGCATTCTCCAACTAATACACTAAAGTACTAAACTATCATAGGCCATGGCTAAAACTTTACTAGAACTGAGGGGTGCAAGGTCATTTACACCAAGTCAGTAAATAAGAATTTCATATATTCCAGTAAGCAAATCCTTGATCACTGCAGTTTAGAAATTTCCTTATCCCACGCTTCTTCAGAACCACTAATTTCAGATTCACCTAAACTTGTTCCTGGCTACAAGGGAGGAGACCCCAATTCCCTAAAACCCAAAAATGCCAACAAAATAGGAGTCCGAAACTTACGTTCACTCTCCCTTGAACAAACACAAATCAATCTTAATACGTTATTCAAACAAGTTCGCAAAACATTGTTCAGGAAAGTGGCATTTCCTATATTTAAAATGCTATCTATAACCTAAGGTTGAACTATTCTTTAGGTGCCCAAAGCTTGACATCACTAATAGCTCCTCAAATCACATAGCAAAGCGCATCACACAATAAATTACAGTCAAACAATATGGGCAGACGGCACCCACTTCCCATTCTTAAAACATATATCACTGACCACAACAAAATGGCAAAGTTGGCGCTCACTCTCAATAGTCAGCATGCACAACTCGTACCCAAGTATCACAAGATTCCTCTTAATTGAAAGAACAAAACGCCCTAGTTAAGAGCTATAGGTTTATATCACAACATTCCCTCCCCCAATTAGCTTACTGCATGGTTACATGATTACATCCTTCGATCAGCACTACGAATATGTCACCCTTAATACTACCAATCTGAAGTGAAACGCTAAATTTGCTCAGCCTTCAGCATGTATTACTGCCCTCACTGGTTCTTATACCCAGCCTAGATGTTGTATCTCGGTGCAACATACCAACGATTCCAATTCTAGAAGGAAGCTCCAAACCATTACCCCCTCGATTCCAACTGGATGCAGCACACCAACAGATCACGACCACTTTCAGCCTAACCCTAGCACAGGAAACCTATAGGCAGAGAGAGGGTGCGAAGGAGGGGGGTGGTACTCGCCTGTAGCTGTCGTCGTCCGAACGGGACCTCCGCCGCTCCCGGCGGCGGCGCTTGTGGCGGGGCTTGCGGTCCTTGCGCACCTTGAGCGCGGAGGAGGAGGGCGCGGCGTCCTTGCGGCGGCTGTGGCGGACGCGGCGGTCGCTGCCCGAGGAGGAGGATCCGGTGGAGTCCGTGCAATCGGAGGACGATGAGGAGGAGCTGGCGGACGGCGCCATGGCTCGCGGGTCGCGGCGGCTGCGGCGGCGGGGGCGGGGAAGGAGGAGGAGGTGTTTGACGAATCTCAGGAGAGGCTGCACGTATTGCTCCTCTGTGTAGAGAAAGGAAAAGGAAAATAGAATGCGCGGAGCCGCTCGATTGTCTCGGACACGGGCCCGAAGACCTGGGTCTGGACTTCTGGTTTGGTTGTGGCTCGGGCCGGGTCGGGGCTCGGTCTGTGAAGCGCCACTAGACACGAGCTCAGTTTTTTTTTTGAGGTTAACCACGTGTTCCATTAATCACAAACATGGTGAATACTCCCTCCGTTCCAAATTAGATAAATTTTATTTGTCTACATACGGATGTATCTAAACATGTTACAAGTATAAGTACATCCACATGTGTACGAATGGAAAGTCATCTAATTTAGAACGGAGGGAGTACATGTTTGCAGACATTTGCAAGCTCTCAAAGAAAAGAAAAATACATTGGAGTCCTTAGTTAAATCTGCAACTACTGCTGTCGCCGTTGGACAGTGCCGGATTCGAAGAAGAAGCATAGCCTAGAAGGGTGTTGTGAGCAGATTAAGGGCCCTTTTGTTTGGGCTGGCTGTGGCTGGCTGTGGGTGTTGTGCAGACTGTCCAGGAGAAGCTGCTTTTCTGAGTAGAGGTCTTTGGCAAACCAGCTGGTTGTCTGACTGTAAACTGATGAATTGTTTGAAATGTCCTCGGATTCATTAGAACATGTATTTTTGCGGATATACATGTAATAAATGACATATGGATTATTGAAATTAAAAAATATAAGAATCGAGCGGTGCAATTTTGCTGATAATTGAAAGTTAAAAAATAAGAATACACAAAAATATACACACCATATAATTTGGTGGGTATTTGTCTTTCGATGAAAGTTCTTTTTCATTTCACCGGACTAGAGTTGATATTTTTTCATCTCACCGGACTACAATTGATGTTGACCTCACCGGACTGGATGGCCAGTCGCCGGCGGGGGAAGGCGGTGCCAGCGGAGGTGGTGTACTGGTGTGGCGGTGCGGAGGAACCTATTCCCGTCGCTCGCTAGGGCACGCTCTCGCTCGCGAAAAAGGAAAAGGGCTCGGGGCGAGGGCGGTACGCTCGGGCAGACACGGGTGGAATTTGGCTTTCCAGGTTACGGCCCGGAGTGGTAGTCCGTCTGTAATTACTTCCAATGAAATGGGCAATGGTATGCGTCGCTTCGGAACTCTAGCTGAGAAGCTTGGGAAGCACCTCCAACCGTGCTTTTTCTCGTATGAAGGAAAGAGAGCTGCTTCGGGA
This sequence comes from Poa pratensis, assembly GCA_947311845.1. Classification (NCBI taxonomy): domain Eukaryota; kingdom Viridiplantae; phylum Streptophyta; class Magnoliopsida; order Poales; family Poaceae; genus Poa; species Poa pratensis. Next base: position 21,235,762 of record CAMZMU010000118.1, read on the forward strand.
AAAGCCTACCGCACAGCTAACCCTTTTGTTTCGTGTGACCTGCTTTTTTCTGTGGAAAGCTGCTAGAAGCCCAAACAAAAGGGCCCTAAGAAGCTTGCGGTCGGCGAAGCCATTGTTGATGTGGAGCGTCCACCGGGGATTATCCCCGTCCTTCTCAAATCCTGCAGCGCCATCGACATCGTTGAGGCCAAGCACCAGATCAACCACCATCAATCCACAAGCCCAAATCTGGAACAGCCATTTTCACTCGCCCACTGATGATGCCGCATGAGACGATAGCCACCAGTCGAACACCTAAAACATTTGAGCCCACCGGCCCTTCGACGTTGCCATGGATGACGAGACGAGACATGAGCTAGGGCTTTTATTCGTGGATGTGATGCTCCCGTAACCGCCAGAAACAGCATCGTCCCACACACAAGACTCGCCGACCAGAAGGAATGGCGAGGACACAAATCCCCAAACCCCTTGAAATTGCCGCAAAGGACGTCACCGAGATGGAGACATACCTGGGGAAAATCTATTCCACTTGACGCTGCTGACTCCATTGACGCAACACCGCCAAACAAACCTATCCTAAACCTATCTGCGCGCCTGACGTAGAGATCCGGGGCTCAACCGTCCTCACCACGCCAGAGAGGCGGGCGGAGGATGAAGGAGCCAGCGGCCTCGCCGGTCGATGGTGGGATTGGGTGCGCCCTCTTTTTCGCCTCTGGGAACCATCATACCGAACAGAATGGTTCGTCCTCTGGTGCTGCTCTGTTTTGAGGACGACATGAGCTCAGTTGGGTTTAAAGCAAGCATCTCAAGTGATACCATGATACCATTTCTCAAAATTCAAATTTACAAGTTTCAAAATATTTCAAAATAAATACGTGGGTGATCGTAAGATGTGTGTTTAGGAACCCTAAATTTTCAAAACCAATTTCGAAATACAAGCGTAGAAACAAAAAAAGACAAATCCAATATGAATAGTCTCACAAGAAGACAAAACACACAAGATGACACTATTAACATACAATTTGTCTTTTTTGTTTATTTGTGTGTATTTCGAATTTGGTTATAAAAAAAATTAAGGAATGTGAACACACATCTTGTAAACATTCAAAAAAAATCTGAATTTTTACATTTAAAATTTTGAATTTTGATGAGTGGCATATGGTACTGTACGTCTGTACCATCTAACGTATGGTATCACTGAAAAAAATTCCCAGCCTACTAGTAGTATGCACTTGGGCCTGCGTACACTCTATGTGACTACACAAGACACGAGCGGGCCCTTTCAGGTTAGGATCCAGAAGCTCTCGAGCAATGGCCGGTGAACTGCTGGCGGCGCCACCGCGGAAACGTCCGTCCATCCTGCCCACGACCACCACGGCCACAACCACCACCACCGTCTCCGCCGCCGCCAACGGTACCACCACCACCACCACAACCACCATCACCGTCTCCACCGCCGCCTACGGCAGCACTACCACTACCCCAACCACCACCACCTCCAACGCTGCCGCCACCTCCACCGATACCACCATATCCTCCCTCAGCCAAGACGACCTTTGTGAGATCTTCCTCCGCCTGCCGGACCTCCCGGCCCTCGTCCGCGCCGCGCTCACCTGCCGCTCATGGCTCGGTGCCGTCCGCTCCTCCCCCGCCTTCCGCCGCCTGTTCCGTGATCTTCACCCGTCGCCCCTCATCGGTCTCTTCCTCAACTTAAACGGCGACACCAACCCCTTCTTCGTACCCATGCGCCTTTCTGATTCCGATTCCGAGGCCGATTCCGATTCCGATGTCACCGCCGCCCTTCGCCGCGGCGACTTCTTCCTCACTTCCCTCCCACGGTCGTTCTCGGGTTGGACTGTCACCGATTGCCGCGACGGTCGCATCCTCCTATGGAACAAGCTCGATGATAATGATCTGTCCCTGGCTACCCTGAGCCCCATGACCTGGGCCGTGGACATCCTCCCGTTGCCCGAAGGTATCGCCGCTGGGAGCCGCCGCCATTTCGGTTTCATTGGTTTCCACCTGCATTTCTCCGATGAGAAACCCTGGTTGTTCCGGGTGATCTGTGTCTGCACGACTAAGCGTAGGGTTCCTGCCGCCATCTTCTCGTCAGAGACGTGGGATTGGGTCATCCAGCCGTGGGTGTACATCGGTGGAAGCAATAGTCTAAAGTTTTTTGACGGAAGGCAGTAGGCACTGCTTTCATTTTATAAGAGAAGCCGGGTAAAATGCCGGTAAGTATCCAGTTACAAAGGGGAGGGGAGCAACAACTAGCTGTAGTAAACAAAAACTAAAAAATGAGAACAAGTTTTCCTGCCCCGAAAGGAATACTAAATGGACTAATCTCCCGTTAGCCGCGACGCACCAAGAACTCCTGCCACTTTCCAGTGACTTAATTCAATCATTATACAGTCAGCAATGGCTTCGGGTCTGGAGGCCTTGTTATTAAATACCCGATTGTTGCGTTCCTTCCACAGGAACCACCAAGCGATGAGTGCCAAGGTACGCCATCAATCGACAATAGCAGGAGGGTTAGCAGTTGTGCAGATTTTCCACCAATCTTGTAGCCGATCACAGAGGGGGTCAGGGACCAAAGAGGCTGGAAGTGCAAGACGCTGAAGCAGGTCTTGCCAGATCAGACGAGCAAACGAGCAAGAGGCCGAGATGTGGCAGCAGTTTTAGGGTGAATGTGGCATAACTTACAGATCGGATCATGAGGCCAGCCTCTCTTGGCGAGGTTGTCTGCAGTCAGCACTTTGTTATGCATAAGCAACCAAGTATGAAGCCGGCATTTGGGAGTAGCCTTGGTCTTCCAAACTTGGGGTAGAACTTCAGATGGAATGTGTCCAAGAAGTTGCGCATGATAAGCAGAAGCTGCAGAGTATTTTCCAGTTGCAGTCAGACGCCACGTGACAGTATCCTCACAATGATCAAAAGTCTGAGGGGCCTGCTTCTGCAACAATTCCCACAAGAGCAGATATTCAGTAAGCACCAAGATGGAGGGATGGTGTTTTATGTTTGCAATCCATGCCTTTTGAGTAAGAGCCTCACGGACAGAACATCTCTTCTTCTTAGAGTGCTTGTATAGGTTGGGAAAACGCTGGCTTAAAGGCCAGCACTCACACCAATGCATTGTCCAAAATGCTGTTGTATTGCCATTGTGAATTTGGATTACTGTTGCAGCCTGAAACAGAGCGGCGACTGTCTTGTCAGTCGGCAGAGGAAGCCCAAGCCAAGGCTTGGTGAGATCAGTGCTTTGCTGCCAAAGCCAACGAACTCGAAGGGCAGTGCTTTGCAACTGAAGATTGGGGATCCCTAGACCACCCAAATGCTTGGGCAGGCAGACAGTAGACCAATTGACCAGACATTTACCCCCAGTGACCTTGTCGGAAGCAGCCCAAAGAAAAGCAGGGCGCAATTTATTGAGTTCCTTATGAAGCCATTTGGGGTGCAAGACAACCATGAGCTGATAGGCTGGAAGGGCAGACAACATAGCAGTGATCATCGTCAAACGCCCAGCCATAGAAATCCACTTGGCTTTCCAACAAGAGAGCTTCTTCATAAATTTGTCAATCAGGTGCAGGAAAGCTTCCCTTTTAAGATGCTTATCAGACAGTGGTAACCCCAGGTATTGACAAGGAAATTGCTCTAGTTTGCAGTTGGCATCAGAGGTGAAAGTGAGATCCAAATTTGCACACACGATAGGCAGGATGCTACTTTTAGCTAAGTTGGTATTCAGACCAGTTGCTCTACCAAAAAGATCTAGAATGGCGAATGTTGCTTGCAGGTCAAGCAACTCAGGCCTCAGAAAAATGACAACATCATCAGCGTAAATAGAAGTTCTGAATCTGAGGATTTGATTTCCAATGGGAGGTAAAAGCATATCTTCCTGTGCTTTTTCCAGCAGTCTCCCCAAGCAATCAATAACCAACATGAACAGCAGGGGAGAGAGTGGGTCTCCCTGTCTAAGCCCTCTAGTATGTGCAATTTGCTCTGAAAGCTCTCCGTTGACAATCACTTTTGTGGTGCTTGTGCTGAGAAGAGAGACAATCCAGCGATCCAATCATCCCCAAACCCTCTGTGCTTCAACAGCTTGATCAAGAATTCCCAGGAGACTGAGTCAAAGGCTTTTGAAATATCCAGCTTTAACATAATGGCAGGAATCTTCATGTGCTTGAGAGAATGAATGACACCCTGAACATACACAAAGTTATCATGAATTGACCGCCCTTTGACGAATGCATTCTGACAGGGAGCAACAAGGCTAGGCACGAGAGGCTGCAGTCTGGTGGCTAGGATCTTTGTGAAAATTTTGCCAAAACTATGAACCAGGCTAATAGGTCTGAACTCGCTTGGTTTACTTGCATCAGGAGTCTTTGGAAGGAGTATCAGTAAAGCATTGTTCAAATTATTCAGTCCTTGAGTGCCGGCAGCTTGCAGCTTTTGCATTGCCCACATCACATCAGTCTCGATGGTGTCCCAAGCCAGCCTGAAGAATAAGCCTGTGAAACCATTAGGACCCGGCGCTTTCTCAGGGTGGAGGTCAAAGATGGCAGCCTTAACTTCAGTTGCAGTTATAGGCAGAGAAAGGTTTTGCAGCTGCACCTCAGGAAAATTCAGGGAAGACATGTTCAAGGAGTCCGAGCAGGGTTTGTAAGTACCAATCAGCTGATTAAAGTGTTCCCAAAATGCCTTGAGCTTGCAACTCTGATCAACAGTTGTTGTATCTCCCACTGTGACCACAGGAATAAAAACTTTTCCTCCTCCGAGCAGAAGCTTTCATATGAAAGAAATGAGAGTTGCAATCCCCTTCCTTCAGCCATAGAAAGCGGGAACGTTGCCTCCACATGGTCCTTTCCATTGCAGCCAGACCTAAGCATTTCACTTTCAAGGCCTTTCTGAACTGATGCTCTTCAAAGGATAGTTGCCTAGCTTCCATAGCCACATCTAACAAAAAATAAGCTCATTTACAATGGCTGTCCGCAGCTTCAGGTTACTAATAAGCCTAGAATGCCATTTCTGCAGGTGTGAGGCTGTGAACTGCAGTTTAAGGTGCAGGTTGATAAAAGCATTGGTATTGGAGGGCGCCGAATCCCAGGCAGCTTTTACTTGATCTAAAAAGTCCGGCTGCTTAGCCCAGAAGGACTCAAACTGGAACCTGCGCACATGCTTGAAATCAGCATCGAGAGTGAGAATAAGTGGGGCATGATCGAAGCTGCAGAAGAGACGGCCTGCAACATAGCTTTGGGGTACAAATCATGAAAACCTTGGTTGTACAGGACCCGTTCCAATCTGCACATAGTTGGGTTTATCCTCTCATTACACCAGGTATAGCGCCGGCCATGCATATACAGGTCCTTCATCTGCAAATCATTGATGAAACGACGAAAGGCTAGCATAAGACCACGATCAATGGCAGAGTTACTCTTGTCAGCTGCTTCAGCAATTAAGTTGAAATCACCCAGGAGAGCAATAGGTTGTTGAATATGTTGGACTGCAGCCTTAACTTCAGCAAGAAAAATTATCTTTGGAATGGTTCCTTGCGGACCATAGACATTGCAGAGGAACCAGGTTGCCCCAGTCTGACGGCAGAGACAGGACAGAAGCTGAAAATTCTGCCCAACAGCAATCTCTTCAAGATGAACAATCGAATCATCCCACGCAACCAACAGACCACCACTAGCACCAACAGAGGGGATGAACAAGTGATCTCTGAACCGGTGACCACAAGCATCAGACACAAGCTGAGACGAGATATGTTGCATCTTGGTTTCTTGGATACAAACAATGGAGACTAAATGATCACTAACAAAGCGACACACCACATATTGCCTAGCTACGGAATTGAGACCCCTAACATTCCAGATCATAACCTTGCACTGATACATAAAAACTAATGACGACAGGGTACAGCAGAGCAGCAGCGCAGCACTACACATTGACCGGAGTCACCTGGGCAGCAGCAGTGGCAGAGGAGCGGAGTGAGGCATTGTTCGTCAGCTCGGTGAAGGCCTCCATCTGGCTGGCACTCAGAGGAGTACCCATAGACTTCTCAAGCTGCTGGCGCTTGTCTTGGGTTGCGTCGACGGGCAGACCCCGGCGCAGGCATAGGAGATGCTGAGCCTGGGCAAGCACGGTCCCGCCGGCCACCTTAGGCTTGCTGGCAAGGCGAGAGCTGGAGCGGGAGGGGGGCGGCGGCGGCTGGCGCTGCCGGCGGCGTGCAGGTGCCCCCATCGGGAGCAGCGGCGGCGGCTACCGTTTCCCCAACATGGGACAGAAACACCTGGAGCTGCTCAGCTGGGCTTCTCGGCGGACTCGAGGCTCGACCCGAGATCGGCTGGGGTTGGGCTTCCTGGGCTTGGGCCTGGTGAACGGGCTCCACTTGTGGCCCAAGGTGGCCCTGGGTGAGCTGGGGCATGGACTGGTCAACCGCGGCGTCAGCAGGATTGACCGCAGGGCCCGTGACTGTTCCGGAAGGGGAAACAGGCAGAGCGTCGATCGGAGGAGTGCAGCCTCCCTCAGCAACTTCAGCGTCCTGCAGAGCAATGTTCAGAAAAGCGGCCACAGAGCCACTGATCGCTTGTGATGTCGAAGACGGTGCATGCCCGTGAGTGTTGACGTCGACGGTGGCACGGGCATGCAGGGAAGGGGGTCCCTCAGGGGCCACGAGATGCAGCCACGTCAGCAGCCTCGAGGATGGAGGGCCAGGATTGCGTCATGCGCAGCAAAACCCTAGCCCCCGACCTAGGGTTTCCGACCACCGGAGCTTGGGAGATGACCGGTACAGGAGCAGCCGGCGTCGCCACCTGCGACGCCACCGGCTGGAAGGTGAGGGCGAGCTGGCGGGAGCGTCGAGGCTGTCGGACGCCGAGCCGGTCGAACACCGAGCCCGCCACAGCAGCACCACGGGCGGCCCCGCAGAAGTGCCATCAACGTAGCGGCCAACCCATGGATATCGGCGCGCCGGCGGGTGGCCGTCGCCGCCATCCCCACCATCCTGAGAACCAGCAGGGAGCGGGTGAAGAACCAAGGAATCAAGATGAACCGTGGCATAGAACCTTGTCATGGGCGGAGGGACGAAGTCGACAGCCGCGGTCGGATCGTCGTCGATGATCTCGTCGAAGCCCGGCGGGAGGGCCATGTCCTCCCACATGCCCCCGTTCGCCGCGGGGAGCAGCGGCAGGTCGATGGCGACGACCTTGTGGATAGTATCCGGGTGGTGAACCCAAGCATACACCACAAAGTAGGAAAGATCCGTCTTGTCGGAGGAGGACACGCCGACGGTGTGGAAGTGGCAGGAGGGGAGCACCTTGCGGGCGTTGGCGACGGTGAAAGCCTGCGGGGGTAGCCCTTCGATGAAGACGCGGACGCGGTAGCGAGGCGTAACCTGCTCGGTCAAGAAGAGGCGCGACCATGGGCGAAGCTGCAGCGGCACCCCATCCTTGTGGAGGACAGGCCGGTCGAGCATCAGATCGCGCCAGTGGCGGTCGTTGCAGCACACCAGGAAGGTCCCGTTGATGTAGAGGTTGACGTCGATGGCGTGCTGCGGGATCTCCGGGAACTCCGTGAGGATTGCCTCCCCGATCTTGCGAGGCCAAAAGAGGCTCGCGTCGCCCACCACCACGACGGTGACCGCACGGTCTCGTAGAGCAGCTTCATCAGCTACCGTCTCGGTGGTCAGGTCGAACGCGCAGTAGCCCATCTCGGGGCGACGCAGCGCGCCACCAGGGGTGTAGGGGTGAGCCAACGGGAGCACGGACGTGTCCATCTGCGCGGCTTGGAACGCAGCCATGGGGGGAGCAGTGACGGAGGCGTCGGGGAAGGTGAGCCTGGACTGGATGTTGGAGGAGGCAGCAGCAGCGAGCGGCGGAGCAGGGCCGGGAGCAGCGGTGGCAGGGGCAGTGGGGGTGGGAGCTGATTCCGTCGCCGGCACCGCCGGGAAGGTGAGCCGCTGGTGAGCTGGGATTCTCGGGGGAGGGAGCTCTTTGATCACCGGAGAGCGGTTGTTAGGAAGGGATTTGTGACGGTGCTGGATGATGCAGACGTTGTGGGGTGGTAGGATGGCTTTTGTAGGCAGAGAGCTCGCTCTACACTTCTTGGCAATGTGTCCGGCCTGGAAGCAATGAAGGCACCGCACCGGTCCTCTGCAGCCAAAAACACGATGGTGGGGTGAGAGGCAACGGTAACAAAGCCCAAAGAGGTCGTCTTTACTGATGGGAATCCCGGTCAGAGCAGGAGGCTGGAGGCGGGCAGCAAGGCGCCGGGCAATCTGCCGGGTTTTCTTGCTTTGAACATCAACCCATCCCTCCTGCGCCGCATCAATGGCGACTGATTGATGTGACTGGATGTGGGGCGCAGGCGGGGCAGCGGCGAAAAGCGGGCGAGGGGAAGGAGGAAACTCAGCGCCATTACGCACAACGGCCGCAAAGGATTCCTCAAGCACTCTACCTCTAGGAGGGGAGCGGGGTGTGACCTCCAGATCCGAGCAAGAGTCCGAGAGACAAACGCGCTCGGCCTGGTCACAGCATGGCGAGGGCGTGAAGGGCGATGCCGCGGTCCCCGAAGCAGGGTCCATGGCGCGGAAGGGAGAGCGGACGGGGGAGGGTGCGACGGCCGAGGTGGCCGCCGGCGGGGGGAGGACGGGGGTGGGAGCTAGAGAGCTAGAGGAATCAGAGACATCTCCTTTGCTTTTGCAAGCTTGTGAGACCATTTTCTTTTGGAATTTGAGTTCCATTTTTGCAACAGTCTAAAGTTCAAGGTTGGTTCACTGGTCAATGGTTCCATTTACTGGCCTTTCCATGGCGAAGGACGCATGATTAGGATCAACATCGACACCTTGGATACCACCATTGTAGATCTACCCAGGCAAGTGGAGGTGGATGGGTTCAATTTCAAAGTTGGGGATACTAAGGACGGTGAGCTTTGCATTGTCTATCAATCTGGATTACTCCTCGATGTTTGGATCCGTAGTATGGACAGTGATGGAACTGAGATATGGCTGCCGCGGAACAGAATCTCTTTAAGTGCAGAAATTGATCGGATCACTCAGGAATTGCATGGCTTTATCAAAATTGTGCAAGTTAGGTCTGGATACGTGTACTTGTCGATGAAGTGCACGACCCCTGCTGGTGCACTGTTTCGCTCGCTTTTCTCCCTTTCTTTGGATACCTTCATGCTTGAGTTACTGCTTGAGGGGGAATTTGATGTCTATTTCTATCCGTATATAATGGGCTGGCCTCCTTCTTTGGTTGCTGATGATGCGATCATTGGACATGATGCTGACTGAAGGTTCTCACTGAATTAAGTTTGCAGTTGTTTGTCATTTGCATACGAGGAAATGAATGGAAATTTGTCGGTGTGACTTAACCATTATCAAATACGTTGTTGATGCAAAAGAATATATGGCTGGCATTGTAAATTGGAAGATCATTCCTTCTATCTGCGTATTCCCATGTAAACCGTTTGTTGATTTGAAACTGTTGGTACAGTACTGGAGCTAATGAATCTTATGGCAGAAAGGATTTTCAACTACTTTGTACTTTCTACGGAAAGCTATAATGTTGCATTAGCTGCTAGGCCCCCATTAACCAATTTGTGCCTCCTGTTTGTGTTTGTGTTCGTCAGATACTGAGAGACAAACCAGGATTGCTAGTCCTGGAAAAGTAATCATAGAATATAATGAGCTTTCTAACATGCATCTATGATTCAAACAAGATCCCCTTATATGACCGGAAACTCCAAGGTGCACCCGGGAGCATGTGCTCCTGGTTTTTTCGATTTTTTTTAGAAAATTGAAAACTTGTCAAAATATTCCGAAAAAAATCATGCACGTACCTGAGCATGTCACGCACCATCGTGTCAAATTTGGCGACGAAACGACATCGTGGCCGCCCTGTGCAAAAATGACAAACTCGTGTCAAATTTGGCGACGAAACGACATCGCGGCCGCCCTGTGCAAAAATGACAACTTGTCATTTTTGCACAGGGCGGCCGCGATGTCGTTTCGTCGCCAAATTTGACACGATGGTGCGTGACATGCTCAGGTACGTGCATGATTTTTTTCGGAATATTTTGACAAGTTTTCAATTTTCTAATTTTTTTCGAAAAAACCGGGAGCACATGCTCCCGGGTGCACAACGGCCGCGTTACTTATACGACTAGGAAGAACTGTGAATTGTCGACGTTTATAGTATTTTTTCTTTTTTACTGCAAGATCTCTTCATTTTTGAGGATGCAATTTTTCCCCCATTTCTACTGCACAATCTCTTAACTTAGAGGATCTTGTTTTCAAGCTTTGCTATTCTTTATTGCATTAGCAACTAATTATTTTTTGTTGCTATTTTTATTGATGCAAAAGAATGTCTGGCTGGCATTGTAAACTGGAAGATCATTTCTTCTATCTTAAGTACTGCCTATTCCCATGTAAACTGTTTGTTGATTTGAAACTGTTGGTACAATGCTGGAGCTAGTGAATTTTATGGCAGAATGGATTTTCAACTTCTGTGTACTTTCTATGGAATGCTACTATGTTGCATTAGCTGCTAGGCCTCCATTAACCAATTTGAGCCTACTGTTTTTGTCATATATTGATAGACAAACCAAGACTGCTAGTTCTGGAAAAGTAATCGTAATTTTTTTGAATATAATGATCTTTCTAACATGCATCTATGATTCTAACAAGAATCTCCTTATACATATTACCTTTTCCATTTTAATGCAAAATCTCTTTATTTTTGGGATGCAATTTTTTTCTCCATTTCTACTATACAATCTCTTCATTTTGAGGATCTTTTTTTCAAGCTTTGCTATTTTTTATTGCGTGTGCAACTAATAATATAAATTGGCTTTTAAGTGCGTAACTATTTTTGTTGGATATGTTTCCCACCTAACTCTTTTAATGGCCTGGTGATGACTTGTTATAATTGTATTTCAGTTCACGATGCTCGGCAGTCGGTCCCTTGGTTTACTGGACATGCGAGAGTGTTGACAGTAGTTATTGTTTGTTGCATTCTCGTGTGCTGTATTTGTATATCCCTCATTTCTCAGACTGAATTCATGGTCTAGCACTTTATATGCAATGTGCTGCGAATTTGCACTTTCATGCTTGCTCCCCTATAATTTACCAACTGTGGACTCCTTTTTGACACATCAAGGAGATGGTCCGAACTAACAAACACTGTGTGATAAGACAGTGGCATGGAATAGAAGGAACAACCAAAGACAGAGAGTTAGAGTAGAGACAATACGAACGTCAACCAGTTCTCCTGAGAGCAGACAGGGAGATGAAATTTTGTCGGTGCACAAGACATAACATAACCTATATTTTCGAAAAAGGGAACGAAAGAAGATACCCAATTACACCCGACAGAACATAACCTATGTCCATGCATTTTAGTCACTTTTCTTCTGGAAACTCAAGATAGCCACATTTTTTTAGGGAATTTCACATTCGGCCATGATAAACAGTTTTGCTGTATTACTGAATCTAGCTAGTTAGCAAGGTATTTCGGCGTGCTCGTTAAACTGGAAATTATTTTAAATAAATTTAAATAAATTACTCATGGATGTGTTAGGGGGGAATATGCTATGAACTAGCTCCATCAGGTGTACAAGTGGACTAAGGAATCTGGACCGTCTGATGTACATGAAACCCCTCCGCAACTCACATTCCTGCAAAAAAAAAAAACGATCACCAAATATTGGCTTCATCCCATAATTTACTAAGATTACTAAGAATCTTTAGTGATTCTTGCTAGTGTGATTGGCAGAAACAATGCACATCGCTTGACCGAGGGTTTCCGAATTAGAACATAGAAACAGTAAAAACATCCTCGTGCAATGTAAAGACTCTTCACAGAATAATCTCAAGGTTTTAAGACAATTCGACATGTTACTAGTTCCTACATCAGGCTACTACCCAATGGCTAACTAAAATGTGATGGTAGCATCGAACTTATTCTTCGTTCTGTACGTCCAACTCCCGTGGGATTTTTCTTCAGACCATGCAACTATTCCACCTGAACCTGGCAACTTCAGCATATTACCACAGGACGAACTGCAATATTTTTTCCTTTCTACGGACGTGAGAGCAAACTGCAATGCTGACTGGAAGTTCATCTGAAGATGATCATGTCGCTCGCAGAGTGGAATATAATCGCATGACGACGTTTACTCCGATGGTCAATGCGAAGATGATGGCAAGAATGGCCATTGAAGAAGCTCTACGATTTGTGGTCACCATGGCTACACCCTGTGCTGCTCCCCTTTTGCTCAGATCACCCTTGCCGCAATCTTGTCCAAGCTTCATCCCTGTCTCGTTCTGGGCTGGGTTCACGGGTCTCTTCTTCGGTGCTGTCTTGACCAGACTTGGTAGTGAAGAACATGCAGGTGAGTCGACTGGCGCGACAGGATCTTGTGCCAGCGGTTTCTGCTCCTCGTGCTCAGACACATTATTCAGCGTGACCGTTTCGGTAATGTTAGCTGCCTTCATTTCATCTGAGATTTGCGGTTCAAGCGCCGTCATCTGTGTTATTGCTGTGATCTGTGATGATGGGGTCTCTTCATCAGTGGCATCGCTGTGCCTGCTATGTTCTTCGTGGGCAATCTCCGGGCTGCTGATGGTAGTAAGAGTGCTTTCATCAGAGTTCTCCACATCCTCGGTGGCCTAAACATGATAATTCAGAAGATAACAGGCAGAATAAATGAGGCTCCAACAACTGTAATACATGGATCATGATGATCACACAAACCAGCTGTGAACAAATTTAAATGAGAGAAAGAGGAAACTAATACATTTGGCGTGATCGCATTCTCGGCGCCAGCGTTCATTAAATTATGACCAGCTTCCTTTATATCTCCACGTCTCTGAAGAAAAAATTTAGTTGAATTTGCAGTAAAATTCAAAGACAGTGCTACAAGATGTTTTCAGTTATCACAATTGTGCACAGGAAATAGAGCTGACCGTAGCATCAACGATCTCGGTGCATTCCCTGTTTGAACTTGGATCAAATTTATCAGCAGGTTCGGTGTCCTGAAAACCGATGATAAGAACATTATGCACAAAAATAAGCACCAACTACAAAATCGCAAGCAATACATGCATGCTGTATCGTGATTTATGTAAATTTCTCGGAAGGTTTGCACAAAGAGACAGACCAATCCATCAGGTACGATCTCATCCACATTCGCCTGAATGTCATGAAGCTCCTCTGTTTTCTCACCATCCTGAAACAATCATTCAGAAGAATTGTCACACATGCAAGTTTTAATGTCACTTCAACAACAAACCTACTAGGTTGCATACTCGAATTAACAAAAAATAGGATTTCAGAAACATTGCACGCAGATTAGAGAGACTAACCAATCCATTGGCTTCAGACCCTGTATTCTCCAAATTCTCATCGGACTTATCGAACTTGCCCTGAATCCATGAATTACAACAAAATCGTGAGTGAGAGTCATCTAAATTTCACATGAAAAAGAAAAGTATGATGAAAGCAACTTGCAACTAACGAAGCCCATCGCCCTCCTTACCTGCTCGTTCTCCACAGCTCCACCATCCAGAACCTTCTCCTCCTCCTTGCTGCAAAATCCACCAAACGAGACCCAACCTTATCAACCCGGTCGCCCAACAAAACAGCACGAATCGCATACTAGCGAACGGAGATAACTAGTCCGATGAAGGAAGAGGGATTTGTTTCCGTACTCGCGGAGGTGGTTCTTGGCGTTCTTGCTGTCGCCGCCGCCACGCGACGACGGCGGCTCCGACAATCGCGCCGCCGACGAGGAGCAGCACCCCGACGCCCTGCGGCGTGCGTACGCGCGCGCACACGCGGGCCCTCATGGCGCCGCCGCCGCTTCCCTCGCCGCCTCTTCTCGATCGCCTCCGCCTCTTCCGCTCCCCGCCGAGCTGGGGCTGCCTGCACTGCCAACTTCCATGACGGCGACGCCGATAATTAAAAGAGCACCAGGCTCCAACAGTAATTATCAGCTGCAACTGAAGTTGGGGAGTTGGGACGGGACGATTCCGACGCTTCCTTCTCTCGTGTTCTTGCGCGCGTTCTAGAGGGAGGGAGACGAGAAGGTTGGGAGGTTTTAGGTGCGATACGATCAAAGCTATGGCCGGTTTAGTCGCGTGTCGGCGACCAGGACTCTCGGATCATGGATTTTTTTGAACAAGGGGGTGGGTGGGCACACTCGTGCCCTCATTTCATTAACTCAAAAGCATAGTACAGAGATAGTTACAATGTCCTGTTTGTTCAAATTTGCAAAATGATTCAAAACAGGACAAGCTATGTTGCTATGAGCTATATTCCTGCAAGAAAATGTAGGGTGCGAATCAAAAGATCGCAACGCCTGATGTGCACAGTTGTGAGCTATTCTGTTGGTGTTCCTAGAAATGTGGCAAACAGATGCTTGAAGAGGTTGGAGGCTGTCCTTGATTTGCATCACCAAGGGTCTGATCTCCCAAAGCACAGAAGAATGAGCAATGTCGGGAGCTCGGACTGAGCTAGCCACATTGCTATTATCTGTGAAGAAACCTGCAGATAAAATTCCCAAATGTGCCGCCATGTCCGCCGCAAGCATAAGTGCTGTGCTCTCTGCAATAGGAACCGATGGAATGTTGTGGGCGGCCGCAAAAACAAAGATATCAGTGCGGCCATGCTGCTCTGGCCAGGTTGCAAAAATGCCTAACCCGGCCACAGAAGCTCCTCCATGAACAGAAGGTTTCCAAGCTGCGTCTACATAAAATCTTGGCCCTGCAAGAAAACGAAAATCATTGTCTCGGAAGGATTCTGATGATTGTGTCGTCGCCTGATGCAGGGGGCCCAGTTCTGTCAAAATTTCTTGATCCTGTAACAGAGCATTGGTGGCAATTGCAACTTGATAAGGCATGTTTTGTTTCCTGCCAAACAAATGGTCGTTCCTAGATTTTCATATGCACCAAAGGAAAGTAAATACTGTATTTATATGTGCATACAGATGGTTGTTCTGCAAAAGATTTTTGATGATTGTAGAAATGGAATTGCAGTTTTGGGCAAGGGTATCAGATCTAATAAACCATGGTGCATGAAACCATGCTGCTCTCGCAAATGGACATAGAAAAAGGATATGTTTATTGTCTTCAGTCAGTCCACATCTGGAACAGAGTGATGATATGTGCTTTGATCTAGCTGCAGCTTTTGCACCCGATGGGAGAGCTCGTCTTAGAATCCTCCAAGCAAACGTCTTAACTCTCGGGATCATTTCTTTGCACTTCCAAACCGAGTTTAGTAGCTGCTGAGTTAGCTCATCTGGTTTCCTTGGCTTCGGCATACCTGCATCCTGCAAAAATTGCAAACAAAGGCGATATCCAGATTTGGAATTGTATTTTCCATTAGGGGTTAGTTTCCAACAAAGTATGTCACCATGATTGGAAGGAATAGTAGGAGTAGCCTTGATAATGGTAGCAGCAGATTGAGAGAAGAGTTGATCCACAAGAGCTTCATTCCATCTGCTACTATTGTCCATCATGAGTTGTTTGACAGAGGCAGGATAAGTGAAGGAAGGAGACTGAATTAAAAGATCGTTGTAGATATTTTGCCAGGCTGAGTACCAAGGTGTGCCCCAGATGGAGATTTCCCCCTTTACAACTTGATAGAAAGAATTATTTTGAAGAAGAGGAATAACTTTTAGGGCCGCAGACTAGAAAGCAGATTTTGGAACATTTGATTTGGGTCTCCAAATGGAGGTGTCATAGAAGTACTTGGACTGCAGAATGCGATAGAGCTGGCTATTGGGCTGAGAAGCTATTCTCCAAAGGCCAGAAAGAATGAGACTGTAATTGATGGCCTGCAAATTTCGAATTCCTAGTCCACCTTCTCTTTTTGGCGCGCAAATGTCTTTCCAAGCTTTGAGACAAAGAGGCTTAGTAGGAGTATCAGTGTTGACACCAGACCACCAAAAGTTCTAATGATAGCCGTGATTTTTGCAATAAACTTTTTGGAGAAAATAATGTTTGACATGTAGTAGACAGGAATAGAAGAGAACACCGAATTTATTAGCTCTAACCTTGCCGCATGGGATAAAGAATTACTCCCTCCGTCTCAAAATATAAGGCGCCCTTAAATTTCGCTGGTCAACGGGATACAACTTTGACCATGATTTATACTTATAATTTGTCCACAAAATTATTATACAAATATATGAAATGAAAGAATTTTGCAGTACGAATCTAACGGTACCATTTATACATTCTCAACCCATATAACTTCGTATATATTAATGGTCAAACTTAAACATGAAAGACCAGCATAAAAATAGCGCGCCTTATATTTTGAGACGGAGGGAGTAGCTTTGTAAGTGCCAAGTTTAGTGCTAAATTTGTCTAGGACAAAATTGTAAGCCTCTGATCTATTTTTCGAAGGAAGAACCAAAGGGTGTCCCAAATGAATAAAAGAATCATCGATATTGGGGACAAGGAAAACATTCAAAATTCCTTCTCTATCGGCAAGAGATACATGTTTACCAAAAAGAATACCTGATTTATTCCAGTTTGGTAGTTGTCCCGAGGCTTGGCAAAAGATGTTTAGAATTTGTTTCATTGTTTGGGCTTCATGAACAGTAGCTGCACCACAAATAATTAAATCATCTGCAAATAAAAGCGAGTGAATTGGTGGGCATGCAGGTCCAAGAACAATCCCATGAAGTCTGTTAGCCGATAAAGCTTCCTGTAAAACAAGAGACAGCTCATTGATAGCAAGGACAAATAGATAAGGCGATAAAGGACATCCTTGTCGTATTCCCCTATCTGAAACTGATGTAGCCCGAGTCACGTCCATCACCATGTCAAGTACTCCAACACTCCACAAGTCACCATGGACATCAAAGGTGAACTCATTCCTCTTCGAGAACTCACTTCCGATCCTTTTGAATGGTATACTACTTGACCATCGTTCCCTTTACACTTCTAGGTGTGTCACCACGGTTACGAGTCCACGGGAAGATGGCCAAGGCGCAAGAGGAATGGAGTCCGACAAGACGGTGGCTTGGAAACGGAGAAGGAAGAGAAGCCGCAGCATCTGCAGCGGTACTACCGCCAGCACTACCGCCACCACTACCGTGCCGCGCCAAATGCTCTCTGGATCGCCAGCGGTACCTGCCGGTACCTGCATCGTACTACCGCTGGAGAACATCAATCTTATTCGTGAGAGTCCGCCGGTACTACCGCTGGAGCAGCGGTACTACTGCTACCTGACCTGGAACGGTACTACCGCTGGCCCAGCGGTACTACCGCTGCCTGCGTGCAGAAACAGGGAATATTCCCTTGTATCCCTTCCCACCTACCCCTTTGGGGTCAAACCTATATATAGGCACCTACCCCCTCCAGATCTAGATAGACTTGGTTTTGAGATTAGAGTAGAGCTAGACTCCTTCTTCTCAAAGGTCTCCTTCCTCCCCTTGTGGGGATGGTTCCTCCCCTAATGGAGAAGATCCCCTCGTGGATTCAAGACCTCTACTTGTAGCTAGACTACTTGCCAATCTTTCATCTTCGGGTGACTTTATTGGAACGGCTCGGTTGGCCGTTGGAGAAACAACCATCCAAGATCCCCTTCTTGTGTATCTTGCCAATCTCTCCTTTGGGATTCTATTGGGCCGGTTGGACCGACTGGTAAGGGAAACGGTTCTTGTATCTTGTTTGTGTTCGAGTATTCCGCTGCGTTCTTCCTCGTGTTCTTCGTGTTCCTCGCGTTCTTGCGTGCGTTCGTCCACATACCGCGTCAATCCGTGAAGATCGGGCCACCCTAGAGGACCTTTTCCTCATCAGAAACGAATCTCGAAAACGGTTGACCATTAATAATAACAGAAAAGGTGGGCGAGGAAATGCACGCGTGCACAAGTTTGATGAAATGACCATGTAGCCCTTTACGTGCAAGTGCCTGAATAACAAAGTCCCACTCCAATCTATCAAAAGCTTTCGCCAAATCAATTTTTAAAAGAAAAGCCTTATCCTTCCAAGAAGAGAGTTGAAAAGAGTGAGTGATTTCCTGAGCAATAATAATGTTGTTGCTTATCCTACGACCTTCAATGAAAGCTTGTTGGGAAGGATGAATATAATCAGGGAGATGAGGCTTGAGTCTATTTGCTAAGCATTTGGCAATTATCTTATAGACTACATTGCAAAGACTTATAGGACGATAGTCAGTAGGAACAGTAGCTACTAGTTTTTTCGGGATTAGAGCAATATGCGTGTCATTTATATGAGCAGGAAGTAAACCAGTAGCAAAGAAATTGGAAATAAGAGCCGTAACATCGTCCCCTATCCACTCCCAAGTCGCCAGATAGAATTCCACGTTAAAACGTCAGGCCCAGGAGAGGCATTCCTTTTCATTTCTTTAAGAACTTCCAAAATCTCTTGCTTTGAGGGAATAGAGTAAGTGGGATCATCAGGTAAGGCACGATCATCTGCAAAAATATGGTCACTCTGATGCAAAGAAGAAGAGGAGAAAATGGATCTAAAATAGGAAACAAAAGTGTTAGCTATCTGATCCGGCATGAATTGGATAACATTGTTTTCATCTTTAACCGAGAGTATGGTATTTCTCCTCTTGCGTTTTGCTATGGCCCTGTGGAAAAAGGCAGTGTTCCTGTCTCCATTCTTGACCCAATTTTCTTAGCTCGCTGCATTTGATAGTCATTTAGCTTGGTAACCGTTTGCTCATACCTTTGAATTAATCGCTCTTCTTGATTGTGATCCTGCATCGCAAGGGGCTTAGTCTGAATTTCTTTAATTTGCTGCTCCAAATCCTGCATCTCATCCTGCAAGGGCTTCTTTTTCCTGCACCAAATCTTGAGTTGTCTAGCAAGCTTATTAGTGCGATTATGAAAAGCAGAATTAGAAGTATTTGTCCAGCAGGTTTTGGCATAAGATTGGAAGTCTTGCTCCTTAAGCCACCAATTTTCAAATTTGAAAAAGTTTTTGGTTTTACGGGTATTTCCATTAGTAGAGCACAAAATAGGCGCGTGATCGCTAAAGCAGTAAATAAGAGGCATGTTGTAAACATTAGTATTGGGATAGACAGCACACCAATCAGAATTAGCCAAGCATCTGTCTAGTCTTTGAAAAAGAGGTTTAGATGAAAAGCGCCTGTTAGTCCAAGTGAAGGCAGGACCGCTGAAACCAAGATCAAACAAGCCACAATGTTTAACAAGGGAACGAAAAGCATACATACGAGTACGGTTAATATTAGTAGTACTTTTATCAGTATCATACAAAAGATCGTTGAAGTCACCCATACAAAGGATAGGCAAGTTGCAATTATCATACACAAAATTTGCAACCTGACTCCATATCGAAGCAGTCTGACGGTGATAGGGGTCTCCATATACACAAACTAACCCAAACCTTTGATTCCTAGACTTATCTACTACGGTAGCTAGGATAAGATGAAAAGACGAGGTATAAACATCAAGGATAGTGTCGTCAGACCACATAAGCCAAAGCCCTCCCGAACTCTTCCGAGAAGGCACTACAAAAGCATTAGACATATTAAACCGAGAGGCAATATCAACAGAAGTGAACCTAGAAGTTTTTACCTCAGACAAGAATATTACCTGTGCTTTGGTGGAGACGATCATGTTGGCAAGATGGCACATTTTAGGACTGCTCAAGGTCTTGCCAATACCTTGGCAGTTCCACGCTATGGTCCTCATGGCGCCCGTGGCGCCTGTTCGGCCGGCGCCCAAGCCTCATCAATATCCAGTGCCTCCTGAGAATCCAGGACATTGCTTCTAGCAGCGGCTGCAGATTCAGTCTCAGCTCGATCATATCTAGAGAAGAAGGAGCCATCAATAGCAAGACGATCATCCCCAGCCATATAGGATTGGCCAACCATTCGAGGAGGAGAGAAAGCCCCTCGACGAGAATCCCCTGTGCCCTGTGAAGAGTACGAGAGCCGAGGGATGTAGTCTCCAATTCCAGCGGATGATGCAGGCGAATGCGATCGGCGAGGAGATGGAGTGTAGGGCTGCATCCGAGATCCCAAACCACGGACACTACAGTGGCGCATAGGGCCGCCAATGCCCATCTGCGCGGAGCTGTGATGGCGCCCAGCGGAACGATAACCGCCACCGATATCAGTGCCCAGAGTATGTCCGTGGTTACCTCTAGGAGAAGACGCCGACTCAGGTTCCCATCTAGAGCGTCGACGACGATTCCGGCCCTCTATAGTGGCATCGCGGATCTCTGCGCTTGTGGGAGGGGGAGTTGGTTGGCGATGGACGACTGCGGCTGCTGACGTGGTCCTGTGGGACCGATTCCCTCAGCGGCGGCAGCGGAGAGCTCAGCGGTGAGATTGGCGGCGAAGACTGGTTGGACCCGGCCCTTGTTCCCTCCACCACCCCATGAGTAGAGGTGACACCGAAAGCCTCGTGAGCAGCTCCCTCCATGCCCCTGACCTGCGAACTTGCCGGCCCGGGAGAAACGTCGCGCGCTGGGTCACCATTAGGGCTTTCTTGATTGGGGAAGAGATCTAGGGTGGTCGCCGTTCTCTTATTGAGTGGGAGAGAATCCGGGGCGAGCGCCGGCCTCTTCATATTGAGCTGATTTGCTCGGGGAGGAGATAACGAGGCAGGAGGCGACAAGAGGGATTGCTGGGATTTTGCCATGTGTGCAGCAATATTCGGTGTCGGAGTGTTCGTAGGTGGTTCCACAGCAGGCAATTGCACAGGCAGAGCTATTGATTGCGGCAGGAGGGTGGAGAGCTGATTCTGCAGGTTTTGGGAAATGGTGGGTTGCAGGAGACTGCAAGGCAAAGGGGAAATTTGCTCGAGACCAGCTGGGGATGAAGATGAAACGACAAGCGGCGGAGTCCTCTGTGTTACCTGGCAGGCTGAGTTTTCTTGGTCTTGGACTTCTTTTCCTTTCGGCCCAGTTGGGAAGTTGGGCCTTGGAGCGCTTCTTCCATCTTGACGCGAATTAGCAAAACAGGTTTGCTGGTCTGAACGGTTGACTCCCTGAGCAAGCTCACCGACAGCATCGCTTGGAACAGAGGACATACCTTGAGCAGGAGTCACTGGCTGACTGTGAACGTGGCACTGCTGCATGGCCTGGAAGGGTGAGTCACCAGTTGGAACCAGAACCTTCCGTTGATTTTCGTGGCCGGGATGAACAGTAGCAGAATGAATAGTAGCTTCGTGAGCCCTGGGTCTATCCGCCATTGCCGAACTCTGAAGCTGAGCAAACCTATGTGTACCTCTGCTTCTCTCCAGCTGCATTAGAATTCTTATTGAACTTTGCTCATTGAGTCTGGAACTTGATCCTTCTCCTAGCAGGTTGCCACTGAAACTGGCTGGGAAAGCTTGATCATACATGAGCCGGTAGGAGTGTTGGGCTGGGTTCTCCACAAGAACTTCAGGCATTTTGTCTGCATTAATTATCCAAGCACCATATCTTTGAAACGGCACTCTCTCTGGATCTTGGCTAGCTCTTAGTCTGTCAGTGATGATGCTTTGCCTCAGATGACAGTTCCCAACTGAATGAAACATGACTCCACAAAACAGACAGATTCTGCTAATCTTTTCATAGTGAAAATAAACTCTGCGTTTCATATCTGATCCTAACTGAACATCAGCTTTGTCAAACACAGGAGTAGGCACATCCATTTTAACTTTTCCCCACATATACTCTGGATGGGCATGCAGCATGCTGTCAGTTGGCTCATGAAACTGAGATGGCGATCCTACTAGGCTGGAATGTCATCCAAAACCTTGAAGGATCTCTTCTTCCAAGGTATTCCATATATTCTAACAGTCACATAAATATGTCGGAAGGGATATCTCAACATACCTCTCTGAATTACTGAGTTATCCTGATCTCTTTGATATCCTTCTCCTTCATGATCGCTAATTCCAGAAGCAGAGTATCCGTACCAACTTGCCATGGCTGACGCTTGTAGACCCACATCATCGCAGCAAATGATTGAATATAGCTTTGAAAACAAACTGATGTACCTGATCTACAAAGTAGTAGTTCCCTCTCCAGGCTCTTTTGAGAGCATCCTGTACTGCTGTGAGAGAGATCACTCGCGGTGTTCCTGCAGTGCACGCCACCTTCATATAGATAGCAAACTGATCTTGCGGCCCTGCTCTTTCCGACGGCTCTTCTGCTTCTGCTAGACTCATAGACTGCAAGCTGAACTCCAAGGAGGGGATTTTTGGCGGCTGAATCGCCGTAGGACTCGGTGACCTAGCAGGCCCATCCTCTGCTCTAATCGCCGGAGCTTGTGGTGGCGCCAAGAGCGCCCGATGAAGCTGATCCTGCATGGAAGCTTGAGCTGGGTTGGGGGAGATATCAGGTGGAAGCAGCGTAGGGAAAGAGGGAGGACGCAGTGGATGTGCTGGGGTGGAGGAAGGATTCATGGTTTGGGCGGATCTGGGCATAGAAGGTTGGGGAAGGGAGGAGCGGCATAACGCCATTCGCCACAGGGGACAAGTCAAGCTAGGAGCAACAATCGAGAAACTAGAACCGACCTCGGATCATGGATAGAAAGTCCCTTTCCACTGACCGAAAGAAACCTACTTATCGTCAAATAAAATATGTGCAAGAATTCTTTCATGATTCAACTAGGAACTTCTCATCTAAAAAACAAGGAATTTTTTAGTTTCATATATATTAAGATAATGGATTTTAATTTTTGAAGCTCGGTTTTTCTGTTACTACAAGAAACCATATCAGATTATTCCGATCTACGGTTCTTACCTTTGGTGATGGTTGCCGCTCTGGTGCGCTGGCCCTTTGGGTTCTTAGCACGACGAATTCCCGTGTGTTTATTACTAAAACTCCACTACAACAAGATTTGCCTGACTTCGGTAAGTGAGGGGCGAGTACAGCGACGCGCCTTCGGCTCGCTCTAGTATTTATAGTCGTCGCTAGGTGGTCGAATAACCTATTTGTAAGTATTATTACTTTTTGTGTCTTTTATACTGCCGTGGATGATCAGATCGATGGTCATTTTCGAAAAAAAAAAGTACACTTACACGTATCATGTTGAACGGCTGACATAGAAAAGAGAAAGAATTGTGAACCTAATCCTAAGTATATAAAAGTTGGAATATTTCGCGAATTGTGGGAGGCCATGGTACTGTAGCAGATACAGTATGCTACAGTGTTGAACAGTGCAGCGATCAGCGCCGTCGCGCGGCGATCGGGCGGTCCGCACGTCGCCCTCATGCCATGTTTGCAAAAATGCCCCTCGCAAATCCAGCGCGTGCTCCGCGGTCCACGCCTTTACGAGGAGATGGACCTAACTGCAAATTGCAGAAAACTCAGGGTCCTTCGAACACAATCATCCGCAGATTCCCCCCTTTCTCTCTCTCGCGGCCTCGGGCGACGCCGACGAATCCGTCCGCCGCGCTCTCCCTGCTGCTGGCTCCGCCTCCCTCTCTCCTCCCCGCACCGAGAGCCGTCGCCGTCGCCCCTTCCTCCCCCCAGCCCCTCCCTTCCGCCATCCCCTCTTTCCCCAAGTCGCCGCCCCGTTCCTCCTCGCTGAATCAGATCCAGCGCCTACCGACGAGAAGATGCGCCGCCATGACTTGCTCGCAGGCGTGTGCGCGTGTGCGTGGTTGATTTCTAAGAATTTTTTCCCCACCAGCCAAACCAATTTGGTGCCGCTGCTCCACGCCGGCCACGGGGCTCTCCTCGCGTCCGAGGCCGGGGTCGCACGGAAACGGCCGCCACGGAGGTCGCCGTTGGCTTCCGCCGCCACAAGATCGATCCCACGCCTGAGGGCGCTGCTGCGTGCCGCTGCCCCGAGGGCACCGCCGCGGGGCCGCTTCGCGGCCAACGCCACCATGTACACCGCCGACCCCGCGCGCCTTTTCGCCGTCGCCATGGCCGTCCGCTCTGGCCGCGTGCTCCGCGTTGGCGCCTACGACTCCGTGAAGGTCCGTTCTACTCGAACCTCCTGCTGCTCCCTTGCCTTTCTGCATCGCTGCAACCGCAAGTACAAATTCCTGTCTCCTGCGTTTCGCTTAAGATTTCAGTCTATGAAATGCAGGAATTCAAGGGCTGCCACACGTATATAAGCTGATTCTCAGCGGGAATTTCTTCTCCGCCTCCGGTCGCCGGCTTCCGCGCTCGCTCCGCTCGCTTCTGACCTCACCTGCTTTCCCTCACAATTTATTCGTGCTCCTGCTGAATCCTCAAATCCCTTCCGCCGCCTTTCGCCGGATGCATGTCGATCCTTTAGCTCTGGCGCGCTCCAAGCAGCTGTAGGAGATCCAATCTCCAGTTGCATCGTCGCCCCCACTTCCAGTGACCTTCTCTCAACAGGAAAGCATCAAACGCTGCATCCTCCTGATACAAATCCTTGACTAGAGGTAAACATCACGATTTTCTGTTCTTTCATGTCTGTCTTTCTCTCTATAATTTTCTGGAAGTCACATGCTGCAGGACAAGTTACAGTTTTATGGAGCAGACTGCGGAGGAAAACCAGCTGGAGTGTTCTGCGTCACCTAAGTGGCACCCTGCAGTAAGCTTCCGTTCAGTACATCAAGATCAATCACTAAGGAGCCGGTTCATATTGATTCTCAATAGGAAGATTTACAAACACATGTTTTTCCATGTGACTATATTACCCAACGGAATTAGTGTATGATTCCTATGGAGCTGATTTGGATGATGTACGTTTTTCCTCCCAGATATACACTAACTCTGATATCATCTGCATGGTATATATCTCCAGCATTTAACAAAAGGTATGTTCATATTTAAATTGTACAGAACTTACAACATTCCTCAAAATCATATGTAACAGAGCGTGTAATATTTCCTTGGTAGATCTACCAGAATATTTTTATCTGTCGCCAATGCAAAATTAATTTAATAAGAATATTCCATACTTGAGTCATACGGGATTCTATTTAGATGTTGAAAAGGGATCCACATCTATGTCATCTTAATATTAGATTTTCCAATAAAGCTTTCTTACCAATATAGCATGGAATCCATAATTCTTAGGTTCGTTTGTAATAATTCCTTGGCCATTCCACTATTTAGGTTCAAGAGCAACAACTTCTACATAATATGATAACTTATTTTGAGCTATGATACCAGAGTGCCCTTTAGTGTTCTTTATATCCTTTCAAAAAAAAAAAATTCAATGCTGTGTGATATGTACACTGATAGTGGTCCATATATTGTTAGCTAAATCGCTTTTCACCAAATACTAGATTTATGTGTTCCATTGCGCTCAGCGGATAATTCTCCCTTTGTATAAATTCTCTTTAGTCATTGGTTCCTACTATTCTGCCCAAATGTTCAGGTATATCTTAAAGAATTTTATACCAAAAACTTACATATTTTTCTATGCATTTCGGAAATACCTCCACCACTGAGTGAGGCGATATTTCATTTTCAGAACACCAACCTATTTAACACAGTTACTTTTTCTTCAACTTACACAGTCGTGCATTGCGAGCAAGGTGTTCTTTCAGTGCTTAGAACAATCTATCTTCAGTTCTAAGGCATGTGTGTACGCCCGTCTCCTGTTTATATCGACCCACAACTACTCATGCTGTTTACTGAATACTTCTTACAATTGTGTGTGCATTTTTGTTTTGTGATGATTATCTACAGAGTGGCTTAGATCCATCATATTTTGCCTCCTGTTGTGTGCTTCAGGAATTGACTATCTTAGTGTGCTTAGGCTAATTTTGTACTTCCACTTTTCATCCCTGCAGAATTTATGATGCCTTGGATCTTCTACTGACCTCTTGGACTCCTTTTTCATCCGTTGGTTATTCGAGTACGCCGTGTCCGAATGCCCACTTGCCAGTTTTTTTTTTCCAAAAAAAAAGAACTGACAAAATTTACACAAATAACCACCGAAAAAATATGAGAAATATATCAAAATGCTAGGTAAAAATAATAACTACTGTCGGCACAAAAACAAACATGTTTGAATAAATCAAATTGGACAATTTTATGGAAAAATACAACCATACTATGCTCATATAACAAGTTCCCTCCGATTATAGAGCTAAATTAAATATTTAGGCCAAAATGCAAACAGATCATACCATTTCAAAATGGTTTATATTTATAGATAATATAACTTAATTCCCTCCAAATATGCAGTCAAATTCAATAAATGTTCAATTTGGTTAACATACTTCGAGGTAATTATAATGCATTTCCTCCGACTAAGAAATAAAATAAAATATTTGTTGCAAACTGGAAACATATTTTACCATTTCAATTTAGTAGTATTAAAACAATGTCAGTGCAGAGTTGGGAATTTCTGATTCTCATCTCCCTTTCGTTGTCGATTGCTTTGCCCGACGCATCTTGCAACCCATATTTATATGGAAACGACTTTCATCTACTTTCTATTTGTTTGCCCATTTGTACAAACCTACACAGCAACAAGTCCTCTCTTATACAAAAAAAAAAAATCCGGACTCAAACCCTCCAACAATTATTCACAATATGTAGCACTTAAAAAACAAAAAACTACATCACATTCTCTCATCAAGGGCGCGGCGTGTCGCCGCGCCGATTTAATATTTCAGAAATGCTCAACAAAAATGCTGCCTATTCATAACAAAATAAAAACATGTTTCAACCTGCAAAGATGTATGAAAATTTGTAGAGCTATTGCATTCCATACATGATTGATGAACTTTACAATAATTTAAAAAAAATCCAAATTGGAGAAATTTTACACACAAAGTAAATGCATTTCCACCAATTTTATAAAATCGAATTTAATAAATGCTGACATAATATATTTCCTCCGATTATGGAGGTACATTAAACACGCCGCGCCGATTTAATATTTCAGAAATGCTCACCAAAAATGCTGCATATTCATAACAAAATAAAAACATGTTTCAACCTGCAAAGATGTATGAAAATTTGTAGAGCTATTGCATTCCATACATGATTGATGAACTTTACAATAATTTAAAAAAATCTAAATTGGAGAAATTTTACACACAAAGTAAATGCATTTCCACCAATTTTATAAAATCGAATTTAATAAATGCTCACATAATATATTTCCTCCGATTATGGAGGTACATTAAATTTTTAAAGCAAAATACTAACTTACTGCATCTTTCATACAGATTACTGTTTACGAGTAATTTAACTAAACTCTCTCCAACTACGCATATAGCATTAATAAATGCTAAAAATAAATCAGTATTTCCACATACCCGTAATATATTCCGTCTTATTACAATGCTAAATAATACAATTATGGCAAAATGGAACTAAATTTGACCATTCCAATTTAGCTAACATGTTTACAAGCAATATAATTTAAATCTATCTAATTATGTACTCACATTTCTAAAAAAAAAAATGCTTGACTACATAAATATTTCGAGAAAATACAAATTTGTTCCCTCTAATTACACAATGATTTCAAATTTAATTCAAACTAAGTACATTACACAAGTTATAACTATCACCTTTCCTTACAATAAATCTGAAACAACTAAAAAAATACACAAATTATCGCAAAAAATATTCTCATTAACCGCACGGTGTGACGTTACGGAATGATTTCAAATTAAATTTAAACTAAGTATACATTACACACATTATAACTATAACCTTCCTTATAATACATATAACACACTTTAAAAAATACACAAATTATCAAAAAAAAATATTCTCACTAAACGCGGCGTGACGCCGCGCAAAATATAACTAGTATATTGACAATCAAGAGAAATAGCCACGAAACGTGTCGATCTGCACCTGCTATTGGAACACGTAATACAGGTACGCGTGCGTTGTGACATCAAGGCCCGGCGGTGGTCCATTGGTCGATGACCACGTAGCGCTTCCAGCGAGATGAGACAAAATGGTTATCACAGGTTCGGTGCGGCCACAGAACTAGGTTTGGCATTTTCCCAGTCGCCCAACCTAGGCCGAACCCAGGCCGCCCACAGCCGGTCAATTTTCGGTCAAATTTTCAACATACAAATCAACACACGCATGAACTTTCGGCCAAATTTCGGCCAAACTTTCGGCATACAAATCAACACACAAATAGTTCAACATACAAATCCACATACAAATTCATAGACAAATAGTTCAACAATGCAAGCAAATAGAACAAACTAGGCATCGGCATGGCCATTGTCTTTGCGCCTCCACAGGTGCTCCACCAGATCATTCTGCAGCTGTGTATGCACCATGGAGTCTCGAATCTCCTGGCGCATAGTCATGAAGTTTGCCCATGTTGTCGGCACCTGGTGATCAACATCTGCAAGAGGAGCCTGCCTGTAGTACTCAGTGTCAGCCACCGGATCATCCCGCTCGCTCTCAATGATCATGTTGTGCAAGATAACATAACGGTTCATCACCTCAGACATGTTGGCCTTGGACCAAGTCAGAGCTGGGTACCGGACAACAGCGAATCGAGACTGCAGCGCACCAAATGCCCGCTCAACATCCTTCCTGCAAGCCTCCTGGCACTTGGAAAACCAAGCTTTGGCACTTCCTGGCACAGGGTTGGAGATGCTCTTCACAAATATTGACCACTTTGGGTAGATGCCATCTGCAAGATAGTAGCCCTTGGTGTACTGGTGCCCATTGATCTCATAGTTCACCGGGGGAGCATGACCCTCAACAAGGCTGCTAAACACATTTGAGCACTGCAGAACATTGATATCGTTGTGTGTTCCTGGCATTCCAAAGAAGGCATGCCAAATCCATAGATCTTGTGTAGCCACAGCCTCAAGAATGACACTGCAAGCTCCTTTGTGCCCCTTGTACATGCTCTGCCATTCAAATGGACAGTTCTTCCATTGCCAATGCATGCAGTCGATGCTTCCAAGCATCCTGAGAAGCCTCTTGCTTCATTGGTGGCCAGGATCCGGGCAGTGTCATCCGCATTGGGTGATCGCAAGTATTTTGGCCCAAACACTGCCACCACTGCCCTGCAGTACCTGTTCAAGCATTCAATGGCGCAAGACTCGGACATGCGCAGATAGTCATCCTGAGCGTCAGCGGGAGCACCGTATGCAAGCAATCTCATCGCCACCGTGCACTTCTGAATTGAGGTAAAGCCTACCATGCCGGTGCAATCCGTCTTCAGCTTGAAATAGGTGTCGAACTCTCGGATGGCATGCATGATGTCGAGGAAGAGTTGCCGTTTCATCCTGAAGCGGCGCCGGAACACAGCCTCGTCCTGCGTGGGGTGCTCGGTGAAGTAGGAGTAGAGGATGCAGTAGCCTTCGTAGCGCTGCCTCGGCTTGCTTTTGCGGCGACCGGGCTTTGAGCCACCACGCCGCGGCTTCGCCTTGTCGAGCAGGCTGGCAAGGCAGGCGAGGACGAGCAGGTGCTCTTCATCATTGATGTCGGTCTGGGCTTCCTCGTCGAGCAGTTCGGCGAGCAGATCCTCGTCGTCGGAGTCCATGACTGGGCGGACAAATCGCCGAACACCTAGTAGGCAAGGTGGGGGCGAGCCTTCCCGATGGTCTTCTTTGCGGCGAGATGACGGCGGAGTGAGGAGGGGCGGCCGGCGGCGGAGGATTGGGCGAGAAGGCGGCGACTTCCTAGCTAGTTGTATGCGGCGGAGGGGAGGGGTGGTGCCGGCGACGACATCGCGGCAACGCGAGGGATGGGAAAAGAAAGCGGCGCGGGGTGGGATATGTGCTATCACGCCGACAGCGCTGGCCCACGCGCGCTTTTACCCTCCCAGGCCGAACCCGGTGGGCTGGGTTTGGCCTGGAGCGCCGGCGCTAATTTCCGCCGATCCGGCGCTATTTGGGCTCCTGGGGGGCCGACTGGGCGAAAAACGGCGCTCCCAGGCCAAAACGGCGCTAAAATCGGCCCCGGGGGGCGCTGGGGGGGGGGGGGGACGGCTGGAGATGCCCTAAGGTCATTGCTCGCTATCAGGGTGTTACATTCTCGCAGACGCCTTCTCCACCACGCCTCCCTTGCAGTCGCCGTGGTGCCTCCAGCGCCGGCTCAGTTGCTGGGTGCGGCGGTGGCCGAAGAAAGAGGGAAGATCCATGGCAACATCTCGACGTCGGGGGACAGAAAAAGTAGCAGCAGGCGAGGAAAAAAGTACCTAGAAGAAGAAGAAGAGGAAGGGAGGGTAAGCCACATCTCGTACCGATGGAGCCCACACGATGGATGCGTGTCAACGCGGTTGATTGTGGCCATGATCAATGTACGTCAACGCAGTTAATCTGATCGTGCCCACGACCAACCATAAAAGAGTCGTGCCGCCTTTCCTATGAGCGGCGGAGTGTGTCACAACTCACAACTAAGACGGAGTGTGTCACAACTCACAACTAAGGACAAGTGTGGCAGGTACGTCACATGGTTATTAGGCCACGGTCCATAGGGACCCACGTGGAATGTGGGGCCACTGGAGCCTTGGCCCGCCTGGTTGTGCCGCCGATGGGACACGGCTCCTCCACGCGGGTCTGCCTCTTTCTTGATGTCGTGGGTCGTGACTCCAAATTTCGAGTGCGTGATCTTTTCTGACCATGGTACGTCCCTTGGGGTGTAGCTCGGCGGGTCTTATCAATATAAGAGTTTCACGCCATGACGCATTCATGATAAAAAAAATCGTGTGTGACTTGACATATAAACTATTTTTTGTTGACTTGAGGGCAAAACCAAAATTCCCATGTCTCACAACTCCCTCCGTTCGGAATAAGATGTTTTACCTTTTTCTGAATCACATGTATATATAGACACGTTTCGCTATGCGCGTTCACTTATTGCAGTCCGTATGCAGTCCACATGTATAGCCAAAATATATTTTAATTTGGAACCAAGAAAGTATTATTTATTACAATTACCGCGGGCCGCCGGACTGGGCCAAAAGTGTCGGCAGCGGATTGGGTCCAAATCTCCCGATTCGCCCATATTTTTCTTTTGTCTTAGAAAACTTGTTTGACAAATTTCTGAAATTCAAACAACTCCAATTTATCTAATAAATATACTAAATGGTTAAGAAAATCCCTTGATATTCAAGAAATTAGTTTAGCTATTTCCCATCTAGGAAAATATATAACTGGTGTCTGTGCATAACCCATTTTTAGAAAATTCACAAGATTTTTCATAAATCCAGAAAATTCGAAAAGGTCCAAAGCTTGCACAGTTACAGGTGGAACCTGAAAGCTTCAGAGCACTCCAACAGCTAAAACACTCTCGGCTTGGCCACGATGGTGGAATGCTTCAAGATGTGGAGGCTGAACTGCCCACCCTTCTCGGTGGTGTCGAGCCTGTCCTGCCCGGGCGGTGGCAGCAGCTCGAAGTTCTGCACGAGACGGCCGACGGTGATGCTGAGGAAGGGCAGCGCGAGGACGATCCCCGGACAGCTCCTGCGGCCGACGCCGAAAGGCAGGAACCTGAAGTCGTTGCCGCTGGCCTCGACGTGCCTCTCCTCCTCCAGGAACCTCTCGGATCTGAATTCGCCGGGCCTCTCCCACTGTCCTGGATCATTGGCGAGGTGCCAGACGTTGACGAGCACCTTGCTCCCGGCGGGGACGTCGTGGCCGCCGAGCTCGGCGTCGCGGAGGTTCATGTGCGGCACCAGCAGCGGATGACCATGCGCAGCCTCAGCGCCTCCTTAATCACGGCCTGCAGGTAGGGGAGCCTCTGCGTGTCCGGCTCGGTGATCTGGTGGCCGGCGCCCAGCACCGTTTCCATCTCGCGCCGCAGCTTCCGCTGGATCTCCGGGTGGTTCACCAGCTCCGCCACCGCCCACTCCATCGCCCACAGCGTCGTCTCGATCGCTGCGTGCATTCAGCGGCAAAAACTTGCGTTAGCTACGTGCAGACGCCGCCTTTGCCATGAGTAAAACGGAAAAAGCATATGTATGCACCGGCAACGTTGATGTTCTCGACGATGAAGAGAACGTGATCCTCGTTGATCTCGCCTTTGCTCTGCGCCTCCAGGATCTCATCCATGCCGCACTTTAGCCTATCGCTGTCCATTGCATCGGTGTTCGCCAGCTTCTTCCTGCACAATTAACCATGTATACATGGGTGAGTACATCGGCGATACACACGAACCGCCGCTCCAATGGGCGAAATCCCAACGTGTATTTATACTGACGTGTAGGTACTCCCTCGAACCTCCTTTGTTGAATAAAGCTCTCTTTAAACCCGCAAAAAAAAAGTATTTTTAGAGATTCCAACACGGACTACATACGTAACATACGGAGCAACATAAGTGAATGTACACTTTAAAATACGTCTATATACATCCGTAGGCCGTTCAAATCTCTAAAACGACTTTTATTTAGAGACGGAGTGAGTATTTCAATCGTATGTGGTTCCGAGATTTGTGATATTCTTTGTTTGCCAACCGTTTGTATTTAATATTTTGTTGAGGTTTTACAGATATTTTAATTAAATTTTCACCAAAAATTCATAATGGTATCACCGAAAGTCAAGACATATATGACACACAAAAACGTGCATAATTTATATATCTTTCATGCATTTAAAATTTCACAAAAAAATATAAAAGGTTTCACTGAAAGTGAAATATGTGGAAATCTCAATGAAATATTTATGAAACTTCAGTGACACTGTGAAACCTTAGTAAAACATTAATGAAACTATCTACAAGCAAAGCTGTCGGCAATCAACATATATAAGGTGGAGTGTTGGTTGATTTGTGTAAAATAAAGGTTCCACGTGGAAAATTGTTAGAAATTCAAAAGTGCCATGAGTCTCATAACAACGGACGACAACAATAATGTTGGGACGTCAACATACGGGATTCTGCACCCCAAAACTTCAAGCGACTCATCTACTTTTCCGTCCGATTACTCAATGTACGCTCGTGCAACTTTATTTGGACTATTATTATTTATACTATGGCTCTATGCATCTGCTCAATTGACTTGTGCTAAACCTATTTTTAAATTTTACCATGAGAAAAAAGAAGTAGGGCGCATCTACATTTGTTAGACCGATACTCCTTTCACTAAATTGACCATGCACTTTTAAGAAATCGACTTAAGATATAAAAAGCTCGGATGATTTGGGGCTACCAAACACTTTCTATATATACGGTACAAATGCACACATGGAATAACTAATACAGAATATATTACTCCTTTCCTAAGTTAAATCTCATGAATTACTAAATATCATAAATAGCATAACTAATGCTTATTTTCCTATGTTAAATCTCATGAATTATTGAAAACATAAATAGAAGCAATAATGTTAATGTATTCCAGTGTGTATATATATGTTTCCATGTTATGACAACATGTTCGGAAAAAAATCATCCATTGTATGGATGGTTAGATGGAGGGTTTCCCTGCCAATCCAATCAAGGATCAAACCACATGTTTGACATGTTCACGTCGAGATGGACGTGGTGAGTTTTTCAATTATGAACTCCACGACTTAATTAGCTATATAGTGAAAGATTTGTGAGTGAGTGAGTGTGTGTGTGTGGTGATGTGCCTGTATGTATACGACTATGTTTTACTTGGATTTTCTGGAAAAAAACATTAATGTTTGGGAAGCTTAGCCTGAATTATTTTTCATTTAGTTAATACCAGTCATATATCTTGCATCGTATTTGTGCTCATTTTACTAAAATAGTGACTGACGAGGTGTACACTCATCAAATCACATGGTTAAGGACCTAGGGTTGAGATTATGGGGAGAGAACGTGGTAGTACTGGTAGTTTCGTCGGCTGACAAGCAGAGGCAAAGATTTACCCAGGTTCAGGCCCCTCGGGTGGAGGTAAAGACCCTACTTCCTGCTTGTCTGTTATTGATCGTGTAAGATTATGAGGTTACAAGGTGGCTCCGGCGAGATGTCGATCTCGCTAGAGTTTTGGTGGTTCGAGTATGGCTTGGTCCCTAGATCGGCATCACTCCCAGCCTTTAAATAGGCTGGGTCTCGGGAGTTCGTAACCGACCTAGTTTATACGTAAGGAAAGTTCTAACCGACTATGCCTTATGATTAATCTTGGAGGATACTCCATCTTCTTAGGCCTCTGGTCTTGGGCTTCGGATAGGCTCTTCGCTATTGGGACTTAGTCGTCACGTGCACCAGGTATCCTCATGGTAGGGTACCCGAGATGTATACCCATGTCAGTAGCCCCGAGTACTTGTCTGACTCGAAGAATCGGGCATGGACTCTTTCGTCAGTGCACGTCATATGTTTTGTATTCTGTATATATAATTGGAATTCCTGTATGAATAGCTCATGCTGGCTATGTCGAGTATTTCATCGACTGTGTTTTTTGCTTATGATGATTAAGGGATAATAGCTTAGCAGGCCCAGTACACTCGACGGATCGGGACTGGTTAACTACACATTCGGATAAAACCTTACTAGCTTTCAATCAAACTCGAGTCCCCGGACTCGAATCTGGAACAAACTGGTCAGATTCGACTAGGCCGCTGAGGTCTTACTGAGTCGATCTGCAGTATAACTTTGAATTTTACCCAACGCGTCCGTCGGGATTTTTCATCATGTCTGCTGACACGGAAAATATAAGGATTGACGTTGCTGGAACGGTCCTTAGCCCAGCTCGAAAGTTCGGCGGGTCTTACCTTTGCACTATGCGTGCAGCATCCGAGGTATTTGCGACAGACGCAACTCGGGAATGTTTCGAGTATGATTTTGTATATAAACTGAGTCGATTCTTCTGTCGACTGACCTTTTGACGTTATGCTATCGGGTGCGCGACAGCGCTCCCGATGGGAGTAGCCCCGAGATTGTGCTTTATTACTTGTAATAGAGGATAATCTCAAAATCATTTTGTCTTGAGCATCTTTAGTCGAAGAAATTTTTGATACGCTCCCGATGGGAGTAATATGACTCAGCCGTAGGAACGGTCGCGTGACCAATTTTGCCTTATCATTTCTTTTTCACACCCGAACCGAACAAGGCAGTCGAGTAACCAATATGCGTTGAGCGGACTCAAATATATTTCTGATCAAAGTGCTTACGACGACGTCATGGATGACGTTTTTGGCGACTGCGCTGCCTGACACGCGCGGCGTGCGTTATGCTGCGATGGATGGAACGTGACACATAGGTGGGCCCAATTGTGCAAAGCTGACCGAACAACGGTGCAGTTTGGACTTGATTTGACTACTCTGGCCCACTTTTTACGAAGAGGTGATTATTGTCGTGGGTTTGTCACGTCAGGTGTCATAGATGACTTCGTAGGTGTGGGATTACGCGAGTCAAGCATCTCCGAGCTTGGGATCGCAGGAACAAAGATCAACACAGATTTACCCAGGTTCGGCCCCCTCAATGTGAGGTAAAAGACCTACTTCCTGCCTACCCTAGATTGGTATTGATATGATAATCGAGGTGTTACCATGGAGGCGATCCGATCTGGTACTCGCCGTATGAGCTAGGGTTTAGGGCTTGATAGCTTGACCCCTTCTAAGTCCGCGAGTCCTCTTTATATACACAGAGGCTCGCTAGGTTACAAAGGAAACTTCCCCACAAGGAATACGTCCATGAGGCCTACTCGGAGACTACTTGCTCTTCACGTCCTCCGGGATATGTCTTCTAGATCTTTCTCCTTATGGCGGTTCAATACTAGGCTTGCTCCCAAGTGGGCCTTTGTCCGTGCGAGTAAAGTAGGTCGCACTGGGCCGCGGGTTAATCCAAAAAGTATTCCCCCGACATTAGCCTCCAAGCGTGGCCTGAATCTTCATAGTATTTCTTGATCTTGAATGTTTAGGCCGCGCTTTTCCTTATTTCCAATCTGCGGCTTATAATTCTCCTTGGCGGCTCAGGAACGCGACTTAACCTGCCTTATCGGTTGATTTTCAGATCTAAACATCTTCCGCATCTGGGCTATTTATCTTGGCTCATCGTTTTTTCCAGCGTCCTGCATCACGCATCCGCTGCTCCCTTCCGCCGCCTCCAATCTCGCTTCTCATACTCACAATCCTTCGGTGGAGATCTCCATCAATTGAGAAAATGTCTCGCCGCAAGTGCAACTGGGAAGGCTCGTGGGTCGACGAAGATTTCCTGGAATCCCTATCTGCACGGGGCCTTCTTCCGCCAAAAGATCAATGCGAATGGCGGGCCGCCGGTGAGGAGGTAATTCCCAACCCTCAACCAGGAGAGGTAGTGATATTTGCGGAGCATGTTGAGCGTGGGTTCAAGCCCCCAGGCTCTCTCTTCTTCCGCTCCTTGATGCAGCGGTTAGGTCTCCGCTTCCATGATATTGGCCCTAATTCGATGTTGCAAGTGAGCAACTTCCACGTCCTCTGCGAAGATTATCTGGGTATCCCGCCTTCAATAGATTTCTGGCTTGCTCTTTTCAATTGCAATAGTCAAAGGGAAACCACAGATGGTCCTTTTCTCCAATGCGGCGCCATTTCCTTCCAACGCCGTAGGGGTAGTATTTTCCCAAAACTAACCCTTGCCAAGAAAATCAAGGATTGGCAAAGGACATTCTTCTATTGTAAAAACACTTCTCCTGAGGGTGAAATTCCTCTTCCTCTTTGGTCTCCTCTTCCCTTCGAGGCTACCGATGCTCTGTCTTCTAAACCTGATCCTTCTTCGTTGCCCTTTATCGAATCCCTTCTAGACAAGGTGAGGGCGCTGACACTCCATGGTCTCACTGGATTAGATCTCATATCTTGCTGGACTAAGTGGCGAATTCAGCCTGTGAGTCGCCGCTCGCGACTTATGGTGGATTTCACTTGTCATGCAAACGACGTCGACCGTACTTGCCCTGAAGATTGGGACAAAGGGGAATGGATAAATTTCATTCGCCGAGTGACGGACGAGGATATTGACTCGTATGATAACGGGCTTGCTCCCTTCTGGGCTGAGCACAAGCCTTTTGTGGTAATGTTTACTTGTCACCTGTTTCCTCGAAAATTCCTTCTCCAAAATTAATTATTTCTGACCTGAGCTCCTTTTCAGATCGATCCCTATTTCTGGGTTCTTCCTTCAGAGGATGCCGACTTAAACCAAGAAACGTGGCTGAGTCGTCAAAGCAAGCCGCAGCCTTTGGCGAAGATACAGTTATGCATGATATTGTCTCAGAGCCCGAGGGCAGCGCTTCTGAAGAAGCAACAAATGGCCGACGCTCTTCTGTCCTCGACTCCAAATACACCTTTCTTGGAACTTCCTGAGGTGCCTCGCAGGTCCTCGAAGCGTATTTTATGCAAGAGCTCAGAAGACCCGCAGCCTGAGAAACGCCGCAAAGCCTTGGCGCTACTGGTAGAAACAAGAACTGCCAAATCTTTAAAACTTGCTGATCCCAACAAGCTGCTTTCTCTTCCGAGGCTGTTGCAAAGGACTGCTTCTCAATAAGCTCGGGTAATTGTTTGCGACTCTCTCCTCTTCCTTTTGTGATTGCATATTTACTGATCACCACTTCTTTTCATACTCTGTAGGTTCAGATTTGCAAGGTTTATCTTCTCCTTCCTCTGGTTGCCTGATGAAGAGTATCCGCCGCCTCTGGGTATGGTTCGCCTTCTTTTCAATGTTGCGGCTCTGCTAGGTCAGCTTATTAACCCATCAATTTTGCAGGGCCATGCCTGAAGAGGATACCAAGTCTAATTCTCATCCCACTTCTTCTCAGCCAGCTATGAGCGAGGATGATGCTGCTGATGAAAACGTGGGAAACAGTAATGGTGCGACTCATCCAAGGCCCTCCCTGGAGGAAGGTATTGCTGATGCGGCTCCTGCCACGACTCCAGTCGCAGCTCCATCGCAACTCCTGCTGTTGGTAGGGTATCCACTGAAGATAGAATTCCAGCTCCAGGAAATAGTTCCAAGTCAATTGCGGATGCCATAATTGCTGCTGGAGATAAGCATGCTGCTCTGCTGCGCGGCCTAGTTGAGCAATTTTCTTCAAGTCGCCAGGTACTATACCGTAGCCCCCAAGGATCAAAACCTTGTGTCATCGCACGGGGTGTTGATTCTTTTCCTGGCTCCAAATCTCGAGCCCCCAAGTTCCTGGATAGTTTACCCATGCATTTTGCTCTGTTTATTTTCAGCTTGAACTGTCCTTGCTTGATGCTTCTGGCTCAATAAAGGGTAAAGGCATTTCCATAGATCATCCTGAAGTGATGCAGTCTCCCTGGAGCAGCATAATGAGGTCATTAGGGACCAAGATCAGGAAATAAAATCTCTCAAAGGTCAACTCGACTCCTGTGAAGAGCAATTTAAAGAACTTGAAGCCGATATGCAGCAGCGACTCATGGAGAAAGACGAAGTCATTAGATCTTTGCGAGAAGGGCTGACTCTTAAATCTGAATTGATTGATCGCTGAAGGGAGACCACGCAAAGGAACTCGCCGCGCGAGATGAAAAATATAACTCGCTGTTCAAAGCCTTTGAGGGTTTTGGCTCCATGTCAAATCAGCCGTCCTGCAGCTTGCTGGTTCGTCTTTTATTCCTTTAATCATACATATTTTGGGTAACCAACGTTAGTCTCTGACTTGTTTCTTGCCTTTTCTTTCTTGACATAGGACCTGAGGCCCCAGTGTCCCGCTCCAACTTGAAGGATCAACTGGTATATCTGTCTGACTTCAGCCAGCGCTTCTTAAAGGTTACCAAGGAAGTTATGACGGTAATCTCTCCTGCGACTGATGGCCCAACATCTTGCGAGTATTGGATAAATAAACTGCTCAAGGCTCCGCATTATGTCTCTGATTGGAAACGATCCTCTGCTCGCCGGAGCCGCGCATGTCTTGACATTGCTCCGAGCATATTATCCAGAATAGATGTTGGCAAGGTTGCTCGCCACGGCCTGGCGATGAGCGCGGATGATACTGAACTGCCAATAAGCGAGTACTTCGATATCTGGAAAGGGATGCGCGGTATGCCACAAAATTTGTTGATAACTTAGACTTGGGCACTTATCTGAAAATTCAATCTTGATGGGAGCAAGGTGCCAAAGGAAAAGTCCTAGGAGCTGAATCTCGGCTACTACTCCTCAACAGTATCTGGTGGCCCTTCTGCCTCGTCTGGCGGCGCCCTGATTATTAGGACACCTGCGACTGCAACGCGAGACAAGCCGCGCCAATTCCCACTCCTGTAGCTCGGAAGAAGAAAAATAATAATGTGGGACATGCCCGTTAGTCTGTAAGACATTCATGTATTATAAACAGTATTTTGGTGACCTATAAGCAGGTTCTTTTCTTGATAATTCCATTAAGTAGACGCTCGCGCGGCTCAGTATTTCCTAGGAACATGTGTGTTCAGGGTCGAGAGCGGCCATGATAGGCAATCAAGCTCGATTGACGCCACACCCCAGTACTTTGGTCGCATAATGCAAGACGCTTCTAGCTTAAGGATTGCCACTAGTTTGGCAAAATTTGAGGTGCGATTGGTACTCGCGATGCTCGTAAGGAGCCCTCAAGGGTCAGTGATATATGAAATTCAAAAGACTCAGCGACTCAATGATAGTTGAGGCGAAACGACAAACCCTTGAATGTCAAGGGTGCCGGCTTTATTTCATAAT
The DNA here is from genome assembly GCA_947311845.1 of Poa pratensis. Classification (NCBI taxonomy): domain Eukaryota; kingdom Viridiplantae; phylum Streptophyta; class Magnoliopsida; order Poales; family Poaceae; genus Poa; species Poa pratensis. Next base: position 21,275,207 of record CAMZMU010000118.1, read on the forward strand.
CACTCGATGTTTTACAGGGTGTTACAGATGATGCAGGCCCTTTAATGCGGGTTTTCTATTCCCCGCAGGCCATGCATACTTGATACTCATCGCACTTAGTTGCGAATTAATACTCCTAACGGAGTGGGTTGAACACCTGATTGGTTCAATTTTGAGTCGCTAAAAGCGACTCGGGTCGAGCATGATAGCTCCGATGTATGTCTCATGTTGAAGCAAGAGCAAGTGTGTTGGGCGATCAGCCGCACTGAGCTGCGACTTATGTTGAGTTGAGTTTGCTTTGTAAGGACTCACGATAACTGACCCTTTGGCTGGGGTTGTTGATCGAGGCTGGGTCTATGCACATGCGCCATCTCTTGTCTTCTTTTTGTATCAGGCGACCTCTGGGGCATTATCTTGCTGATGCGCGACTTCTCGGTGGGTATTTACCATCCGGTGGCTGCATCCTGTTGGCCGCTTCCGCGGTACCTCCAACGCGACTCGTTTTGAGCTGCGATTACCGATTGCGACTGATATCCATGTGAAGAGTTGGCGATGCAAGCTTCTTCTGCGAGTACTGAGCCTGCGTTCTCGCATTCTAACGCTCTCTGCTGTCTCCATATATTGTAATAACACCGTTTGGTCCTGGTATCTTTAACTGTAGGTAGACGTAGCAGGGCGGCGGTAAATTTGACATAGGCTTCTCTTCCAAAGATCGCATGATATGAGCTTTTGACTGCTACAACCTCAAAGTCTAGGAGCTCTGTGCGGAAGTTCCGCTCTGTTCCAAAGCTAACTTCAAGTGTTATCTTTCCGATTGGTCGCGTAACAGCTCCTGGGATTATGCCTTGAATTTCTTTCCTGGATGGTCGCAGCCTCGTCTCGGGTATATTCATTCTTCGGAGCGTGTCTTGATATAGGATGTTTACTCTTCCTCCTCCGTCCATTAGGACCTTACTTAACTTGTATCCCGCGACTTCAGGCGTGACCACAAGAGCTGGCTGTCCTGGATCTCTTACTTCTGGGGGGTGATCGCCGCGACTCCAAATAACCGATTGCTCTGTCCAGCGACGATACCTTTCTGGCGTTGAAATCTGACCGCTCTTCCGGCTTCCATCCGTTGTTTGTACTTCCACTGTATGAAACTGTCCTATGTTTCTTCTAGGTAAAACGTCAGGCCCTTGACGAGAGCTAGATTTATTCTTGTGCTGCATTGATCGCTGCGAGCCGCATCTGGCGTGTCGCCTTCTTTCCACCTCCGGTAATAATGACATTGCGCCTTTGTGTGACTCGCTGGCCTGCCATCTCTCCTGCGATGTAAGTCGCAAGGAACGTCGAAGATCCCCTTGCAGTTATTAGGGAGTAAGGCCTTATCACTCCCTTGCTCCTTCATCTGGTGTGCGCGATGTTCAGTTTGCGCGACTTGCAATTTCCCTGTTGGGTTCTGTGATAAGCCGCCTGTCCCCTTATCTGTCTTTGCGTACTTGTCAGCGTTGCCAAAAGCTGGTCGAAACTATCAATCTTGTGCTCAGCGCGACTTAATTTGTGCACCAGCGGCTCAAATCTACAGTTCTTCCTCATAGCTTGTATTGCAGCTTTACTGTTAAGTTTTTGGCGGAGCCAAGGATCTCCGCGATTCTCTTGATCCAGTCACCGCTTGATTCGTCCTCTTTTGAATGCATTGTCTAAGGTTTTTCATGTCTTCTGTTTGGAATCTGTTGATGAACTTGTCCTTCAAGTCTTCCCATGTGCTTATTGATTTTGATGGCAGCCTTAACAGCCAATCCCTGGCTTCTCCCTGTATTGCCAAGTGGAAATATTTCGCACGTACTTCCTGAGTACATCAGCCCCTGTCATGCTTGCCTCGTATCTTCTATCCATAAGGCAGGGTCTTGGTCACTGCGATAGGTGGTGACTCGCTGCGACTCACCGAAGTTCGGGGGGAACGAGTGAGCCGTATTTCCTCTCCAAAACATGCTGGTCCTTTCAATAATGAATAGAGTTTACTGGCGCTGAATCTTCATCTGAATCAGTTTCAATCTGGGATGGCTGAGTCGCTCGGACGTCCGCGACTCGCCTTCTACTTCTTTTCTTTTTCCAATGATACCTGCAAACCTGCTAGCTGGTTGACCACTTCTTCGACGCTGACTTTTCTCCTCCCCATGATACCTCGTTTTGCGGCTCATTGGGCGTGACTCCATACATATTTGCTTGTTGTAAGCAGCGGTTTGCAGTAGGTCGATCGCACGGCGAGCTTCCTTATCAGCTCGCGTGTCTCCAACCGGTGTTATCTTGACAATATTCCTATCGCGGCATACATTTGCTCTCGGGTCGCCGTGGAACTGTGATTTCATCTCTCCTCTGTCCATCTTGATCTGATGTTTTGCTGCCAACGACGGAGTCGCCAATCTCTTCTTGGAGTTTCTTGCGCTCAGATGTCGTCTTGGTTCGGACCGCCTGGCGCTTTGGCTGCCAGCGACGGAGTCGTCGACCTTCTTCTTGGAGTTTTTCGCGCTCAGCCGCGAGTCTTTGTGCCTCTTCACAGAGTTCCGTCCTGATAGCTTCAATCTCTTCAATCTTGAGGTCTCCTTCCTGATTTGGTAGAGATCCCCAAACAGGTCTTGACGGGACGGGGATGGGTAGTTTGCTGTGGCTTGTTGTAGCTCCTCCAACACGCGGACCCTGACCGGCCGCAGTTCCTCACCGATTCGCTTCCTTGAGTCGTATCTATAGATCTGCGACTGACGGATCCGACGAAAACTTTTACTGATCCGATGGGAACAATGTATCCAAACTCGATGATCTGCCTCGGGTCCCCACTCTGAGTCGTCGATGAAGGGGACCCCATTGATGTCTTCAACTTGGCCGATGGCGATGTCCTTGAAGCCTGATTTCGATCCTGCGCGGAACGTGACGCTTTTGACCGCAGGCCCCACGGTGGGCGCCAACTGTCGTGGGTTTGTCACGTCAGGTGTCATAGATGACTTCGTAGGTGTGGGATTACGCGAGTCAAGCATCTCCGAGCTTGGGATCGCAGGAACAAAGATCAACACAGATTTACCCAGGTTCGGCCCCCTCAATGTGAGGTAAAAGACCTACTTCCTGCCTACCCTAGATTGGTATTGATATGATAATCGAGGTGTTACAATGGAGGCGATCCGATCTGGTACTCGCCGTATGAGCTAGGGTTTAGGGCTTGATAGCTTGACCCCTCTAAGTCCTGCGAGTCCTCTTTATATACACAGAGGCTCGCTAGGTTACAAAGGAAACTTTCCCCATAAGGAATACGTCCACAGAGGCCTACTCGGAGACTACTTGGTCTTCACGTCCTCCGGGATATGTCTTCTAGATCTTTCTCCTTATGGCGGTTCAATACTAGGCTTGCTCCCAAGTGGGCCTTTGTCCGTGCGAGTAAAGTAGGTCGCACTGGGCCGCGGGTTATTCCAGAAAGTATTCCCCCGACAATTATGGCTGCTCTTTTTGCGTGCGTAGTGGGCGGAGTGGCCGGCGACGGTTGCCCTTCGCGTTTGCCACGTGTACGGTGAGATTGCGTGCATAGCGCACGGTTAGGATCTGAATGGCTGTGATTGATTTGATTTGTGGTAAATAGGGGAACGACGCTGGCAATGTTTTTTTACTAGCCATTTGCTCTGCGCGCCGCCCCTGTTCCATCTTCTTCCTTGCGCCCCTGATCCATTGCTCTTGTGCCCAAGCTTTCGCTGTTCCCCTTAGCCACCACCACCATGGCGCCGAAGAGGAAATCTGCTGCTTCCGACGCGCCCGCGACTGACGCCGCCGCTCTGAAGGGGAAGAAAACCGCGGCAAGCGCATCTGCGGCCGCCATCGACCTCAAGAAAAGCGACGGCGACTGGATGAAGTCCACGATCAAAGCGGCACATCTCGAGAAGTTCCGCGAGGACGGACTGCTGCCGCCGGCGGACTAGCTTACCGTCCGCGCGCCATCGAAAGAGGTACTCCCCGAGCCTCGCGCAAACGAGCGCGCATGTTTTGCGGAGTTTTTGCCTAGGGGTCTATCTTTTCCCCTCCACGACTTCGTTCGTGGTTTGCTGTACGCCTATGGGGTGCAGATCCATGATCTCACCCCGAACGGCATTATGCACATAGCCTGTTTTATGGTGTTGTGCGAGTGCTTCCTGGGAGTTGCTCCCAGCTGGGCACTTTGGAAGTCTATCTTCATGGTTCGGCCCAACAACCGAGGCAGCCGAACCTACCCAGTTGGATGCCTTCAAATCCAAGTGCGCAACGACACTCGATACTTTGCCCTGAAGCCAGTCGACTCGGCGCAAGGGTGGAGGAAAAGGTGGTTTTTGTGCGCGTCGACCAGGATGGGGTCCCAGCATTTTCGACTGCTGGTATAGCCGCTAGGACGAAGGCCTGGGATCATGAGCTTTCGACTGAAGAAATGGCGGAAGCGACGCCTCTGCTGGAGACGATTGGAGGACTGCTAAACAACATCACTAGTGTGCATCTTATTGCCACCTTTGTGAAGATGCGGGTGTGGCCGCTCCGCGCGCGAGCTCACCCTATGTGGCAGTATGAAGGTCCTCTCGACTCCACCCGAATGAACAAGGAGAAGCTGTCTAGGAGTGAGCTGGTGTCACATGTGCGGTCCATCACAAGCACGAAAGCCAGCGAGCCTGCAACGTCGACTGCCCTGTCGCTCCTTATGGGGCTGAAAAGCCTTTGCCATAGGTTAGTGAAACTATCGAGTCTATGATCTCTTGTTTTTGTTATTCTACTGTGCATCTTTGTGACTTTTGACTGCTGTATTTTGTATGCAGGACCACTCGACTACCTCGACTCTTCCTCCTCTTCCCGAAGATGGCCCAACTCATGAAACAGAGGTGATGGTAGAAGCGAAGGGAGGAGATGAATCGCCTCTACCTTCGGCTACCACATCTCCCACAGAAGAGGTCGAAGAGGAAAGGGTTGAAGAAGCACAGGACAAGGAGCTTGCCACGACTGATGATGTGAGCGAGGTCCCTACTCGCAAGCGCCATCGGGCGGCCCAAGTTGTGTCGTCCTCCACGAGTTCACTCGCGAAGGAATCAGATGTGAGAGATGACGGAAACTCGGGCTCGTCTCCTATGACCACCGCTGCTCCTTTGGACGTGAGCCCGTTGAGCTCGGTTCCTCCTCCTCAGTTGGGTGGAGAGCTATGTTTTGGAGGTCCCAATTTTGACAACCTTGATAGCGAAGAGGAAGAAGAGCACAGGTATGCGTCTGAACTCCTTTGTACTCAAGTTTTTGCTTGTTGATAGTCTTGCTCATGTTGTATGTCTTATGCTACTCATAGTGCCGAGACTGTGTGACCTCCAACTCCTCCAACCGAGAGAGCTTCGACTCCCGATCAGCCAGAAGCTTCTCCTGTTGCGGTTGAGGTTGTGAAAATAGCAGCCACAGTCACTACCATTGAGGCTGCCAAGATTGCGAGTACGTCGACTCTGGAAATTGGGACTTCTGCTGCCAAGCCTGCACCTTGGGTTGAACACGTAAGTGTAGTTTGTCGAGTCCTCATTCTGGGACTATTTGTGTATAGCTTATGCTAGTTCCATGTGCATGCAACCCTTCTACCTCAACCTGGTGGAATCAGGCAAAGCATTCGTCCAGATTGAACAGGAGAGGGATAATCTGCGCGTTGTCACGGAGCAACTCAGCCGTAAGTGTGTTTGACTTCTGTATGTCTTTGCTTTGTCGATTGTGAATGACATCTGGCCATCTATCTCAGGTGACAAGGCATCTGCTGAGTCCCGGGTTAAAGAGCTAGAAGATGCACTCGCCAAGCAGCGCGCTGAGTCGAAGAAGGCTTTGGAGGATGCCAAGAACTCTGCTGCCTTGCGCGAGAAAGATTATGCTGAGCGCTTGGCTAGCCTCACCCGAGACGTGGGCGGTGAGTTGAATTTTGCCACCTTTTGTCTACCTCTTTTGCCACCGAAAGTTGTGTAAAAAGTTTCTGTTCTTTCTGATTTTTGAAGGAGCTGTTGGCGCACCGCTGGGTGTAGGCCAGTCGAGTGGCGATGTATCCCTTGACCGTGCTATTGGCGACCTAGACGTCGTCTCCCCCCAAGCCAAGGATGCACTCGCCAAGTCTACGAGCACGCTCGGCGCCGTGTACAAGGACGTGTTCCCGTCTAGCCAACCTTCTTCGACTGTGGATGGCTTCGCTGACGTTCTGGGCCCAGGAACCTTGACTATGACAAACTTTGCTTGCACTTTGATGGTACGCGGCTCAGAGACCACCCTCAAACTCCTTTTAGGTCATGGGATAAAGGGTGATTTCAAAGCCGCCCTGTCTGATTTCCCTCGTAAGCCGGGCGGGAAGCTGGTGTCCCTAAAGCATGTGAACGAGCCAGCCGCGAAGTTGGTTGAAATTTTTATGACCACCATGGAGCGCCGAGCAGCAGAGGTCGCCACTCGTGCGAGTAGGGCTAGGTCAGAGTCGATGTCTGAGAAGTAGGGCAGCCGTGCCTTTTATGCCTTGTAATTAAACTTATGACCATGCGAGTATGCATGTGCTTTTGCTACCTTGTATGAATTTAATTTCCTCATTATGATCCTGCTTGTAAGACTGTGTGTTGTTACTCGCCTAAGCTTTGTGATGAGTTTCTCATGAAACTTTTATGATGTTTGGAACAGAAACGGCCAACCGCCACTTCATCCAGCTCGTCGCGGCATCGTACCCCTACTCGATCTCGAGCTCAGGTGGCAAACGATGCCGCAGTGATACGTTATATGAAGGCTCGACTTGCGAAACTGGAGCAAGAGCTGGGGAGCGCCCGAAGTGAGCTGGATAGGATGAGGGCGAGGCCTGCTTTACCCACTCAACGGGAGGAGTATGTGCTTGGCGAGATGGAGATCGTGAACAGACAGCTCGAGTGTAAGCATGACTGCCTTGATCTCATGAGTTCGCATCCTGTCTTTTTTGTTCACCCAACTTGTGTTGTTGTAGGTTTTGTTCCAGATTTCAAGGCGGAGCAAGCTCATGTAGAAGAGCAGTTGAACAATGCGACTAACGAACCCACGACTGGTCGCCAGCACTTTCGCTTGGATAAGCACCGAGCACGCATATTCGTGACTCTGCAGGATCGAGTGCGGCAGAGCACTATGCTTCTTGAGTTATGCAGGTCGGCCTTCAGTCGAATCAACCATACGCTTTTTCCGACTGGGCCACAACCTCAAGGAATCCACGCGCTGCTCGGGCTTTTCCGGAGTATAGGTCCCATTCGAGGCTTTATCACCCAGAAGCTTGTGGATGGAGCCAACGCAACGATGGCATACATCCGAAGTCAGCGTTCGAATATGCCGCTACGCCCACCCGTGCCTGGATCGTCTTTGTCCCAGTCGCATTTGGACGATACAGTCGAACATGCGAGGGTGTTGGTCGAGAGTTATCACGCTCAACTTATGGGCCCTGTTCTTCCAGTAAAGGACAAACCGAAGATTAGGGTTTTTTCTGTATAGGGGACAGCCCCCGAGTGTAAATTTTGCCACTTGTACTTAGTACATATTTGTTCACTTGTATGTATGCAGCCCCCGAGTGTATCGAGTGGGGTTTATGAAAAACACTTTACATAGAACATGAATTCTACAACCCCCGAGTGCTCGAGTGAGGCTGTGAATTTTTGCGATGTTTGAAGCTTCAACTCATGTTATTGAGAAACTTTTTGGTTTATGTATGATTTTTTACGACCCAGCCCCCAGTATTCGAGTGCGGCTGGGTATTATGTTTGAAGGAGCGAGAGCTCAGTTTTGAAGTAGCGCAACCCCCGAGTGCCGGGTGAGGCTAAAGTTGCGCGAGTAGTAAACAGGGAGAAACATGAGGAATTTATTGACTATATTCCATTTATGAATGTTAGGCTGCAGACCGCTCATTAAAAACCTTCCAGTCCCCTTAGGTAACCTGGTAAGGAAAAGAGCGCGTCTGAAACCTGCAGCCATCCGACATATGTGCCTATTACATTATGCGACTGAGCACTCTAAGCATAGAAACGGCGCAGCTGCGCAACGTTCCAAGGATTATGGAGAGTTCGCCTGTCTTCGCGTGCTTCAGTCTGTACGCTCCACCTCCAATGACCTCGGTGATGATGAAGGGTCCTTCCCATGGAGACGCAAGTTTATGCACCTTCTTTTGCTTCAGTCGAAGTACCAAATGCCAACCTCGAAGGACCTGGTACACAGTCGACGGCTGTGATAGTTGCGTAGATCTTGCTGGTAGACAGCTGTGCGTGCTAGCGCCGTGTTGCATGCTTCTTCGAGCAAATCGACTGCATCTTCGAGTGCTTCATCTGCATCTTCTTCGTTATGCTTCGACTCTGGTGCATTGAACCTTACGTCTGATGGCAGGATTGCCTCTGCGCCGTAGACCATGAAGAATGCGGTAAATTGTTGCGGCATTGGGAGTTGTACGTAAGCTCCAGCACAGATGGAAGTTCTTCGACCCAAGCACCCGCTGCTCTTTTGAGTGGGACCAGGAGGCGTTTCTTGATTCCACTCGTCACAAGCCATTGGCTTTTTCGACTTGGCCATTTGACTGCGGTGTGCCACGGATGCATAGTTAAGCGTGATATCTTGCTCTTTGTAGAAAGTTCAGAATTCTTCAGCTGTGAAGTTTGTACCGTTATCAGTGATGATGCTACTTGGCACACCAAAGCGGTATATGATGGATTTTATGAAATTGACTGCTGTAGTGGCAGTCGAACTTGTGATAGGGACTGCTTCAATCCACTTGGTGAACTTGTCGACTGCCACCAGGAGGTGAGTATGCCCTCCATGGGAGGATTTTTTGAGTGGCCCGACCATATCGAGCCCCCACTGGGCAAAGGGCCAGGCAATGGTATTGTCTTCAACGCCGATGCGGGTGCGTGCGGCTTTGTGGCGAATTTTTGACAGTCGATGCACCTTTTGACTATGTCCTCCGCGTCTTTGAGTGCTGTGGGCCAGTAGAAGCCTGCGCGAAAGGCTTTGGCTACGAGTGATCGACTGCTGGCGTGATGCCCGCAGGTACCTGCATGAATATCACGAAGGATGGCTTGGCCATCTTCAAATGCTATGCAACGTTGGAACATACCTGATATGCTGCGTTTGTATAATTCACCGTTGATAACAGTGTATGCTTTAGATCGTCGAGTGACGCGTCTTGACTCTGTTATGTCTTCGGGTACCTCGCCGCGGAGTATGTATGCGAGGAAAGGTTGAGTCCAAGTTGGCTCGATGAGGAGTACCTCGACTGGGGGTCCTCTATGCTAGGTGCTTTGCTCTTGGTGGTGCAGCTGATGTAGGAGTTGCTCGCTTATTTTTGATGGATCTGTGCTCGATGTGCTCGAAGAAGACCCAGGTGGAACTGGTGCTTTAGTCGCGCCAATGTTGGCTAACTTATCTGCTTCTTCATTGCTTTCAGCCCTATGTGCCGCAACTCGCAGCCTTCGAAACTGCCCTCCATGATGTTGTATAGGTCACGGTAAGCAATCATGTTATCTGCGATTGCATCGCAGGCTTTCATTGTTTGCTGCACCACAAGGTTTGAGTCACCGTAATCATCAGCCGAGTGCACCCGAGGGCTTTGGCCATCCTCATGCCATGGATCAGGGCCTCGTACTGCTTCGTTATTTGATGGGAACTCGAATCCCATTGTAGGATATAGCGAAGCTTGTCGCCTTTTGGTGATATGAGGATGACACCGCGCCTGCGCCTTCGTTTTTCTTCGAGCCGTCAAAGTACATAGTCCATGAGTTGGACACATCTGGCGTTCCTGGCAGCTGAGCTTCGATCCACTCGGTGTGGAAGTCAGGTAATACTTGTGCTTTGATGGCCTTCGGGTAATCATACTTGATGTCTCGTGGTGCTAGCTCGATGAGCCATTTTGCTACTCGCCCAGTTGCGTTGGGGTTTGTGAGGATGTCCCCGATCCCTGAGGTGCTGATTACAGTGATTGGGTGCTCGGAGAAGTAATGCGTCAGTTTCCTTGAGGACATGAACACAACGTAGGCCAGCTTTTGATAGTGCGGGTACCGCTGTTTTGATGTGGAGAGCACTTCGCTCAAGTAATAGACTGGACGTTGTATGCTTTGGGCGTGTCCTTCCTCCCTGCGTTCGACTACCAGAACAGTGCTC